>JAMXBB010000008.1:99886812-100439685 GCA_024138015.1 Lumnitzera littorea
ATTGCAATTGAGCATTAGTAATTGGTTTAGTAAGAAAATCAACCAATTGAGAATGAGTGTGAACATAAGTAGTGTGAAGAAAGCCTTTAGTGATTTGATAATGGGTGAAGTGGGCATCAATAGCAATATGTTTGGTGTGTCCATGATAACAAGGACAATAAGCAAGTAATTGAGTTGACTTGTTATCATACAATAAAGTAATAGGAGTAGGAAAAGAAATTTGCAAATCCTTTAGAAGATAAGAAAGCCAAAGAAGTTCCTTACTAGTGGATGCCATACTCCTATATTCAGCTTCTGTAGAGGATGAAGAAACAGTACTTTGTTTCTTGGTTTTCCAAGAAATAAGAGAAGACCCCAACAAAACACAATATCTAGTAATCGACTTGCGATTCAAAGCATAGCCACCCTAATTAGAGTCAGAATACCCTTGTAAAACAAAAGAACAAGCTACTGAATGGAACAGTCTAACATCCACAGTGCCCTTAAGATACTTTAAAACATGATAAGCAGCCTTAAGATGTGTAACTCAGGGAGAAGCCAAAAATTGACTAAGCTTGTGGAATGCAAAAGAAATATCTAGCCATGTAGAAGTCAAATATAAAAGACGTCCAATAAGTCATCGAAAAATAGTAGGATCATCAAGGATAAGATCCTTAGCAGTAGCAAGATTAAGACCTACTGGAAAGGGCGCTTAGCAGGCTTAGAAACTGATAAACCAGAATTAATCAACAAATCAAAAATATACTTTTACTGATGTCAAAGAATTCCTTGATTAGTGTGACAGAGTTCAACTCCAAGAAAGAAACAAGCCTGTCCAAGGTCTTTGATTGTATATGCTTGATGTAGCTACTGTTTCAAAGTATCAATAGCAGATGTTGACGTCCTTGTAAGAAGCATATCATCTACGTAGAGTAAAACAACTGTAAACTCACTACCATCCGATTAAGTAAATAAGGAGTGATCATGAGAAGATTAAAGGAAACCTTGCCTAATAAAAAAATTAGGATAACTAATAAAACTATCTAACCAAAACAAAGGATAGGGAACAGAACAAGATTGGGACAAAGAAGGAAATAAATTGCCAGAACACAATATGAACATTGGAAATATAGTCAGCAAACCATTGTGCATGGAACATAACAAAGTGACAAATTAGAGTTAGAAGGACGTGAAACCAAGTGATTAGATTTAGATTGATGAGACTCTTTTGACAAAGAGACATAAGGAGAAATGTTGGGCGAGGTAAACATAGGAACATGAGTAGAGGAAGTTGCATAAGGAAAGAATTGAAGTGAATTACTGTTTGCTAAGTGTTGTTTTTCTTTGAATGGAAAACTGTCTTCATAGAAGATGATATCCCTGCTTATCAAGGATTTTTGCTTCTCAAGATCATACACTACATAACCTTTGAAGCCTTTAGCATACCTAAGAAACATACACCGAAGCCCCTCAAAATCAAACTTGTCCCTGTGTACAGACAAATTAGCACAATAACATAAACACTCCATGACTTACAGATGCACATATGAAGGTTCAATTCTAAAAAGTTTCTGATAAGGAGTACACCATTGAATGGTTTCCATTGGCATTCGATTAATTAGGTAAGTAGCGATCAGGATACAATCCACTCCACACCACCACCACCCCACACCCCCCCCTCCCCCCCTCTTTCCCTCCACATATGCGTAGAGCTCTAGCAATATCCAATAAGTGACGATGTCTAAGCTCTAGTTTGCCATTCTATTGTGGAGTAAAAGGTAAGGACCTTTGATGTAAAATACCATGTGTGGCAAAGAATTGTAAATAGGCCTTAGAAATAAACTTAGTGCCATTATCAGTACAAATGTGTTTAGGTGTGATGGAAAAATGGTTGTGTTTATCAAATGAAATTGTCCAAGATGGATAATGTTTGGGTCTTGTGTTTAAGTAGCTAGGTCTAAGTTCCTCTCGAAAAATTTTCAACAATTGTCAAGAAATATGTCTCTCCAGTATAGCAAGGTATATGAAATGGTCCCCATAAATCCACATGTATTAATTCAAAAACAAACTTAGAAACAGATTCACTTCTTTGGAATGAAGAACAATGAAACTTAGCAAGATGATAAGTCTAACAAAGAAATTTAGACAAATTCAACTATTTGGAATAAGGAAGATGTTCTAGTTTGGACAATAAAGTATGCCCAAGTCGGCCATGAAATAACAACAATTGTGGGTTACAAGAAACAATAGCATTGTTTAAAGGATTACAATGAACTTTAGGTTTATTACTTGCACATACACCAGAATTGGAAGAAAAAGAGCTCAAAAGGTATAAGCCATGATGTGCCGCTACCTAAAGAAGTACTGTACTAATTATCTGGTCTTGCATAGAGCAAGAAGTTTTATCAAATATAAGTGTGAGTGACTGATTTGTTAAGAGTTTTTAGATAGACAACAAGCTATGTTTGAAATCTGGAACAAGTAGTACATTTCGAAGGATGATATTTGAATGAATACTAACAAATCCTACAACATGCACTTCTTTTTGTGTTCCTTTTGGTGAAGTGATTATTATTGATTTGGAGAGATATTGCTTATTAAACATTAAGGATGCAAAATGTGTCATATGATCATGTGCTCTTGTGTCTACTATCCAAAGGTCATGTTTGTTGTTACTGACAGCTATGTGAACAAAGGACTGATATGTACTAGCATAGTGAACTGCAGACTTCTTTGTGCTGCCTTTTGTTTCTTTCACATGTTTGCCTTTCATCATCCTCATTGCTTCATGATACGTTGATTTCAACAACTGTGGATCTAAAACAGACACATTAGATGAATCAAAATCAAGAGGAGTTTCCACATTCATACTAAGATTTGTTTGACAATTTGCTGCAGAACTCATCTTCAAATCCCAGTTCCTTTTACCTTTCCTCCCTTTATACCATTCCAGATATCCTATTATCTCAAAACACGTCTCAACTGAATGTCCATCCAAATGACAATACTTACTTCTAACCTTGTTATCTTAACATCCCTTTTATTCCTAGCATTTAAATTCTTGTTGGCTAAGAAAGTTGCAACATCAGTATCAATTGAAAAGCTACTTGATATCTGTCTCTGTTTCTCAACTTGGCACACTAAGTAAAAGGCATCAGAAACATTCGGAAGTGGATTTATAGACAATATCTAGCTTCTTACATACTCAAAAAATCAGACAATCCAAGTAAAAACTGCATCAATTTTCCTTCTGACTCATAATCAAGCAATCTCTCTTTCAAGTTACAAGTACAATACTCCAATCTCCTACACGTAAAGCATGCAACTCCTCCCATAATCTTTTCAACTTATTATAATATTTTGTTACAATTAGATTGCCTTAGCAAACATTTGATATCTCGTGTTGCAATTGAAATATCAATGAATCATTAACTTATCCGTATTGATCACTTAGTTCCTTCTAAAGTTCCATAGATGATTGTGTGTAAATGAAACTTAGAGCTATATCACTATTCATAGAATTGAGTAACCAGTACCTTACTAAGTAATTAGACCAAGTCCAACACACCAAATCATGTGTGTTAACTTCAGGTTTAATAATTGTCCCATCAATAAAGCCTAACTTCAACTTCATGCCTAGCGCCATACGAACGGAAGGACTCTATGCTAGGAAATTAGAACCACTAAATAGTATATTGCTAATAGACATTCCTAGATTATTAGATCCAAAACTGTGTAATGGATCTATCATTGATTGATCAAATTATACCACTTCTTGATTTATTCTAGACAACTAAAAGCAACTACAGAATAACAAGAAATCTATAAAACAGACCTAAACAAGTAAAGATCTTTACTGTCGGCTTTGATACCATGAGGAGTTACACCAACTGCAACTATGGCCGTCCAGGTTCACACAAAGAGGGAACATTGAAACTAATAGTTTGATAGAAAGAAAACTTCACATTCACACTGAAATGATCAGCTTTGATAAGTATTTATATAAGAAGTAACAAACTAACTGATCTAACTATCTATGATACTTTACTCTAACTAACTATGAAATTTGTACACATGGACATGACAACTCAGCAAATAAATGTGGAACTACATACAACATCTATAATGTATATCCTTCACACTTTCTGTAGGAAGGGGATATCGAACAATTGAGAAATTTAATGTGAAACTGCATAATTTCAATAATAAAGGGTTGGATTACATTTATAATAATTGATAGTTTGATCATACTTACATAGGTTGGAAGATCCTCTGTACATTCTGATTGAAAGAAGAGATTCTTCTTTCCACTTAAGATCTCTAGAAGCAAGATCCCGAAACTGTAGACATCGGATTTCTCAGAGAAGTGCCCATGCATTGCATATTCTGGAGCCATGTATCCACTAAAAGATAAAAATTATCAGAATCACGAGCAGGGGAATAATAACAAAGAGACGCATTAATTTGCCAGCAGTATACTCAATCAAATTGATTCTTGAAATCTGATCTGGAACTCAAGTTATGTTAAATAGTAACTTTTGGGAATGTGAAATAGGTTACAAGCTCAATATATTGGTCTCTGTTGGTTTCACACTGAAGAAATCCTTACTATTCTTTAATTTCTAGTACCTTGTCTGCTCCAGCAATACACTTCGTACATTTTACTCGGTAATCTCATAGAGTATGGTAAGATGGGAATCCGGCATAGATTATCATGGCAATTTTTGTGCAAAGGGAAAGATTGAAAGTGAACTTACTATGAACCAACAACTTCATTTGTGTTCTGAAGAGTTCCATGAACTCCAAGAATCCTTGCCATACCAAAATCTGAAATCTTTGGATTAAAATCATCATCCAACAGGATATTGCTGGCTTTGATATCACGGTGGATGATTTGAAGCATTGAATCTTGATGGAGATAAAGCAACCCCCGAGCAATTCCAACAGCTATATTGTATCGTCTCGTCCAGTCCAGCAAGATGCATTTTTCATTGTCTATCATCAATGAAGCAGCATTAATCATATTGCCAGGATAATGGCAAACTAAACTTACAAAAAACTAAGGATGTATTCCTAAATACATGTTATCACAAGCTTATCATAATAGTATGCATTATGCAAATTGTAAATATATCAACTATTGGTCGTGTGTCCATGGACCTCTTTTAACTCCCTACATGCATATTTACCTTCCTGTAACTTCAAAAAATATGTAACTATTTTCCATAACCAATGCTAAAGTCACAAAACCGTTTTTAGTGATGGATCGTTTAGTCATGATTTGGAGAGGTAAAAGAACATTTGGTAGTTTAGGAGGTCCATTGACATTTGAGCGGTAGTTTTGAGGTGTATCTGCAATTTGGCAGAGGAAAGAAAAGAAGGCATTTGACAATATAATAGGAGAGAGTACCAAATAAAAAAAAGTCGAGGCTTTTATTTGGCACGAATTCATAGACTAGCAGTTTCTCTTTTCCTGTCATGCAAAATCCGAGTAGCCGCACAAGATTCCAATGCTGAAGTTTGGCTATCATTATGGCTTCATTATTGAAGCCCTCCACATCTTGTTCAGAGATTACAGAAAGCTTTTTTACAGCTATTTCCTGCCCACTGTGAAGGATACCCTGCAAAAATGCCATTACAATTCTTAGGTGTTCACTCTGTTTTCTGTATTTAAAGCCTAAGTTTTGAGACTTAGTGTTGAATGCATTGATCATAAGTTTCTAGGATTCAGTTCAACTTCACGTTGATATATTCAGGCAACTTTTTTTATGCTTCATAACTTTCATGTTGCTGATGTTATTGGAATATGAACCATGATTTCTCACCTTGTAAACCTCACCGAAGCCTCCAGCTCCTAACTTGTTAATAAAATTATTTGTGGCAGACTGAATTGTACCAAAATCGAACTTCAAGGCATCTCGATGAGCAGTAATCTCACCATTGACTATTAAATGGAAAAACAGAAAATGTCAGTTTCATGAATATGTACTCTGGGGTGTGAGAGTAAATCAAAGAGGCGAGGTGGTTAGGCAGGGGATAAGACATAGTAAACTGCTGATGGCTTCTTCCAAAAAGGAGTTCCTACTTCATATTAAAGGTTTTAAAAAATTGAGGGTATCAATGAAGTTGTAAAAGCTTCTTGGGTGGTCAATATGTTTTACCCTAATCTATAGTCCATACCTGATTCATCTAGTTCAGTGTCATGTTTCTTTTGCTGCCTCCTCCTCCTCCTCCTCCTCCTAATCACATACCATCCAGCAAAGAGAATCAGAGCAGAAAGTGCTGCTATAGCTGCAAGTGCAATAACTAGTCCATGAGATATCATGTGCTTTCCTGCATTCACATATTGAAAATAGTCAGAATTGCATCGAGTAGGAAGGGGGGAGGGGGGTACTATTCATTTGCAACATATTGAAGGACTAGATTGGGGGCCGGCAGTGGGAAGATGGAATGGTCATTTCATTACTAGATAAATATTCCTAATAGTTTTTGATAAAGCTTTAACCATACTCTTTACCTTTGTGCAATGTCGATGGAATTTGAATGAATGATTGTCCATCCACCATGAAGGCGGTTTCATTATAAAACTGGAAGTTGTCAACTCTCAAGGTGCAGCTTGGTGTGACAATTTGAGTAGCGTCCATCGGGAAAGAAGAATTGATACAGGTAATACAATCTTCTACTGTCAGATCAGGTGTGCATTGCACGAGGGCATAAGGATAGTTTTGTCCGGCTGAATTTGTAACCGCCAGCTTCTTATTGGATTTACTATTCGCAGCCTTTGTAGCTAGGTAGCCTATGATGCTTTCATAATCTCTGCATTCCTGAACAGTTATGCAGCGAGATCCTCGTATTGAAGGAGACACTTCCATGGTTGAGAATATATATTCATTCGAGTAACGCAACAAACATTCTTCGTACCATATAATAGCAGCTTTCTGATGTTTACATGATAGACGGATTGCTTGAGCTGCATTTGCGACACAATCATAACAGTCATGCGTACCAAGATCGCCACGGCAGAGGTAGAGACCGTAGACCTGGTTGGGAGGGCCTTGGCCCATGGTATAGTTGGCAAAACCATCCTTGTCGTTGGCGGCTTCATCAGTCAGCGAGGACAGAAGGATGTTCCGATTGCTTCTGTAGGCGCTTTCAGGAGGGAACGTCTTGTTGGTTGTGCATTCACGCAATAAATAATGAGGTTCAGCTAGAGTTCTCTGAAAATCAAACCAACCCAACATCAAGAACACGCAAAGTGCTACAGAGACTTTAAACCAAGGGATCATTTTTAGATGATGACACAATTCATGAAGAAATCAATCCCAGAAATGTCAAAATTTGGTCGATACCTCTAATTTTTTAATTGTATACGGTGTACTTGCATATATCTAATATGTATTAGACACTTCCACTGCAATAATTATTACAGCTTTTGCATAGTTATGGAATATGTAGCTTTTGAAAAGTACCTAAAACAGATAAATATTAAATAAAATGCACTCAAAGTCGCATATGTGATTGCTCTTTAACATTATAACTTTGGACTTTCCATGCAAAGGGTCCACCAGACTCGAAGTGAGTCAACCATGAAACATGCTCGGAAATTTCTTAATTGTTCCGGTCCAAAATTACACAGAAAGAAATTATAAAATTCCCAATTTTCAGAATTTCTCTTTGGAATTCATGATTCCGATAATATTGTGATTTTTTTTTAATTTTTAAAATATTCGTTTACGCCATAAAAGTGTCCACAAAGTTTGGTAAGGATCTTTTCTTTCTCGGTATTAACTATTCCATAAAGCACAAAAGGTTTTATTGCCGGGTTTCATTGACAAATTGATTTATCATAGGGAAGAAAGATCAAAAATATGTTACACAAAGCAGGAAACTCAACTAGATTTAGTTGAAACCGTCACTTGCATTGGGTATTGGGATATAGCACTGATATTGGTAAGGCTTAAGAGACTATTCATTCTTTTCATATCTAATTTTTCTCTCAGTGGGACTATAATATAACAAAAATTTGGAAAATTCTTTCCGTTAATTGCATGTATACCTCTTACATTTTCTTTGTATACACTTAACCCACTAAAATTCTAAAAAAGTATATGATTATGGACAAAATGGTTATATTAAAGTTTAAATAACTAAATTCGGTATATCCTAATAGCATTAATACTGATTTCCTGGTAAAATGATTAGATTTGAATTCTCATTTTCAAACTGGAAAATAGAATGCCAGGAAAAAAAAAATCTAAATACACAATTTTTTAAAGATCAGCCTAATTATCCAGTCAAACACGGCATTGTGATTGTCACACTGGGGACAGACTTTCATCCACGAATAGCATTCTATCACGGACTCCACACTCAGACGTTGGCTTCCTACCATTCCCCTCCTTAACCAATGGTCATCGTACATTCTGCACCAACATGAGTTCGAGCTTGAACATTTGGACAGACCTTAGTGCTGCTGTTTTCCTGCTGCTTTCTATGTTCATATTTCCTAGTACGGTGGCCGTACCAAAACCGATTCAGAATTACTGTGCGAACAACTCAACCTTCAAACTTAACGGCACTTTCCAGCAAAATCTCAACACCATTCTCTCTTCTCTAACGGCTTATGCAGCTATCGATAACAAGAAGGGATTTGCAAATGCAACCGCTGGAGAGGGCCCTTTTGACAAGGCATATGGCCTTTTCCTTTGCCGCGGTGATGTTAGCATCAACGCATGTCAAGATTGTGTAGCTTTTGCGGCAAAAAGAATTGTGGAGCTATGTCCTGGAAAGAGAGTTTCCGTCATATGGTATGATGAGTGCATGTTGCATTACTCCCATAGATATATATTCTCCATCTTGAATGGATCCCTTTGGTACACGATGGCCAATCCAATACCCATGTATCGTGCTGATTTTCCAGGAGTATTGAATGAATTGGTTTCAACTGCTTCATTAAATCAAGGTGGTAAGAAATTCGCAACCAAAAAGGTGGATGGACAAGAGTTGTACTCTCTCGCGCAGTGCACACCCGATTTAGCTTCTGTAGATTGCTATGCGTGCCTTGAAAATGCTCTATTGAGACTTCCTCGCCATAGTTATGGGGGAAGAATCCTCAATCCCAGCTGTAATATCAGGTTTGAGTTCTACGACTTTTATGATCAGACACCCTCAACTGAAACGCAAGCAGCTAAACCAGACCCTACTTTTTCTACGACGAAAACAAGCGGTAAAGTCATGGACCAGCTACTTTCACGATCATGAGGATATGATCAAATGAATGATTATTATTGGGTTTAGCACCACAATCAAGAATTGGCTTTTGACCATACCAACGATGTTTTAACTTACGAACATAGTATAGGTTATTATATTTATTACTTGGCAGTTCCATCTAATAATTAAGATCAGTCAGAAGCTTCGTTGGATTAAGGATCAAAAAATATTTGCTTTCTATTTAACTAATTAAACTTTGACGATTAAGCATAACAATGTCTCGTGTGGATATAGTTGAAATAAGGTTCTGTGGTATATTTTTGGTTATTTCTTATTGAAACTTGTTTATCTTAAGGATTCCAGGATTTGGGTATGAGATTGCTTGCGAGTATTGGCATCATTGTTTTTGTCTCCAACTATAACTCTCACAAAGTTTTCATTGTATACAACCATAAGGAAATCAAACTAGAAGGTAAGAGATAGAAATACAAAAGAGTGGGAATGAGAGCAGGGTTGAAATAGGTTGGGTTCAACTAAAGGAGTTGCACGTGATTTTAATCCTGCCCAAACTTTATGCCTCAGCAGAGCCAGTCTCTGCAAGCATTTTTCCTATATCATGGAAGTAGTAGATGCGGTATAGTAATAGTCCCTTATTTCTTCATATTACTATATTTCTTGGACCTTTCCTATTCTATGTTACTTGTTAGAGATGCCTTTTAGAAAAGATAATTTTCTATGTTTCTTACCATTCATTTTTTATGTTTCTTAGATCTCTGCTATTACATGTAAGAACCCCTCTGTATAAATATCTCTGTTGAAATTAGTAATAGAAAGTAAGAGTTATTATCTTTAATGTACTTTTAAAGAAATCAGAAATTTCTCTTCTCACGAGTTTTCAAGAAATTGGATTATTCTTTTTAATGATTAACGAAAACACCAATCATTATAAAGTCCAAATGTGAAGGAAGAAATTTTCTACAAACAGAAGCTTCTCCCCACTGACTAAATCCATAACTCGTTCTGGGAATTCAGTTTCAGAGCTAGCTATCGAAGTCTAGTTTAGTCATAAGAATGGTTGGTAGTTGATTTTTTGTCATCAAATCTGCATAGTTTAGTCATCCAATGTCCAAGAAAATAAATCAATTAGGCAGTTATTGTGGAATCCAAATCAGTCATCACACTACTTAAAATAAATCAATTCGCTCGTATAATTTAGGCTTTCTTCCATCATCAGGGCCATATTAAGATATTGACTGAGTTAACTCTATGGATACTGGTACTAAATATGTGAATTGGGATAAGATTGACCAACAATATCTTCATTTGCTCTAGAACTCAATGGAACCTTAGATATTCAATTTGTGTAATATAAAGAAGTCTAGGATTATTTTAAGTTTTCCTATGCCTTGAAGGATTTAAGCATGTATGATGTTCTGACAAATTTCTTTCAACAGCAGTAAGGGAATAAGGATTTTACCAAATATTATGGAAGGTTCAAAAGATGTTTGGAGGAGATGAATGATGTCATACCTCTTAGTATAGATCTGAGAGCAATGCAGAAACAACTTGATCGGCTTACTGTTGTTAGACTCCATCGTCTTTGTAGATGTAATTCAAATTATTACGTGCTTTATTGACAGTGTGATAGCAAGGAAATTATATTGGTTATGTATGTCAATGATTTTGTGATTGTAGGAGGCGCATGAAGGCATTGCCATATTAAAGGGTTTCTTACAGCAAAAAATTTCATGCTAAGGATATAGGTAGTTTGAAATATTTCCTTAAAATTAAAGCTGCCTTCTCCAAGCAAGCATTTATCTCTCCC
Source organism: Lumnitzera littorea (assembly GCA_024138015.1). Taxonomy (NCBI): domain Eukaryota; kingdom Viridiplantae; phylum Streptophyta; class Magnoliopsida; order Myrtales; family Combretaceae; genus Lumnitzera; species Lumnitzera littorea. The sequence goes on from JAMXBB010000008.1 coordinate 99,897,830, forward strand.
GGTGGGGTTATATGCTTGACTTATTATCCGATACTGGTTTGATAGGAGCAAAACCAGTTGATTTGCCATAGACCCTAATGTTAAGCTCTTGCTAAATGAAGGAGAGTTAGTTGGTAAATCAATTATCATATCGTTACACATCCTGATATGTCACTTGCAGTCGGTATGGTGAGCCAATTCACGGGCTGACCTTGTACCAATAATTGGAATGCTGTGATTCATGTTCTACATTATCTCAAAGGATCTCCAGGTCGAGGTATTTTATATAGAGATCATAGGCATGTGCACGTTGTTGGAGGCAACCTTGTCTCATGGAATAGTAAGAAACAAACCTTGATAGCAGGGTCAAGTGTTAAATCTGAATAGAAAGCAATGACATCCAAAACTTGTAAATTGCTTTAATTTAAGCATTTGCTAAAAGAAATTGGATTTTTACAGTCACAACTGATGAAACTGACATGTAATAACCAAGTTGCTCTACACATAGTATCAATTCCAGTGTATTATGAATGCACAAAGCACAAGCTATGTGAGATTAGAAGACCAACTTGCTGATTTATTTACTAAGTTACTTCAGGAAATTCAAGTGAATCATATTTGTAACAAGTTAGGGGCATATGATATATTTCTCCAACTTGAGAAGGGGTGTTAAAGTATTAATGTCATATTTAATACATAAGAATGGTATGAAATGGAATGGAATGGAATAGGAACTAGAATAATAAATCTATTCTTGTGTTTTGAAATGCACATGGAATGAAATGAAATTAAATTCATATATGTATATATATATATATATTTATTATTTGTCAAAAACACAATTAATTATTGCACATCATAGTTTAGTTAAAAATTAAAATAATAATTTTCAATCAATATAATTAATGAAGGGGGATGGAATTGCGATTTCGCATACTCAAAAGTAGAATCGAATTCCCCTTAAACCTAGAATTAGTATTGTAATTTCATATTTACTTTTTATAATAGACTATTATGCTAGGATGTGACTACCCCAACATACTTTTCTAATCAAAATCAACGGTAAGAATAGAAGAGTTGTGTTGTGAGTTAGCAATCTGACTATGGTATAATAGTGAAGTTTCAAACAACAACGTCACAATTTGCATGAGCTCTTTGGGTCAATTACCTGAAGACCACACCATTGGATAATGTACCATTCATAAGCTTTGTTTACCAAGTGAATGGGCTTGAAGTTGTGCATGAGCCTGGCCGTTGCTGGTTCAGCTATAGGCACTTCATCAATAAAAGTGACGAGTTCTTCCTAATGCTCACTCTTGGCAGTATAGAAGTCAATCTTACAGTGTAAATCTTGTAATGAAATTGACTGAGGTTCCAAATGATTCACAATGAAAGCTTATTTTGAATTATGTCATGTTGAAGATCAAATTCTTTATCCTTGTATTCATGCTATTTTCACATGATTAGTCATTAGCTCATCGGATTGCTTTATTTCCATGTTTTCTTTGGCTTTGCTATAGTAACTCTTTATGTAGTCCTAGTGCCAATTTTAAAGGATTTTTCCCCTTTTCAGATAAAAAAAGGATCTCTTCAGCAGCAATATTTGCCATTACCGCGTCAATTGTGGTTGTTCTTCTGCTTTTGATTATTGGGTATCATCTTCAGAGGAGAAGAAGAACAGCAACAAGAACCGTTTTGACAGAAGGAAATGGTCAGATGCAAGAGCTCATCTTTTCATCTTAACTTAGTTTCGTGCATTACATACATTTCGAATATTTCTGTCACATAATTGTTTTTGGTATTGTAGCTCAAAGAAATAGCATAACTGCTGAGTCCTTGCTGATCGATCTGTGTACCTTACGAGTTGCCACCAACAATTTTTCTGATAGCAATAAGTTAGGTAAAGGAGGATTCGGTGTGGTCTTCAAGGTGATTATTCTATTGATCACAAAATTTGAGCATGTTCTTTTCTAGCTTTCTATGCTTTTTCCATCCAAGGTTTGGAGAAACATATAACCAAAATTTTGAACAAAACTGCAGGGCACACTAGAAAATGGTCAAGAGATAGCCGTTAAGAAGCTGTCGGAGAATTCTTGCCAAGGTGCCAAGGAATGCAAAAATGAGATCGTATCAATGGCAAAGCTTCAGCACAAAAATGTGGTTCGGCTACTAGGATTTTGCTTGGAAGGAGGGGAAAAGTTGCTTGTCTATGAGTTTGTGCACAACAAAAGCCTCGACTGTTTCTTGTTTGGTCAGCTCCTCCTAATTCTAAGTTACTGTTAATGTTTATTTTAGTATTAACAACAAAACTTTTCCTCTTTCAGATAGAATTAACTCCAATAATCTCAATATCCTGTTTCCTGGAACCACAATTTTTATTTTCTTCTACAATTGTGCATGTTGAACAACAGCAGCAAGAAGAAGAACAGTAACAGTAACAGGAAAGAATTGTTACTAATATATGCATAGTACACACACACGCAGATGAGTTGATTCACTATCAATCACTCATTGATTTCACTATTGTTTAACTTTTGGTTGTTACACAGAAAACACACAAACACTGTATCTTTCACTTTACATTTGCACTTGCACACACACTTTGTTTTCTGTTTCTTGTTCGTGTATATCCACTGCACACTCACCTACTGATCTTTATATGTATTTTCTTAGTTCTCTCTCACATACACACTAACTGCCCTGCTACTTAACTCACTGTATCCTAACCAACTTAACTACCTTCTGTTTTTATCTAATCACCAACCAATCAGAATTAAACACTACAACATACCCCCTAATGCTGATTGGTTTGCATCAAACTACAAGACCTTAATCCAAACATAAACCTCAAGTTTTTGAATGTATCTACTCTCAAAGGTTTAGTTAGAATATCAGCCAGTTGTTCTTCAGTCTTACAGTACTCAAGTAACAGCTTCTCCTTGTTAACTTGATCTCGCAAGAAATGAAATCGAGTTTCAATATGTTTGCTTCTACCATGTGCAGTCGGATGTTGAGCTAAGTTAATTGCTGATTTATTGTCAATCCTTAACACTATTAGACACTTCACTTGAATCTTCATCTGATCTATCAACATCTGCAACCATGCAGCCTCACACGCAGCCGTAGATGCAGCAACATATTCAGCTTCACACGAGAACAGCGCAACAATCTGCTGTTTCTTCAAGCTCCATGCAAATGTTGAATTACACAGTTGAAACAAATACCATGTTGTGCTCTTTCTATCAGATTTATCTCCACACCAATCTGAATCAGAATACCCTATCAATACATCCATCTTCTCATTTGTGTCTTCATATCTTTGAAACAACAATCCATAATCCATAGTCCCCTTGATGTATCTTAAAACTCTTTTAGCAGCCACCAAATGTGACAATCTAGGACTTTCCATAAATTTACTTAAAACACCCACTCCATATGCAATGTCTGGTCTACTATTACACAGGTACCTCAGGGATCCAACAAACTGCTTATACACAGTTGAATCAACCAACGCATCAGTACCATCTCGAGTCAGTTTTACACTGCTATCAACCGGTATTGAGACTTCATTACAATGCAGCATATTAAATCTTCTTAGAATGTCCTTCACATACTTTGTTTGATGTAATAACAAACCCTCTGCAACTTCAGTAAACTCCATACCAAGAAAATAAGATAGCCTACCAAGATCTGACATTTCAAACTCTGATTTTATAACCTCCTTAAAAGCAGTAATATCACACTCATTTCCTCCAGTAACCAGTAAGTCATCGACATACAAACATACTAACATCAAATCACTTCCATTTTTCTTCACATAAAATCCATATTCACTACTACACTTATCAAACCCATGGTGTGTAAGAAATGCATCTGTTCTCTCATTCCAAGCTCGGGGTGCTTGCCTTAAACCATAAAGAGCCTTCCGAAGTTTGTACACTTTGTCCTCTCTTCCTTTAACTGCAAATCTAGGTGGTTGCACAACATAAACCTCTTCCTCCAAGGGACCATTCAAAAAAGCTGACTTCACATCCATATGATACATAGACCAAGACTTCAAAGTTGCAAATGCAACAACAAGTCTAATAGTCTCTATTCATGCAATCGGAGAAAACACTTCTTGAAAGTCAAGACCTGGTTTTTTCAAAAATCCTTTAGCTACCAACCTTGCTTTATACTTCGAAATAGTTCCATTCGGCTTCATTTTCACCTTAAACACCCACTTAACATCAATAGGTTTTTTATACTTTGGCAAGGTTATTAGTTCCCATGTTTGATTTTTTTCAATAGCCTGCAACTCCTCTTTCATTGCATCAATCCACCTTGAGTCATTCATTGCTTGTTCAAAAGACACAGATTTAACATCTGCAAATAATGCCATGTGAACCAAGTCACCTTCTTCAGTGATGGCACTATCAGGAAACAACTCATAATCATCCAGTCTTCTCAGCCTCTGGCATAGTCTTTGTTGTCTGTGCTCAGCTTACTGGTCAACACTGTTTCCCCTACGCTCAGCTGATGTTTCATGTGTTACTTCACCTTCACTCAAATGTGTATCCCTCAGCTGCATTGAGCTATCTAACACATTACTTTCCCATTGCCATGATTTTCCTTCATCAAATACAACATCTCTACTTATGAACACCTTCTTAATAAGTGGATTATACAGCTTATATGCACCAGTTGGATGATAGCCAAGAAGAACAACACACATACTTTTATCATCCAATTTCTTCCTCTTCTCATCTGCCACATGACTAAAACAAATGCTGCCAAATACTCTTAAATGCTGTACACTAATCAACTTCTTGTTTAGACATCGGTTCAGAACATATGCTGCTGTTGTTACTGCTTCTCCCCAAAAGTGCTTAGGTACATCCTTTGTTCTTAACATACTACGCACCATATTCATCAAGGTCCTATTTCTTCGCTCAGCTACACCATTATGTTGTGGTGTATAAGGTGATGTCACCTCATGCATGACACCATTATCTTCACAAAAACTCTTAAACTCTATTGAACTATACTCTCTACCACCATCAATTCTCAGAATCTTAATTGTCCTCCCACTTTGCTTCTCAACATAAGTTTTGAATTTCTTAAAAACTTCAAACACCTCACTCTTATTTTAGATCAAGTATACCCACAATTTTCGATTGAAGTCATCTATAAAGGTAACAAAGTATCGATTACCTCCAAGAGAGGAAGGACTGATCGGCCCACACACATCAGAATACATTGCATGAAGCAAATTTGAAGTCCTTGGCAACGTCTCTTATTTGAATCTTTCCTTTGTTTGTTTACCCAGCAAGCATTCTTCACATACCCTATCTTGTATCTGAATTTGAGGTAAACCATCCACCATATTGGCATTCTTTAGTTGACTTAGGCTTCGAAAGTTCAAGTGACAAAATTGTTGATGCCAAATCCAGTTAGTTTCATCTACAACAGCTGCCAAACACTTACCAACACTTGTTTGAATATCAATTTTAAATGTTCTGTTCTTGGTAAGAAGGGACTTCAAGATCACTCTGTCTTTGTTATCATACACAATCAACAACTTATCTCGTAACTTCATACTATAACCCTTTTCCAACAATTGTCCCAAACTCAGCAGATTATTTTTCATCTCAGGCACATGCAACACCTCAGAGATATATGAGTATTCTCCATTCTTTTGTTTAATTAGAATCTTGCCGAGTCCTTCAGCCATTACCACATTGTTATCAGCAAACTTAACCTTGCTTCTGATTCGTTCATCAAGATCAACAAACCACTCTCTATTTCCCGACATATGATTAGAACACCTGGTGTCAAGATACCAAGAATTAGCAAATGTGGTATCATGTTCTGTAGTCACCATTAAAAGTACATGATCAGACTCTCCTTCATCCTATTATGCATATGCAGTAGCTTCATCATGGTTCTTTTGAGGCACCTTCTGACCCCTGCACTCATCAGCAAAATGGCCATATTTCTGACAGTTGTAACACTGTATGCTTCTTTTATTGAATCCTCTTCTACCCCTTCGACCACATGCACTTCCTCGCCTTGGGAAATTCGAGTTATAATCAGCATGATTTTGAGTGTTACTTCCCATGGTATCTTATTCACGCACTTGAGGATTGTAAATTCTTCCTCGACCACGAAATCTGCTTCTACCTCTGCGTCTCCTATTTCTTGAAAAATTTGGAGTGCCTTTCTTTATCTGTGCTTGTAAAGCTTGTTCAGCTGCTTTATCTAAACCTCTTTCATTCATCCTCTGTTCATAGGCTTCTAGGGAGCTCTGAAGCTCTTCCAGTTTCAACTCATTAAGGTCTTTGGACTCCTCAATTGCTACTACAACATAATCAAATCTTAGGGTTAAAGTTCGAAGGACCTTCTCAATCAGCATTACTTCTGTCATTGTCTCGCTATTGGATTTCATTTGGTTAGTCAATGAGACAACCTTGGTGCAGTATTCACTAATACTGTCCTTCAAATCCATCTGGAGTAACTCATATTGCCTCCTTAATGTCTGCAACGTAATCTTCTTTAGCCTATCCCCTCCTTTATAGCACTTCTCAAGAGTATCCCATGCTTCTTTAGATGTCTTGGCCGTAGCAATCTTCTCAAAATTAGAAGAGTCCATGCATTGATGAATGTAGAAGAGGGCCTTGCAATCTTTCTTTTTCGCATCATTGTACACTGCATGTTGAGCATCCGAAGGATCCTCACTTAACTCTTGCAGCCCATTGTCAACTATTTCAAAAACTTCTTGGAATCCAAAGATGACCCACATTTGAATACACCATTTGTCATAGTTCTTGCCATCTAGTACAGGGAGGGAAGCTGCAATGTTACTCGCACCACTTGCCATGTCTTCTTACACAAAGATCACAAAGCATGATAAGAAATCCTCAGGATCTTGATTTATAAGAAAGGCTCTGATACCACTATTGAACAACAGCAGCAAGAAGAATAACAGTAACAGTAACAGGAAAGAATTGTTACTAATATACGCACAATACACACACACACAGATGAGTTGATTCACTATCATTCACTCATTGATTGCACTATTGTTTAACTTATGGTTGTTACACAGAAAACACACAAACACTGTATCTTTCATTTTACACTTTGCACTTGCACACATACCTTGTTTTCTGTTTCTTGTTCGTGTATATTCACTGCACACTCACCTACTGATCTTTATATATATTTTCTTAGTTCTCTCACACACACACACTAACTGCCCTGCTACTTAACTCACTATATCCTAACCAACTTAACTACCTTTTGTTTTTATCTAATCACCAACCAATCAACTAACCAATCAGAATTAAACACTACAACAGTGCAGACCCAAAAAGAAGAGAAAAATTAAATTGGTCCACTCGCTGCAAGATTATATCTGGAATTGCCCATGGAATGCACTATCTTCACCAAGACTCTCAACTCCGCATCATTCATCGTGACCTTAAGGCTAGCAACATATTGTTGGACAGTGAAATGAATGCCAAAATTTCAGATTTTGGCATGGCCAGAATCTTTGGGGTTGACCAGAAAAAAGCTAACACAAAGAAAATTGTGGGCACATAGTAAGTTGTCCTTTTAAGTTTTTGATTGTTGACAGGGATATGTCAAATGATAGCCTATGAAAAATGTTAGGGAATTGCTTGATCTTTGATGTCTTGATAAATGTTAACTGCTCCTTCTGAATGGACGAGCCCCGTATATCATTTTCATATCACACTCCATTTAATAAATCGTTGCTCTCACATCTTGCTAGCAAGTGAAATAGGAACGTGGCAGATCTCAATTGCATATTTAAGGAAAAAAATTCATGGATACTAAAATACTACGTGTTTAGAAGAATGTTGGATATTTACAAAAGATATTTAGACACATATACGCATGTTTTCATATGTCAGAATTTTATTTGCATGTAGCCCACCACTAATATATCCAGGTGGTGTTTTAATATGATTGAAGCCTTATCCAGTTTGACATCAGACTTATTTCATTCTGATAGATTAACAAGGTGCATTTGACAAATGTTTTGCATATTTCTTTTACGTAGATTTTTCTCAGATATCTTACAAATGCTTTGCAAAATAAAACAATTGATTCAAATCCGAAGATTCTATTTATCATATCTATTTCAAATACATGCATATCTGTAAACGCATCTAATGCTATTACCATTATGACAATTTATTGGGTTGTAGTGGTTATATGGCTCCTGAGTATGCCATCGGTGGACAATTCTCAGTTAAGTCCGATGTTTATAGTTTCGGGATATTACTCCTGGAGATAGTAAGCGGGAGGAAGAACAGCCATTTCTTTCATTCGGATCATGCCGAAACTCTTTCCAGTGTCGTAAGTATAATCATACATTTGTCTTTCTTACATTAAATCGCTCCATATATAATGCATAAAGATTTTCTAAACATGTTCATTCTAGGCCTGGAAGTATTGGAAGCACGGCGTCCATCTGGAACTGGTGGACCCATCCTTAGACTTCTTTTCAAGAGTTGAGGTCACAAGATGCTTCCATATAGGTTTATTGTGCGTTCAGGAGGATCCAGACAGGAGGCCAACAATGGCTAGCATTGTTCCCATGCTTAGTAAACACTCCATTAATCTACCGATGCCGCGAGAGCCTGCCTTTCTTCTCCAAATAAGGCCAGAGCGACAGCATGGAATTGCTTACAGGGCGGTGACGCCATTGCTCTGTTAATGATGTGTCTGTTATGAAAGACCAACTTTAGTTGATTCAACAGATGATATCGGAATTTTATAAATCCAGAAAGGTATTATTATATGATTTTATGCATCCTTTGTCTTTGTATTGGTGTTGTTATTATGAGGCTCCTATTGGGGTTTAAACCATTTATGAATAATTAGTGAGCGTCCTAAGCTAGAGGAAAATATAGACTTGTTTAAGAGTTGGTTTTGAATTGTGAATTAGCTTAAAATTGATATAGCGAGTCGATAAACTAACTCGAGCCTGTATTTGAGTAAGTTGAATTGTAGCCAACTATAAGGTCTTAAGGGCCCAAGTGATTTAAGGTTTGCAACCTTCCAAGTTGGGTGGGTTATGAACTAGCATGCCGCCTATTAGTTCAATCCTGAGTTTATAAAAAAAATTTGGGGATCCATATTCGGTTGTAAATTTGCATTGGCCTTTCTTATTCAAATTTGTAATATGATATTGCTTGGACCAAACAAATTATTTCAAGGTCATAAAAAATTTATTTCGAAAATAAAATTTTCAATTTGCATGCAATGAAATTGAGAGACAAACAAAATGTGGATTAGGAAAATTACAAAAAAAAAATAAAAAAAAGGACAACTGTAAAGAAAATAAAACAAATAAAAGCAATTCAAGGGCATTGGTTCACTTAAACTAGCTTGGGACTGTTCCCTCTCATGGGCTAGTCCTGATTCATGCTTCCATCAGCTCGTGAATCGACAATTTTAGGTCGGTACAACCCAGTGAATAGGTTTGGATAAATATGTGATAATTAGAAAATTGTTTTGATATGTAATTGTAACGTCCCAAAACTTAAAGAGCTATAGCCCACTACGTGTTAACCCTAATGGTTGACATGCTAAAGTGTTTAGGAACCTTTAACTTGTTTAAATTTCACAATTGAATACAAATCTGCCAACACTCATATTAAATAATCTCTTCAATTTTCAACTATGAGTAGTATAATAAGTCACTTAATCCACTAAGTACAATAAAACTCAACATAACCTGTACAATTAAAATAAAGAGCTCATAGCTCAACATAACCATAATTCTTAATATTCTCTTTCTTAAGGAGTCTCGTATCTCTAACCATTGATACAAAATAACCCATAGGAGTCTCAATTGACTCTACCCACATAGTTCTCAAGTATCAACAAACATCAATATAAACCAAAAACACCATAATCATAAACCTTAAATAGAGCATTGACATTACATAACCCAAGCTTAGCATCTACACATACACTACTAAAGTTGTAATAGTCCTCAACCTTAATTAGTGCTCATATTTTATATCATCATTATGCTCTACATAATCAATAATACCTAAACTTGTAGCTGAAAAACAAAGCTCCTAGAAGGTGAGTTATATCTAGTACAAAATATCGAAAGCACATGTGCATGATTAAGCAGTCATATTTCACATGCATACAAGTAGCAAAAATAAGTGTAATAAGCAACCGGTTTATATCTTTAACAATTAAGCCATCAACCTATTGAGCTTGGTTTTTTTTTCTCTTTGGTTTTTATAAATTAGTCTTCTTTGAATTGATCAATATTAAACTTTATCCATTTAATTCTTGAAAAAGATCAAGTTTATGTTTTTACTCGATTCAATTTATTTAAGGAAATTCTTGTAAAGGATTCTAATCAATGTTTTATTTTTTAAAAACTCTAAAATAATTCTAATTTGAAAATGGTCCATTTATTCTTATTTATTTCTGGAAAGTTGATTTTCTACATGATAAAACGATTTTTTTATTATTTATTTTATTTTTTTTTTACTTTCTATAATAAATAAATAAGAACTAAACTTCATCCTCTTTTCCTCTTTTCCTTTTTTCTTTGTTTTTTCTTGCTTTTCTTTTTCTTTTCGTTTTTCTTTTATTTTTTATTTTTACCATTATACTTATATTTACAAAAAATAAATAAAATAAAATAAAAAGCAATGAAAACCAAAATAGCAAATGGGGCTCAAACTAAATGGTATACGGGTCGGTCAGTTAGGGCGTAGATCTAGATTGAATCTTAGATCGAGTCAAGTCGAAGTAGCAAGTCATAGGTTGGGTCACATACAGTAGCTTGGAGAGGGTGTTTCAATTCAATTCAGCCTCTAAATTGAGTGGGAGATGACATTTTTATGTGACTTAGATTAGGCTTTAAGGGGTTTAAAGAAGCACCATGGCCAACGGAGGTGGTTTGGGCAACTGATGGAGAGCGGTGACGGTGGTGATGTGAGAATGTGGAGTGTGGATTGGTTTGGAGTGGATAATGGCAAGGATGGGCCTGTTGTTGAAGCGTTTGGGTATATGGGACAATGCTGTGCATAGTGGGTTCATACATGAAGGGGCTGCATATGGCAATAGTGATTGGTAGTCGGTGAGAGAGAGAGGTTGGTTCGACAATTGTTGCATTGTAGTTCATGGGCTGCTATAGATTGCAGCAAGGTCATATGTGTAGGGTTTAGTTTTGTATTTAAATTGGTTGTGAAGGTAGGTTGGTGCTTGGATGTTTATTGTATGGTCGTGAGAGAGAGAAAGGGCTAACATGTATGTTTGGGATGATGGGTTGAAGAGTGAGAGGGAGCTTTAGATGATTGGGTTGAGTCAATTTGGTGTCGTGGTGGTTGTGGGTTTCAGGTGAAGGCTAAGAAAGGGTATGTTGTGGGTCTAATGGTGGGTGTGTTCAGAGGCATGGGTTGTTTAGTTAGCATGTTGGTTGGTGTAGGCAACGGTCGATAACTATAGAGAGAGATGATTGAGGGAAGGTAAAGTTGATGTATGCGAGGGAAGGGATCTGTATGTATAGTTCAACGAAAGAGTGGGTTGGTGTCATAGATGGTCTGCATCATGTATGTGTGTGTGGTTCTTGTGAGCAAGAGAGAGAGTTAGTCGTGTGTTCAATGGTGTGGTTGGAAAATGGACCCCATGTATGTGTGTGTGGTTCAACGAAAGAGTGGGTTGGTGTCATAGATGGTCTGCATCATGTATGTGTGTGTGGTTCTTGTGAGCAAGAGAGAGAGTTAGTCGTGTGTTCAATGGTGTGGTTGGAAAATGGACCCCACCCCCCCATTATGTGTGTGGTGGAGAGTTTAGAGAGAGAGATCCCTCCCCATTATCGTGTGTACTATTTTTTAAGTAAGAAAATGAGGGAAAGAAAAGGAAAAAGGAGAAGAAGAAGCGGAGTGATGTCAAGGCCAATCATAAAGTGTTGTGTTAAGATTAGACACGTGGTCTAGTGATTTATTGATACGTGGCAGTGCGTTGAGTGTAGAGAAAAATAAAAGCAAAAGGCATTCTCTACCTTCGATGAGAGTTGAACCCCTAACCTCTAAACCAAACACAAATTCAAATGTTTATTCGTTAAGTCGTTGGCATATGTTTTGTTTATATGTGCAATTAAATTGTACATATAGACTAAATCAATTTAGGCTAGATTCAAATCTTAAGCCTAAGCCTAATGGTCTCCTCTTTCCTTTTATTAAAAATTATATTCTAAAAAAAAATTCTTATTTTCTATATTTCCTAAATCCTTTATTTTCCTATTTTTTGTGACTTTTCAATTTTTGTAATTTTCTATTTTTTTGTATTTCTTTTTTTTTTTTTTTTGCTTTTCTTAAATTTTCTATTTGTTTTATTTTTTTAATTTCTTATTTTTTTTGTCTAAATTTCTTATTTTTTCCCTTTATTTTCTTTTTTCTTTTTTTTTTGCATTTTTCATAATTAAGACCTTTTATCTTATTCTAATTTTTATTTTTTAAAAAATAAAATGGGAGGGGAGAGCACAAAAATGTAGTGTCTACAACTACTCCTCTTTATGGTAAAGTTTGAGTAAAACTTTACCATAAAGACAAAAAATATACTATTTTTGCCCCAATAGTGGAATTTGTCCTAAGAAGCACCTTAAGAAGCTATCCTAGACTTAATCTATTAGGGATTTTGGTGAATAGTGAAAAGAGAGAGAAGGCGCTCTAAGAGTTGGTTGAGATATTGAAAGAGGAATTGAAGCTTAGTTGTATCCTTATGAGTTGACGAACTAAGGTGAACGGGTAAGTGCCCTTTGAGTTAGTTAAGATCCTAGAGAGATGTTGAAAACTTGGTTGTACCCTTATGAGTTGATTAACTAAGATAAGAGCGTCTCTCTAAGGGACTACTGACCCTAAATTAGAATCGATTTAGAAGACTTGGTTGTGTTCTTCTAAGCTTACTAATAAGCACAAACACACAAGCAAGTGTCCCATACATAAAGCTTATGTCTCAAAAAGATCTAATACCATGCAACTCTTATTAGCTATTCAAAAATATAACTTTTAAGTTCAGAATTTATTAAATTCTGCACAATTCGATACAATACTTTTTTCCCTTTAACTCAACCATCTGCCCTGTCCTTTAAACTTTCAAACTACGTTCTACATATCTTTTCATATCCTCTTATTTAATTTTTGATATCTCATAATATATACACATCAACACTTATGTGTACGTGCAAACCACACATATTACATATACATATATATATGTAATTCACCTATGTATTTTATTATATTATATATTATAATATAAATATTCTATTAAATATATACATACATTATTTTGTATTATATATTTAATATATAAATAACATTCATAATATATACATATTATACATATAATATAATATTATAATATAAATCCTCTTCTTCTTCCCTCTTCCCTCCTCCCCACACACACATACACATAGACTCTCTCTCTCTCTCCCCTTTGTCCCTTCCTCTCTCTTGTTCCCCCTATCCTACACATCACCCACAAACACTTTCTCTCTCTCTCTCTTATCTCCCCTCTAACACATACACATCGTTTTACATTGCACACTACACACACATGACACTTTTTGACACAATTATTCACCTATTTCACTAAACATACATGCACATACATACTGACACCTCAATTCAATAACACACATAAGTTATTTCACACTTATACATGCAATATATAATATACACACACTATAAGAATTTTCCAAAACACATACACATCTCTTGACACCACCAATTCACTTTACACATGCACATATGATTGTATATACACAAACACTTATTGTGTGTGTGTGTGTGTGTGTGTGTGTGTGTATATTAACATACATATTATGTCTTAAACCAGAGAGTCATTACAATCCTACCATGTAAATTAACTTAAGCTAGAAGTTACCCACCTTAGTCGTTAATGTAAATATAACTTATATAAGGCGTTTACCATTCCACAACTTTAAGTTATCCAATTCAATACCTGTTTGGTTTCAACCTATGATACAACTTTTTTAAATAGCTTATGTAAGTAATTTTATGGTATAAATGCTTGAGAAGAAATCGAGTGTTATAAACACTAAGAATTCGAAACCTCAAGTTTAAATAAAAAGTTTTAGAAAAAACGCCATGGTAAGGATTTGTAGAAGTCTACAGGTTTACAAAGCATAGTACATGTATCAACAATTGAAAACTGGAGGGTCACTTAAAGAGACCTTATTAGTTTTCCTAGAGATTATTAAAGTCAATAAACAAAATAGGAATCTAACCAATTAGTCTTGAATCTTGCTTCTTGACCCTATTCTCTAATCTTTTGGAACTTTAAGTGTAGCTTAGTAAATCTACTAGAAGCTGCAAAACAACTATTAGGGAATGAGTGATAACTTACTTAATAAGTAGGATGGAAATGATAGTACATATCTGATACAGAATAACTAGGGTTTTCAAGCAATTTAATTAGATACTATGCATGTACAAGCAAATGTCATTTGACGATATTATCTAATTAGTTGTCAAACTAGAGAAATTTTTCTCGCTTTAGTCCGAGTTGAAGAGTGTGACACCTTATAGCAAATCGATACCAAACTAAGGCTTGTACGATGGAGAACACCCTTTGCTTGGGATTATCTTTGAATTACGGTTCTCAACCTTACTATGACCTCTTTTCTTATCACTTAGTTCAATTAAGGATGGAGAAATGATCATTTCAGCTATTCCCATCAAAAGGTTTATCTTTGGCCTAAGAATCCTAGTTGTTCCCTTAGTAGGTTGCGATATATGTTCAATTAGAAGTTAAGCCAAGTTTAAGTTAGTTTGCTTACAAAGGTAATCAAGCAATTTTAGATAGTTCAAGTAAGAAATATCATATGGCAACCAATGCATTTAGTCTATCACTCCATAATAGTAATACGATATTCAAGCATACATACTGTACATGCATAGGCAACTAACTTATAATCATAAGCAAAACATATACTAAGGCCTCCAAGTATTCTTAAATAATATTTCAAAGTGCGGTAAAACACTTATTCCACTTACCTAGGCTTGTGACGCTTAATGGTCCAGATAGTTTGTCTCCTCCATTCCAATTTACCCTTAAATATTCATTACAATCACCTTAGTTTTATTAAATATAAAGTAAATGATTTAATTTTAATAATTTAAGTATAATTGTGACTTATCTTTAATAAGTGGTGTAAGTTTTATGTTGAGTTCTAACTTGTTATTGAAGTCTCAGAACAAGGTTATGAAGCCTGCCTCATATGAAGTTTTAGTCTTAAAATCTTCTAATGAAGTCACTAAATGAGTATCTTTAATTTTGTAACCTTTTGACCAAATCTCTAAAATTATCCCAATTATACTCTTTACTCCAACTAACTCTTTTATCAAGCTTCTAAAGCCATTTCCTCTAAGTATTCATGCCATTCAATCCTCTAATCAAGTCCCCAAAGCCATTTCAATTACGTTTCTTTTACCAAACACCCCTTAAACAAGTCTAGGATGGGGGTATAGTTAAGTCCCTTTTACTATTCAATCTTCTAAATATGCTTTTGAATCAAAGAATCAAATCCTCCTCTTCACCTGTTAACCATTTGAAGATGACTCTAAAGTGATTTCATTCAAGGCTTCTAAATTAGCCAACCCTCTAGTCAAGTCTTTAAAATCAATACAATCACCCATCTTTCTCCAAATAACTCCTTAAATAAGGCTCCAACATATTTAAAGTTAAAATCCTTTCATGTACCAACCTCCTAAGCATGTCTCTAAAGTCATCACGACTACATTTCTTTTACCAAAATATTATTCTAACCAAGACTATAAGATGGTTATATTCAGGATCCTTACACCAGCTAAACCTTTAATTAAGCATCTGTGCTAAGAATTTAAATCACTCTTTTACCAAACCAACTATTTAAAAAACCTTTTGAATGGATTCAACCCTCTAAAGAACTCTTTAAACATATTCAATTTACATGTTTACTTTAAGTGACTTGCTCTAGTATCATATTTCATATTGTAAGCATAATAGATCATGATTATTAAGTAGGTTCATCATACCTATGATTAACATATCACCCAAACTTCTAAATTCTCATATCTTCACCTTAATGCATGAAATCCATAATTAATGATTTGCACATAACTCAACTTCTATACCATCTAACCGACTTCGAATCACTCTTTACACTAACATACGACACCAACAAGCTCTAGATCTATTACATGTTATTTTCTACAAAGTTGATGCTGCGTAATTCTAAAAAATAGTATTTTTGTCAAATTTTGAGGCTTAAAATCCCTTAAAAAACATAGAAAATATTTTTGACCAAATTTTTTTTATGAAATTCTCACATGTAATGTAGGATTATTCTAGAAAAAGTTTGGCTTCAAAACAACAACATTAAGGGTATGTAAAACAATTTCAAAAGTTACTTGCACTTAAGAAATTCCTAAAGGAGGTCCTATACACATTTAAAATTTTCAAAAACTAATATTTTTCTTGAAGAGGACATAAAAAAGTACTTCAAAATAATTTTTCTCAAAATATTTGAAGCTAATTTAATATTTTTATAAAGTTACACAAATTAGGTACATAATTGGACTCATTGAAATCGACCATTTAGCCACCATCTTCGGCTATCCCTTTATTGGCAACCTTAGGCGCTATCTCCACTATATGGTGGTGGTGGTAGTGGTTCGCCTCCAAGTAGCCTCCATACTTAGGTTTCATAGATGTATTCAATTTACGTAGTCTCGATTATAAATTTCCCTAGAATTTTTCCTCCTTTATTCCTCTTATTTTTATAATTTTCCTAGAATCTTAAGAAACTAAATGATAATCTAGAGAGAGATGGTGATAGTTCCTAAGTTATAGAATGAAAAATGGTACTTTCTCTCTCCTTTAAGGGTTTTATATCCTTAGTTTACCTATTGCTAAGTGTCCTAAGCTAGCCTAATTAGTTAACAACTATCCCTCTTCATTTTCCTACCTAAATCCATTGCAAATCTAGTTGTGTAGCAATTTTTATAAGTTTTTATTATTTTTCTCATAATTTTTTAGTTAATTATGCTTATTTTTAAGCATTTACGGATTTATATTAATATATAATAATTCTACATAAGGTATACATACTCGTTATATATATTATTTTATGTCATTTTATGACTTTATAGTGCAAATAATTTAATTCTAAAGTTTAATTATCATTTTTTTTTTATTACCTAAATTGTACTTTTATAGCTAGTTATTTGCAATATAATATAATTTAGTGAAATTGACTATTTTTAACAACAATATTATTATTTCTTTATACTTCTATAATATGGAAGTCCTCAACTAAATTGTAAGACTGTTCATGAAATATCGTCTTAATTGATCAACTGCCATGTATACCCTAAATTACCTACTCGAAAAGGCTATGTAAAATTATGCGGCTTACAATACACACACAACATGGTCTTTGAACGCACATAGTTTAACACTACCACAACACTCTGACTTTTTGTAGACAACACCCAACACATCACATGCACACGTATACAACACCACCAATATGAAATCTTTACGATCCAACCAACAGTTATTATCTACCCTTACCATACCGATATAAGGCACACATTTTCCTAAAACTTAAAGAAAACCCTAAAAGATATAAATTGATAAAATAAAATGAAGATAAAAGGAAAACTTACTTGAATATTGAAGAAAAATCAATTCTCGCTAAATTTCTCCTTCAATAAAACGAATCTTTATTAGGGTTTTGGCATTGGGTTGAGAGTCGAAAGTTTTTTATTCTTATAGAAGAGTAACGTAATGTTTTGGTAAGGAAAAGAGATGAAGTTGAGTTATACCTTTTATTTGGAATAAAAGATAGTAGAAAGTCTAAATTTTTTTCTTGACAATATTGCTTATGTTATCTCTAATCAATTACAAGCCATATCATATCTTCAAACATTTATTATATTATTATATTCCTTTCTTTATTTTATATTTCTAATATTATTATTATTATATAACTTCTTTTTTTTAATCGGGTTTTATAGTAATAACAGGTTACATCACATCAATACGAAAAATTTATGCGATATGCCAAATCACAACTTAAACTTTTGTTTTTGTTAATTAATTTAAAATTTTTAAATATCATATCAATTAAAATTTTATACACTGAATTTCGTACGTACGAGTTTGAAATTAGTAAATGTTATATTTATTGATTTTTACTTAGTGAAATTACTACCTCTTCAATAATTAAAAGTCTGACATGACAAGCAATCATTAATCAAAGAATATAAAATATAAGTAAGCTAGCAACGTTGATAAGTAAAAATATTATTGTATATGAAATTAGCAACTTAAGCCTTCAGGTGTGAAATTGGAAAAAACATTTAAGTTGAAGTAGTAATTTTGATATTGTCTCAAAAATTAATAATAAATAATAATGAATTATCCATTGTTTGTTAAATTCGTAATCCTCGAGCCTGAAAGGACGTCCCAGGCCACAATCAAGAGCTGATAATATGTTGTAGTATCCGTTTACTCAATTCCCAAACTTCCTGCAATTAATGGACATCCAAAATATAAAGGCATCCTCGAAGGCTAACCGTATAAACTAGTAAGTAACTTAATCAATTAATTACAGCCACATTGTCTCATACCGTACCATTTCTGAGATGACAAACACTCAAGTTATCCTTTTATCTTCAATCTTCCAGGCACGATAACCATTGATAGCCAATATGTGCCTCGCAGCGACAACCATAACCTTAGGGTGCTCCTCTTTACTCTTGAACAAGTTAAATGCCCTCTATTGGCTAGTTCACAATTGCGTACCCTACCACATGTTAAAAGTAGGCATTCATTAGCATATCGAACCACTTTATTCCATCTTAATTATCCACTTAAATGCCCATTGCTAACCAATATGTACTTTACGGCACATTAGAAACTGGTGCTCCATATATAAACTTACCCAGTCACTTCATCCCAATTTTCTTAGCCTATTTCACCGTAGGTCGTCCCATAAGCCATGTACTCTACTTGCATTAGGATATCCTAGGAATATACATAATCAAGGGCAATCAACAGACAACAAAAATAATTTAAGCCAATCTAATTCAATTCCAAATTCAATCACATGAACATACATAAATATACATATTTAAACCCTTAGGCGGAAGGGCATTAGTCATTCACCTGGAACATGGCATATAGAACATCGAGCTCGCTTCCAATTACTAGAAGTTAAGTAACCTTAAATTAAGCACTTATACCATAAACAAGGGGTTTGATCAACCAAACTTGAAGTTCACTCAGTTGAAGTTCCTTTAGGGATTTAAAGTTGAAAATCTACAGCGTTCAGCCGATTGAAGTTAGAGTACGATGAACCAAGCTAAGTTGTAGAAGGCAAATTTTGGTCTGCTTAAAATTTTGGGTTTTTAATTTCAGTACCTCAACACTAAAATTCCTTTTTATTTATTAAGCATTTATAAAAATCCTCAAAACATCCCCTTTGTAATTTGTCCTTTCATTGTAATCCAATCGGTCCATAATTTAGGTCAAATACATAATTTTTCTTCCAAAAGTATGCCAATGTTAGAGGAGGCTGAGGCGACATGCAAGAAAATACAAGTCATTCTCAAAGCCTTCTTTTACCCTGTAAAACACATGTTGGGCTCCTACAAGTCCACGTGCAACACTGCTTTCCCACCTTGTTGATCTCTCGAGGCTTCTATTATACTGGTGATTTGGTGCAACTCTGTAGTGGATAACCACTTCCCCATTTTGTTATATATTACAACTATTTTTCATCCTCAGGTTAATTTTTGTACTATCATACTCTTTTAGAACTTGTATTCAAATTTAACCATACCAAATGCTATAGAGTGTACTACTACATACGATCAAGAGGCATAATGTTTGCTTAATGGCTTGTACTAGCTATATCAGGTAAGATTACGGTAGTCATCCCAGGTACCACAATCTGGTGTTCCTGTGACTAGTTTGCATTCACTTACACTTGCCACATCTTCATAGAGAAACAAGTAATTAGTTATTGCAAAGAAGCTGGAGTAGTAATTATGGGACCTCTAAGGCAACCTCGGAGAGCTCGGATATTGGGAAAGAAGCGTATGGTTGTTACTTCATTCTTTAGCAAGAAGATTGCCGCTAGTAAAATGTCTTAGATTCCACCTGTCATGCCCCTCCAAGTAGTCTCGATGTAACAACCCGCTGTGTGCTGCATAGAGGCCCAAGAATGACTCCACTTTCACTCAAGAACTTTGATACAACGTGCAAGGCGTCATTATAGCAAGTTGCTTCGATGGTCGTTATATTTCTAGCACAGCACCGAACAAGCAAATATATATATTATAATTATCTGATAATACTAATATCAAAAGTTTGAGTATAATACCATAATAACAACAATGTAGGGTCTAGGTTCACATATTCTTAACCTCCCAAACCACAATAAAATCACATTTGAAAATGATCAGTTTTAAGGTATATATATTTTTATCTAGATATGATCGGTATATCTTCTATGACATAATGCTTCTAGTAGCTCTACTATTTAGGTATAGTTAATAAGTACGCTATATCATAGGAGATCTAAGGGGATGTAAACAACCATTAGCCCAATCAGATATTCCTCATATCGCACATATGTATGGGAAAACAAGCTATCACTCATGTTCGTGCAACTCATGAACAAGCATATGAAGGCAAACAATATACAAAATTATCCGGAAACTATGTAGAGGATGGATTTGCACCTTCTGTTACCTAAGGTTGGAAAATAAGTACCAAGACATTAACCCCAAGTTTTCACCACTTCGAGTAATCGCCCTCAACTCCAAGTGTCTTAATTAATTAACTAATTAATACTATAAGAAAATATATCACTAGTTTAGCAAAGTAGAATTTTAATATTTAAAATAACTGATCTTCCAGTACATATAGACTCATGAGTGTGGTACACCTTAAGCAGATGTATCAACGGACAAAGCCCTAATTAGAGGACAGCATTCCCTAATATGCAGTAGTTTCCAGGCGTTTGGGCAAAGTTGCAAACAAAGAATCAACTTTGTACAGCCTCTCCTTGCAATCACATGATGTTGATGGCTTGATGGCTTTCTCTAATGCAACCGTGCAATACATGTTCAATTTCACTTTTGGTTCTAATATTCGTTATATGGTGATCAACAACACTCAGTAAACAATAATAAAATGCAATAAGGCAATTGTGTTCATCAATATTAAAGTTTCTTTCAATTACAAAATCCAGCAATACAGACACATGCGTACATCCTGAAAGATACCCCATACATATCATATTATCATTATATATAATTTAAGTGTAAATAAAATTACAAACATAAATAAATGCGATACTCATTAAGAATTCACACTTTGCCATAATATTTCACTAGTCAAAGTAATTTTCTGGATATTCTTGGTCAGTATCAAAATCACCCGGTGATCATAAAATGAAGAAGCAGTTAATTCATTGGAAAGGCTTTCTAAGAACAATAATCCTAATATAGCCTACTTATTTCTCTTACTCCTTTCTTCATGTTTTATTATACGGATTGCTCACAATCCTCTTATTATCACCAGTGTTGTTATTGTTATAATAATAATTATTATTATTATATATTCGGTAACCTACTCATTTAATTTCTACCATTAACTTCCTCAAATCAATTTAGGTAAGGATACAATAAAGTAGCCATCCTCCTTCTTCGAGTAAATAACAATACGCACAAAAATATTACGTAATTTACTATTTCCTTGAACTATTTTACGCTAATTTATTTATTTATTCTATTATATATATATGTCTCTTTGTTATTTTGTTTTGTTTTGTTGCTATTACCATAGTTCGTGCCATAATATACCCTTTAGCTCTATATTTGAAACAAAAATCGTGATTAATAGGCTATCTTGCCAAGCTACAGAGCACACTTCTCCTATTGTCGTTCTTTTTCCTACTTTGGCACAATCACGACAGCAAAAAAGGTTGTATTTTTGTTTACCTTCCAAATCATTCCCTTACAATAATAGACTACTCAAAATAACTATGATCTCCTCGTATTAAGAATCTGCTGGCACTAGGCATCGCAAAGGGGTTAAAAATAAATGCTGTCGGCATTCTTTCGCTTATACTTCGGTTAAATACGGATCGAAGTACCAACATGGACTCGTTCCCCAAGAACTTCACGGCAACTTAGGTAAAGTCATAACAAGCCAAAAGGAAAGAAAATATTTTCAGTTTCTCCAATATGATGTATTCGGCCAGGACGAGACATGTTGGAGTAAGCCCTCATTGTTAAATTTCCCTCCACGGAATGCCAAAATTCTTGAATACGAACTAATAAGGATTTATACTTATGTATTATATATATATATATATATATATATATATGTCTTCCAATACTTTTCTTTAAAGTTGTTGAGTACTGATGTATTTTATTAACAGAATATTCCTTCTTGCATGTAGTAATGGTTATAGCGATCAGGGCATGTACACTTCCTACACAAACTTGTAATGTTGATCACGCAGACCACTACAACTAGTCATCTATATTTCAGAGTTGGCTTCGTACCTAATCTCATTGACTTCGACCCATCAACACCTAAAAGCTCTAAGTTTGTTAGCTCCCTTTATCATGAAAAACAATGTAGTAGGGGAAAATGACCATAATGACAGCAACTTACCCCAAGGATAATTCAGTGCCTAGCTTCTTCTCCTCGATGGTCGGTGCGCGTATATTAGAATATTTTAGGAATATCTGTAAATTATGTAAAGAGTATATTTAGAATATTTTCTATATTTAGGATATTTTCTATGTTTAGAAGGTATTATAATATTTTAGGATCTATAAATATTTGTTAATTATGTAAAGAGTATATTTAGGATATTTATTTTTTATGTTGGATCTATAAATATTTGTCAATTATGTAAAGAGTATATTTAGGATATTTATTTTTTATGTTTAGAAACTTAGTTAGTACGTCTATGTTGTATATATATTGGCTCTTTTTGGCCTGTGATATGCATATACACACATAGAAATTTTCTTCTCAAAATTTTATATGGTATCAGAGCCTAGTTAAAAAAAAAAAACGCTATGACTAGCGAGGGAAAGAAATTAGCCTCTCCTTACCTATTGACTTCGAGTGATAATCCTGGTAATATAATTACTTAGGTGCAATTAAAAGGAGATAATTATGATGAATGGGCTCGAGCGATACGAACGTCGTTGAGGGCCAAGAAGAAATTCGGATTTATTGATGGAACGATTAATCAACCTGCTGATGATTCCACTGAATTAGAGAATTGGTGGACTGTAAATTCAATGTTGGTTTCATAGATGCTCAACATAATCGAGCCAACATTGCGATCTACCATAACATATATGGAGATTGCAAAGGATTTATGGGAAGATATCAAAAAGCGATTCTCTATCGCTAATGGACCTCGTGTTCAGCAAATCAAGGTAGAACTTGCCAACTGTAAACAGAGAGGTATGTCGATTGTGACTTATTATGGGAAATTGAAACAACTTTGAGAAGAGCTTGCGAATTATGAGCAAATTCCCATCTACCGTTGTGGAAGATGCAATTGTAATATTGCAGCTGAACTTGACAAGAAACGAAAAGAAGAGAGGCTTCATCAATTTTTGATGGGGTTGGAAGATGCATTATATAAAGCAATTTGTTCCAATATTTTGAGCACAGAACCATTGCCAAACTTGAATAAGGCATACTCGTTGGTGTGCCAAGAAGAACGTGTTAGAAACATCTCACGAGGGAAGAAGGAACATGGAGAAGTTCTGAGTTTTGCAATGCAGACCAATAGAGGAGGGCGAAAGTATAAAACAGAAGTGAAAGACAAATCTGTCATTTGCTCATACTGCAAACAAGAGGGACATGATTTTGTAACTTGTTTTCAGCTCATTAGATATTCGGAATGGTGGGGTGACTAACCTAAAGGGGCTGGACGTGGATGAGGGGGACAGAGTGCAGGGCGTGGGCAAAGTAATATGCCAAAGGTGAATACAGCCCATGTAATTGGGCAGCCATCATCATCAATGGCAGCAACGGAAGAAAATGCAGTTTCTAGGACCTTAACAGCAGAACAATGGTCATTCTTTCTCAATTTGTTGAATACGTGCAAACCGGGTACTAGTGAGAAGATGAATGGTAAGGATAATCTGAATTGGATTATTGATTCCGGTGCTTCACAACATATGACAGGTACTTTAGAATGTTTAACAAATTTGAAAGAAACTGTAGCATGTTCAATTGGATTACCTAATGGAGAGTAGGTGATGGCATTGAAGGAGGGATCAATTTGCTTGGGAAAACATATCAAACTAGACAATGTTCTCTATGTTCCAAATTTGAATTGTAATTTGATATCTATGTCGCAATTGCTTGATGGCTCTAATTGTAATGTCCAATTTACTAATAAAATTTGTGTTATACAGGACCGCACCTCGATGATGGTGATTGGAGCGGGTGAACAGTGCAAGAGACTTTATTATTTGAAGTCAGCAATATCAGTCCAAGCATGCAAGACAAGCCATGTAGATTCTTTTGAATTATGGCATAGGAGGATGGGGCATCCGTCTGCAAAAATTGCGGAATCTTTTCCTCAAGTTGAATTTAGTAATAGTTTAGTAAAGAATAAATCATGTGACATTTGTTTGAGAGCTAAACAAACAAGAGAAGTTTTTATTTCTAGTGACACTAAAGCAAATGAAATTTTTGAATTAATTCATTGTGATTTGTGGGGACCTTATCGTGTTAATGCTTCTTGTGGGGCCTCATATTTCTTTACCATTGTTGATGATTTTTCTAGGGGTGTATGGATATATTTGTTAACTAAAAAAACAGAAGTTAAACTTGTCATGCGTAATTTCTTTGCCATGACTAAAAGACAATTTCAAAAAGATGTGAAGATAGTTAGAAGTGATAATGGGATTGAATTTGCTTGCTTGTATAACTATTTTTTTGAAAATGGAATTTTACATCAGGCCTCATGTGTAGGAACACCTCAACAGAATGGACGTGTTGAGAGGAAACATCATCATATTTTAAATGTAGCTAGAGCTTTAAGATTTCAGGCCAATCTTCCCATCAAATTTTGGAGAGAATGTGTTCTAACGGCTGCATATTTGATCAATCAGACTCCTTCTAAGTTATTAGGAGGAAAGACTCCTTATGAGATACTATTTGATAAACCTTCTAGTTATAATCAGATTCGAATTTTTGGGTGCTTGTGTTATGTTCGGAACTTAAATAGGGAAAAATACAAGTTTGCTAGCAGGAGTCAACGTTGTTTATTTATAAGATATCCTTTCGGAAAAAAAAAAGGGTGGAAAGTTTATGATCTTGATACAGGAAAATATTTTGTATCCAGGGATGTCGTGTTCTCTGAATCTGAATTTCCATATGCTGATAAGGAAGGTGTGCAACCAGATCTTGTACAAGATGCTTCTTTCGGTATCACCAATCATTTTAATGGTGAATTGAATGAGGAAGACGAAAATGACGTACCTAAGAATTCAACTGTATCTCGAAGTGATAATAACGACAGGGGGGGTGTCATTGAAATCTTGGGTGAATCTGTTCCAGAACAACTTGGATGGGGTCATAAAACAAAAGAAGCTTCTACTCGACTGCGAGATTTTGTGACATATATTGCACAACAAATAAGTCCCTCTGCATGTTCCTCCAATCTAATTCTGTCCATAGGTACCTCCTATCCTATAGCACATTATGTAAATTGTGATAAATTTTCTCCATAACATCGTTCTTTCTTAGCAGCTATGACAGTCGAAAAGGAGCCTGTTTCTTATATTCAGGCCATCAAAGACATTCGATGGAAAGAAGCCATGATGAAAGAAATTGAGGCACTTAAGGCTAATGGGATATGGACTATGGAAGATTTGCCACAGGGAAAGCAAGCTATAGGCAGTAAATGGGTTTACAAGATCAAATATAACTCAGATAGTTCGGTTGAACGTTATAAAGCTCGATTGGTGATTCTTGGCAATAATCAGATTGAAGGAATTGACTACAATGAGACCTTCGCTCCTGTTGCAAAAATGGTTACTATACATACTTTTCTTTCAGTGGCAGCAACAAAAGGATGGGAACTCCATTAAATGGATGTTCATAATGCATTCTTGCATGGAGATTTAGAAGAAGAGGTGTACATGAAGATGCCACCTAGGTTCTCTACTTAACAGACTGGCAAAGTTTGTTGATTATGTAAATTACTTTATGGGTTACAACAGGCCCCCCAATGTTGGTTTTCCAAATTGACAACTGCATTAAAGCGGTATGGATTTCTTTAATCTCAATCTGATTATTCATTGTTTACTTTAAATCGAGAAAAGATACATTTGAGTATACTGGTGTATGTCGATGTTCTTGTTATTGCGGGGAATAATGGAGTTGGCATTCAGAAGTTTAAAGATTATTTATGTCACTACTTCTACATGAAAGATTTGGGAACATTGAAGTATTTTTTAGGCGTAAAGGTGGCTCGGAATCAAGAAGGAATTTTTCTTTGCCAACGCAAATATGCTTTGGATATTGTCAGTGAAGCTGGATTATTGGGTACTAAACCATCTGGTTTCTCCATTGAACAAGATAATCATTTAGCCTTAGCAGAAAATGCATTGTTGACAGATTCAGAGAAGTATCGGAAATTGGTAGGAAGACTGATTTATTTGACTCTTACTAGACTTGAGTTGTCCTACAGTGTTCATATTTTGGCACAATTTATGCATCAACCAAGAGAAGCTCATTGGGAAGCAGTTTTGCGCGTGATTTGTTATTTGAAGGGCAGTCCTGGACAAAGAATACTTTTATGAGCTGATAGTGATCTTCGGTTGTATGCTTATTGTGATTTCGATTGGGGGAGTTGTCCTTTAACTCGACGATTTCTTACTGGATATTTTGTTATGTTAAGGACTTCTCCCATTTCTTAGAAGACTAAAAAGCAACATACAGTGTCGAGATCCTCTACTGAAGCAGAATATCGTTCCATGGCTACCACTATATGTGAACTGAAATGGTTAAAGGGTCTTTTGTTGTCTCTTGGTGTTGTACACTCTCATCCTATGCTGTTGTATTGTGATAGTCAAACAGCTTTACACATTAGTGCAAATCCCATGTTTCATGAGCGCACAAAACACATTGAAATTGATTGTCATTTTATTCATGATGAGATTCAATATGGACATGTTCAGATTGCTTATATACGTAGCTTTGAGCAACTCGCTGATATTTTTATTAAGACATTGGGGATACAGCAGTTTAGGTATCTTCTACGCAAGTTGGGGGTTTGCAATCTTCACGCACCAACTTGAGGAGGGGTATTAGAATATTTTATAAATATTTATCAATTATGTAAAGAGTATATTTAGGATATTTTCTATATTTAGAAGGTATTATAATATTTTAGGATCTGTAAATATTTGTCAATTATGTAAAGAGTATATTTAGAATATTTGTTTTCTATGTTTAGAAGCTTGGTTAATGCGTCTATGTTGTATATATATTGACCTTCTTTAGCCTGTGATATGTATATACACACACAGAAATTTTCTTTTCAAAATTTTATAACGTTAGCTATCACGGACAAGATCGCGAATGCAGAAACGAAGAACGACAAGTTGAATTATTTTCCTTAAAGTGGTTTCGCTCGTGTTGGGTTCACTTCGCCAAGCTTCGCCGGAGCTACGTCATCGGAGTTCGAGTGTAGTTGATGCAAACTGCTGCCCTGTTTTCAGTTCTTGAAACAGGGGCTGAACTTTGCTTTTTCTCAGAACCACTAGGAAAATGGCAAGGGAAATGAGAACGAATGGAGGGCAATGATAAAATGAAGGGAAAATAGGAATAAAGTCGTCTTTCCCTTACCTGTTCTGGCAATTTATTGAGGGCGAAACCAAGACTAAACTTCACTTTTCCACTTTGGATATAGAAATCAAGTGTGCCGAGTATGTGATTCGACCTTCGTCGACATTGGGCCCCACACTCGCGCACACTGAGTCAATGGGAAGGAAATTGGAATGGGATTTGGCTCTTTGCTTGTTTTTGGAAAGTGAAAGGGATGAGAACCGAGACAAGAGGGATGCCGCGAGAGAGAGAAAAGTTGTGCCGACGAAGTTTTATGCAGGGCTGATGCTACAGTTTCGTCAATGGAAAGGAGTTAAAGAGTGTACAGCGATTGGTATGAAGGGAAGATAGAGTTTGGGGTTCCAAAAAAATATTCATTATTTAACTTGGCTCTTTGTAAATTAGGAGGGTTAATTTTGTTCATGAAAGATCTGCACTTGATTAATTTGGCCTAAGCTCTATCGGATTTGTAAGAGATGAGGATCTCATCCTCTGACACGTGATCTCCTTGAGATGATTTGGCTGAGACAAGGCTGATATCGGGAGAACGGAGTTGGGCTTTCATAGTCAATTTGGGCCTTTGTCAAATCGCAGGCTTCCATGGTCATGTAGGGCATCTGGTTTTTTAATTGAATTTGGGTCTCTTCCTGTTGGTTTTATCTCCAAATATCACCATTAGTCTTTTCATCAGAAATCATTTATCTATTACATGTATGCACTTATATATATTATTAATTTATTATTCTTTTTGTTATAAGCTACATTTATTTCTATTATCAATAGTTCACTTATTATTTATATTATTTATTATTTCATTTTATTATATATTATATTTATATCATTATCATTACATGTATCTATTTATTATTAGTTCCTCTAGGCACATACTATTGTAGGTTCTAGTACTATTGTTATTAATAGTAGTATAAGAAGTTTAGGTTGGCATCATAACTCACATAATAAAACAGGTATTTCTTTGTTAACTTTCTAGTTTCAAATTCCGAAAATTTCAACAATCCCTAAAAATACCGCTTACTTTCTATTTTGATGGTTAAATAATGGTTTGGAAATTCTTAGGGTTTACACTAGCACTTAAATGAGTAGTTATGCCCATTTTAGATTAGAGAAACACAGATGCTATAGATCCTACAACGTTCAAGTGGAATCTAAAGCTTCTTTCGATTGTGAAGGGAGGGCCATATGAGCTATGATTGTCCAAATCCTTCCTGAAGCCAGTATGTTGTAATTACTACGAGCAAAGTGGATACAAAAGTTTGGGAATACATGGAAAAGCCAAGACAAGTTAAGCGTAAGGTAGTTGAGAAGGGTAAGACTACTAGTAAAGTGTTTGCATTCCAGTATGAGGATGATGTTGATCTAAATACCTTATTGAATATGCTCCTAATTTCTTAAATATCTGAGGACTTGGTATCCATGCGTGCTTTAATTGTTGCTGTATTACTTTTAAATCTTTGTATAAATTCCCTTTTAAAGTCTAGATCTACATTAAATAGATGATGTAGAGACATTGATGTAATTGTACAGGATAGATATTTCCCTATGGGTATGATTATACTGTCTATGAGTGAGCTTGTTGTGATTTTCATATGGATTGGTTGGCACACTATCATGTCATAATTAATTTTTGCAAGCCATTTTGAGATTTGAGCTTAAGGATGTAGGAGAGTTTAACTATGAGCCAATGATGCAACTATCGGGAAGCATTTTAAGTACAAGGTTACTAGAGAAGAGTTAGATGGTAGCTATAACAACTATTAAGGAGATAGACTTGAGCATGAAGATGGTGCTTGTAGTACATGAGCTTGTAGACGTCTTTTTAGATGAGTTACTCGGTTTGCCACCTAATACAGAGTCAAGTTTGGGATAGAGGTAATGCCAGGTAGAACATCGACATCAAAGGTGCCCTATCATATGGCTCCAAATAAGTTAAAAGAGTTAAAGGAGTAAATACAGGAGTTCTCATTGAAGGTTTCTTCTACCTGAATGTTTCTCTATGGGGCACTCTAGTTTCATTTGTGAAGAATAAGAATGGAGGAATGTGGTTGTGCATCGGCTATAATGATCTAAATCAAGTTAATCTTGTATAGATGATTCATTTGTTTTGTTATTAGAGCGATTGTGTTTTCTAAGATCAATCTAAATCTAGCTCTAAAAGACATTTCTAAGTTTACTTTTCGCACTGGATATGCCTTATTTAAGTTACATTAGTCACCTAATTCTGATTGTTTTTGGAATTAAGGATAGTTTTCCTAGTAGGGCATTATGAACTCCTTATCATGTTGTTTGGACTAATAAATGCTCTTGTAGCCTTCATAGATCTTATAAATAAAGAGTTCTAGGAACATGTAGACAAGTTTGTGACAATTTTTATTGATAATATCTTGGTATATGCAAAAGGCGAAGAAGAGCATGAGTGACAATTGTAGCTAGTTTTGTAGATGTAAAGAGAGGGGAAACTGCATGAAAGTTCAATAATAGCAAGTTTCAATTGGAAGAAGTAACCTTCTAGGGGCATTTGGTAACCAAAGATGGAGTGTCTGTTGACCCTCAAAAGATAAAGATGATTACTAAGTGGTAGAAAACCAAGAATGTCATTGAGATTCACTATTTTTCTAGGATTAGCACCACTTCTAGTTGTACAAGGATTTTGCTCTTCTCATTTCAATCCAATACATAATCCATTGAAGAATTCTAGCTTTCTAGAGCATTCTAAATTAAGAGATATATCTACTCTATTTTGTAAAATCTTTTCCTTTGGTTCAATTAAGTCCAATTAAGTCACAGGTTGATAATATATTAACTATTTAATCCTTGGTCTTAGAATTTCATTAGATAAATTCACAAAGAGATCTAGCTTTTAGAGGAGTCCCACGTATGGATCTATAAGATTTAGGTAAGCATAGCTAATTTTCCTTGGATCTACATAGCTAAAATATGTCATAGTATTTAATTCTTTTAAATCTATTAAGATAGATCATAGAACTAATCGATTTCTTATGGTTTATACAAAGATTATATTGGAGGATTTATAGATTTAGCAATGTGAAGCCAAATCAAGTTTAGGAGCAAATTGGGGGTACCAAGTAATCAACGTAGGTCCTCTGATCTATGCCTTTAGGAGGACATGATTCGAAATTTAAAGTCTCAACTTGCTATGTTATTTTGTACTTTAGAGGAATGAGGCAGCAGTCTTAGATAATGCTGTTCATTTTTCTTTTTTTCTTTTTTTTTTTTTTGGCCTTCCAATTATATGTCGTTAATAACTATCTTTTTCGATCAATCTTAGTAAATTTTTTATTTCTCTCTAAGGTTGTTGATTTCAACACGTCAAAATGTCTTCTCGTTAATTACATGGTTGAAGGGACCTGTTGAGGTGACTTGGAGTTTGAATTAGTAGGATTCTAATAATACACATTTCGTGATTTTTCTCCTTGTAATAATTTTGAGTTCTTTTCAACGAAACTTGAGTATGCTTTCCATTTTTCTTAGAATTAAATTATTTGCTAATGGAAATGTAATAGACCATTATGTTCTATTTATTTTTAGTTGGGATCATTAGATCCATGTATTTTCAGCTACCATATATTTGTTACTAGTACCCTATATATTTTATAAGGAATGGGCTTTGGCTCCTTTATGACAATGGCCATGAATGTCGAGTCAAAAGTATGAAAAATTGTCATTGGAACTTCATTTCATTGTAATTATTAATGACACATTAGCATGAACTTGGTATTATTATAAGTTTTATTGTCTACCTAGTAGAATCGTTGTTTCTATCTACAGAACATTTCTTGGCTGATAATTTAAAAATTACAGTACAGAATTTATTTGAAAAGAAATAGGGAACGTGGATGTGGTTATAGATATAATATGCAGGCAATAATTAAAGAGAGGCAGGTAATTAAAGAGGGATAAAAAGAATAAATCAAGAAAATAACTACTTAAGTAGTAACTATAATCGTGAACGTAGGGTTTCCTGATATAGATTTTAAGATAGGGTTTATGAGTCCTATTATCGAAAGTCTTTTAAATGACATTCAGATATCCTCATCAATTATTTTATTTAATGTTATTAATTTAATTGCAATTTTTTTTATTTGCGGTCTTGAATAAATTCCTGTTTCTAGTATTTTTCCAAATTCTACCGGATATTACCCTGACCATAACAGAAAGAGACATTCTAACAAATAATGATCTTATAATATTTCTTTCGTTACTTTCTCCTCCTTTTTCCACTTTTGTTTTTTCCTTGATTTGTTGTCTTTTATAGCATACTAGAATCTATGATTTTGCAAACTTCCGTGCCTGATGCCGCGTGAAATCCTAGGAACCTTCCATAATCCTCGACAAATCATGGCAGCAAGTCCATTTCAACTGATACCATGTTAACCCGTTCCGTGTTTTGGTATTATATAAACATTGTAAGAATTTTCTTTTAAAAAATTTATTCACCACATTATCTTGAATTCCTTCACAAAAGGTTTTTAAGTTTTTTGTTTAATATTTTTTTGAGTCTTAATAACACACTTGAATCAATAAAAAATTTAAAAAAAAAAATCAAACGAAGTAACGTTTCTTATAATCAAGAGAAATTAATCTTGACCAAAGAACTTCCAGAATTGCTCAAGGAACCCACCAGCCGTTTCTTGTCCGTGGAAATCCACGACAAGCAACGAGGGATGTAGATGCTCAGCAACATAGCCGCCACGTGAAGAGCTGGTAAGGGTAAGGCGCTATCTGATTTGCTTTTTGCTGCACAGCAGCCAAGAGATACATACAATATATGCCATTGACTCCCATTTGAATATCCACAACCTATAATTTAATTCGACTGATACGGTGAAATTAGTGCTAATTGCTAGTCCACACAACGCTTAATTTTCCATTTCTGTGGTCTTTGTAATTAAATTTAAATTCTTTTTATTTACCTTTACTCATATAATGCTCTAGTGTTATAACCCATTACGTATCTTTGGTATCTAATAACATGTTAATACTCTAAATCATTATTATAATCTCCAAAATAGCCTATATTAAGAATAATTTTCTGATTACAATAATTCAAATGACTTATAGGGAAGTTATTCTAACCATAATTATACATCGCAAGGTTTCTATTCTACTACAACAAAACCCATTAACCATTTCACTCAACACCAAATCTACATATTAGCAACCTCCTTAACACAATACAGAATTAGTTGTCTCTCTTTCCCAACCCATTGATAATATTTTCTATACTTATCACAGACGGCAAACTTATCAAATCTGCTTGTAGTTGTAAATATAAAGAACAAGTCGAAACCCAATATGTAATGCGCAAGCAAATATGAATGCCACACTAGTCATTCACTTACATTTAATGCAACAAATAACAAACAATAGGTTAATTATCGTAAATTTAAGCCTACATACATGATCTTTTATACATCTAAATCTTTTAATTTAGTATCATATGCTAGAGTAAAGAAACATGATACCTAGTTCTAGTTATGTAGTTCCATCTGATAGTTTACAGGAGAAACCTTACATATGATTAGCAATTGCCTTTTGTATTAAAGGATGGGCTATGATAAACACAACTAGCAAACAAGATTTTAAATTATATGAACTAGATAGGTTTTTTACTCACTATCCTAACAAGCATAAGCAATAAGCATGTATTACGTACTTGGAAAACTGAACAAACAAACTATTAGTCTTGACTCCAAATCTTAAGGTCTAAACCGTACTCAATAAGGAAGCCAAATCAAGAACCAAATAATTAGAACAACAAGCCTTCCTTAATCCATCATCAATCAAATTTTATATAGAACTTCTCATTTAAAACTCCCAACTTGACTTTGCTTATAACTCTCTAAGCTTAATATGAACTCCTAAGGGTAGTATAACTAAGGTCGAGGGTAAAGTTTGAAACTTTAATTAAAAATGAGTTAGAGGAAACACTTGGAAGAAGAATTAGAAGCTCTAAGTAATAAACAAAATTTAGGAGTATAGCTTAAAAGATACTAATTATTGTGTTGGATTGGTAAATAAGGTAAAGTTCGTTAAAATTGGTTAAAATGACATTTGGTAGTAAAACTGTTTAAAGTTAACTAATATCTTATTAAGCTTAAAAAACTTGAAAATTATAGGTAAATGTTAGATGTTTTACAAAAGAAAACCAGGTAGAGCTCAATATTAAGGTTAAGGAAATGTTTGATTGAGTTTAGTTTAAAAAAAAAACAAGAAAAGATTACTTATGAAGTTCATAGTTAAATATCATCAATGACATGATCAGGTCACTTCAATCATGTCAAAATCTAACTACTTTTACAAAAGTTGGAAAATGTTTGAGTAAGATTTGATAGGGAAACCATAAGAAAAGATTACACTTGAAGTTCACGACTCAACATAGTCAGCAATATGATCATATCGTTCTACTTGTGTCACTTTTTGCCCATTTCTCGCTTTATTGGATATGTTGCTAGTCATGTCCCTTTGGCAACTAAATAGTGGTTTTTTTTTTTCTTTGCAAAACATTCTACCCTAGCTAATTCTTTTTGTTCTTCAATCTAACCTCAAATATAATTCAAATCCTTAATTAGCCATCACCATCACCTAAATTCCTTTTTAATCAATCAAAACTATAAATTTCAACTCAAACTCCCATTTGATTATCAAAACCCACCAACAACTCTAAGAACACCAACGTTAAACAAAAAAAATAAGATGAAAGAGTGAAAGATACTCTCTTTCAATGAGTGAATTTGAGTTTTAAATCTACAACACAAATTAAACTAAAGAGGAAAAACTATAATGTACATATTTAAATTCGAATTACTAAAGAATATCAAAGAAACACCATGGAAATAGAGGTTTTTCACAAGGAAAGCTTAGAAAGTGAAAGTAGAAGGTTATCTTACCTTTAGAGGAGCTTGAAAATGGGTTTTTGCTTGAGTATTAGAAACCTCAATGGCTTATTCGCTTCATAGAATGGAATGAAAGGGAATAAAATTAGAATTTCTAAGGAACAAATTAGGGTGTAATACATATTATTTTATTTAGTTAGATTTATAAGTAATTTAAGAATATACATGTAATATAACTTTAATGATTAAATTATTCTCGGTCCATTTTCTTTCTCAACTAATCCTAAAGTAATAGGCGGTGGCAATAGCAGTTGGCGATGGCGGTAGCGGTGGTGGTGGCGATAGCGATGGCAATGTGGTGGTGGTGCAATAGTAGCAGTAGGGATGGTGGTGGTGGCAGTAGTAGTTGGTGATAGTGTTGGTAGCAGTGCTTACGGTGATTGATGGTAGTAGTAGCGATAGTTGTAGTGGTCGTGGTAACGGTGGTAGCTGTAATGGTAGTAGTGACGACGATGGTAGTGATGGTAATGGTAGCGGTAACAGTAGTAGTAGCAGTAGTAGTAGCAGTAGTAGTAGTAATGGTAGCAATGGTTACGGTGATTACAGTGGTGGCAATAAGGTAATGGCGACAGTAGGATGGTGGCGACGGTGGTGGTGGTAACGGTGGCAGCGATGATGGTAATGGTAGTAGGGGTAACGGTAGTAGGGGTAACGGTAGCGACAGTAGCAATGATAGTAACGATGGCGGCAATGGTGATGATAGTGGTAACAATGGCAATAGTAGTGGTGATGGTAGCGGTGACAATGGTGACGGTAGCGATAGTAATAGTTATAATGGTTGGTGGCAATGGTAATAGTGACGATAACGGTAATATTAGTGGTAGTAGCAATTGCAATAATGATGGTCATTATTGGTGGTGGGTAATAGTGGTGGCAGGCAATGGTAGTAGCGACAGTGGCGGTGGTTGGTAGTAACGATGGGGGGGAGGGCAACAATAGTGGTTGTTAGTAGTGTAGTGGTAGCGACGATGGTGGTGATCATCGTTAAATTGAGATGAGGTCTTTTTTGGAAAAAGTTTGAAATTTTTTGAAGAATCATGGTTTTTTTAGTTGAATTAAGGAATCCTTATTATTTGATTTCAAATAATAGGGATTCAATCAAGTAATAGAAATTCTTACGGAATTGCGATTCAAAAACAAAAATGTAAGTGAACATTGTAATAAGAAATAAGGAGAGAATAGAATTTCAATTCCCCCAAAGTGAACAAGCTAAGAGCTTATTTCGGTTGGGAAAAAGAAGAGTGACAAAAATAGAGTGATGAATGAATAAGCTAAGAGGGTTTTGGTGGGATTTAAGGTATAAGGGTTTAAAATAAAGGAGTAATATGGGTGGATTTTAAAATAAATGGAGTTTAGGCCCATAGATATTACAATAATGCCACTCACTTCAAAATCTTTTTCTTGATCATTTCATCTCAATATTCATTCATTTACAAATTAATAATTGATATTGTCTTAATTTCTAAAATATATTATGATGTCGTCATGACATCATTATTGTCCTTTATAATTACATTATTCTTGATAGGGGATAGCAGAATGAACTTAATTTAAGAAAATCTACATAAGCATGATTTGTATTGGAGGCTTTTATAAGAAAGTGATATGTGTTTTTTTTTTAAATACATTATCTATATTTTACATCTCCTTTTTAATTTTAATAAGTTAGAAATACATGTTTGCTTTTAGTTAGTATACAAATAATCAATTTAATAATGAATTATTATTATCAAATATATTTAATTTAATTAAAAAATTAAAATTTAAGAAGTTTTTATAAGTGTAAATTAAAAAAAAATAATGTTGAAATTATGTGCCATTACCAACCACTTAAAGATAAGGAGTGGTCAGCAATGGGCTCAAATCTCTAGTGTGTCACCATCTAGTATTTTAGTTATAACTTGCAATTCACCTTTGGTAGTGGACAGTTAGAGGTGTATAAGTGAGCTTTGGCCCATGGACCGATCTGTTTAACCTGCTTTTAAAATAGGTTTAGGTTAAGGTAATTTGATTTGTTTAAAAGTAAGTCAAATGAGTCTAACCCATTTAATCTACATGCCAATGTGGACTCATTTGGGTCAATTTATTTAATACATTTATGCTTTTGGCTCACAAATCGGCTTGTTTAACTCGTTTTTTAAACGATTTATAAACAAGATTTTTTGATATGTTTAAAAGCAAGTCAAATGAGTTTAACCCATTTAACCCGTAGGCTAAAGTGGATCGAGCCGAGTTGACCTATTTAACTTGTTTGCACTCTTCTATGGACAACAACCTACCACCTAGGAGATAATGGACTGCTCTTGGGTGGTAAATATCCACATACCAACTTAAAGTTAATGTTTTTTTTTTTTTTTCTCCCTTTTAAATTTAAGAGTGATGGGTACCATAACTCCCTTATAAGTTAGAGATTTGAGGTTGTTTCGAGCCATCCTCTACCTTTGAGTGGTAAGTAACAGCATACAATATCATCGACTTTGTTTAGTTATTTATTTTATGAACTTTTGATTTGTTTTTCTTTTCATTAAGTTTTATGAAATATTTTTTATTAAATTAAATATATTTGATATTAGTATTCTATATTAAATTAAATATAATCAGAAGTTGACATGTGTCCTGAATTAAAATTAACAAATATTTAATTTACAACAAGCAGGTTATATAATTATGCATTTAAAAAATGGGAACAATATGAAGAATCGTAGATAAAATCACATTAAATTAATAAAAATGCACTTTGACTTTGTTCAGGGACTACTAGAAAGTTTCTCACGATGCTAACGAGTGTTGAGTAAGAAGTATGAAAATTGCTGGCGAAACTTCATTTCAGTATAATTATTAATGACACATTAACACGAACATGTATGCCATTATAGGTTTTATTGTCGGTCTAAGTAGAATCACTGTTTCTAATCCATAGGACATTTCTTGGTTGATAATTAAAAAAATTACATTTTTCAATCAAATAAAAAGAATAAATTTTCCACAATATAAGCTCCTACTTTTTTTTTTATTAAATAAGTTTTTACTACATTTATATTAGAGGTGAGAGAGTGATCTTGTCGTATAGAGAACCCACTAGGACCTTACTCATCAAGTACGTTTTAGATAGATAAAGAGAATTATAGAATAAGTTCTAGATAATAATTTCTCAAAATCTATTTTTATAGTATAGCAAAAGATACTTTATATCTATCTTGGAATGTGATTCTAAAGTATATAAGGTATAAATTTTAGGATACTCTTTACTCTCCTTGTAAATTAATTGAATATTATCAATAACTAAAAAATAATATTATTGCTTTTTTCTTTAGCTAAGAGAAAATAATAACAACAGCCGAGTTTATAATAAAACCTTAAAACTACACGCTCTTATATCTATTATCTTATCTCTCTCCCTCTTATTCTTTTTTCTTTTATTTTTTTTTGTTAAAACCTTCTTTATTTTTTACTATCTCATTTTTATATTGCTTTCTTCCTTTTTTACCAATTATAATCTAGAAAAGTATTAATCACATCTTAGTTTTTTACTTAACTTTCAATAAATTTTATTAAAGTTACTTGACACATGGTTTTTGTATTTTGCATATAATAATTTTATGATTTGATACAAATTTTATTTTAATGATTTGAAAAAAAAAAAGATTAAAAAATAATTTAGCATAATCCAACTAAGAAATATACGTTTCCAATTATAAAAATATTCTCTATTTTACTCACTAAAGTCTTATATTGTTACAATTAGATGTATTGTAAATATAAAAATTTTTCAAATTATTATTATTTGGTTTATTATTGTAGTCACAAGTTTGATATTAATTATATATCTGTATAATATTTCAAAAGAAGATAAAAAGAAAATAGAAAAATATAGATTTTACAGGGTGCCTTGTACCCTATAGAATTTGCAATATATAGGGTACATGGTGGTTCAAAAATGTCATATAATAAGTTTTAGATATAAAAATTTTAAAACTTATACCTACAGGTAGGATACAAGTAAAGTGTTATGTATTATTCACCTTGTATTCACTTACCCTAATTTGTATAGTGCAACATTTCTCCCACATATGAAATTGAATGTCTTCTTTCATTTTCGATTTTCAATTAGTCAATTGTAAATTCGTTTCAATTCAAAGAAATCCAATTTATGTCATTTGGAAATTCTCATTTTAAATTTAACAATTTTTCCGCTTAAATCCATGATTGTCCCTTCAAGGCTCTGTTAGTGCCCTTTTTTTTTTCTTTCTTTCTTTCTTTTTGTTTTTTTTTTTTTCCCTCTTCCCCTTTCTATTAAGTTTGCAATACCAAAAAGTAACTGGAGGATCCTGTATTATTGTCATCTAGAATATTAAAAGTCTTCGTTAATACATCCCTTTGTAATTTAAATATAAATCCATTTGTACAAATACTAGCACTCAACACAAAAATTTTGGATAGCGTTCTTTTACAATGCTCTGCCTTTGTACCTGTACTCATGTTTGTTCCTTTTTTCTCCTTTTTATTACTTTTTTTTATTATTATTATTTGAAAAGGTACGAATTTAGTCCTTAATATTTTATCTTTTTTTTTCTTCGGTCCTATACTTTTTTTTTTTTACATTTGAATCCTCAAACTTTGCTAACATATGCAAATAATTCATTTTATTAATGGTGTTAATTTTTTTAGATAATGACACATGGTGCAACCTAATTGGCCAAATATTTAATTTAATTAAATCATATAAAAATATATGTATTCAAGTAAAGTATTAGAAAAATATTTTAAAAATGTAGCAAAAAATAAAAAGGGCACATGCAATATTCCATTGGTCCAATAATCATATTAATTAAATAATATAATAAAATTACAAAAAAATAAAACAGAAAAAGTAACAAAGAAAAGAAAAATTGCAATAACATTTAAAAAAATGGCATTGGTTGTCCCATGACCCATCAAAGGTGATTGTCAGCCACCCCATTGCTGTGAGATGGGCTGAACGGCTAAGAAAAATAGGTAAGTCACAACCTACTAATCAAAGTGGGTTATTTCAGATTGTCACTTGTAGTGGGTGGCCACTTCAAGCCAAAAATTGAAAAAAAAAATGAAAAATAGGCTTAAACTCAATTGTGTTTTAATTGGCAAGTTCTCTAGTTGATAAGCAATCACCTTAGGTGGTGAATCAAATTGACCCATTTTGGTTAGTGGGTCACAATTTATCAACTTCTTTCCAACCGTCCAATGGCACGGGGTAGCCATTGGTCACCTTCGTGGGCTCGTGATTATCCACTTAGTTGACATTTTTTAATGTAGGTTACAATTGTATGACTGTAAACATTATATGTTTTGTTAATTAAAAATATAAAATTTAGCAGTTTTGTACAATTTGGAGCTAATATCATTCGCTGGAGGGAAACATCAATCAGCGGA
The DNA here is from genome assembly GCA_024138015.1 of Lumnitzera littorea. NCBI lineage: Eukaryota > Viridiplantae > Streptophyta > Magnoliopsida > Myrtales > Combretaceae > Lumnitzera > Lumnitzera littorea. The sequence continues at coordinate 99,938,101 of JAMXBB010000008.1, forward strand.
ATCTATTCTTATCAAAACATAGTATACACAAGTTGTATATAGGGTTGTATCTAGAGAAATGAGATCAAGTCGGCCAATAGAGAACAACGAGTAAAAGAACTTTTTAGCTTATTTCACGACACTTTGATTGCTAAATGAAATAAGCCTAGAGCAATATAGTAATTCCATATGATTAGAATAGGACTTAAGGAAATCTAAATAGCTTATTTTATTTTATTTTATTTGACTGAATGTCATTGTCTTTATTTAATGGTTAGATTTATTTTATTTTATTTTTTTGAGGATTTAGATCTAAATAGATAATATAGAAATGCCCTTCATATAACTTGTTGATAGAAGATTTCAAATATGGGCTTCTCAAGTCAAGACCAACCTGTTAAGGTCATGGGCTGATCGGTTTTGACTCAAGATTGACTTGTTTGGGTCTTAATTGACTTAGATATTCATGAGTTGATTGTTTGAATTTCAGTTATTAAACTAGATTTTGGTGTCATTAATTTTTTCTCTATACTATTTGTAATAAAATTCAATTATATCTGTTTGTAAGTCAATAGTATATAAACTTGATTTGCATATATTATTTTTAGCCTTCAAATTATTTTACTCTAGATGAATATTTCTATCTTATTCAGTGTTAACTTAAAAGGCAGGATGTTTATAGTTTCATCTTATACTGTCTACCATTATTTCTTAATAAATACTTATTAATATTATCCAAGTGTTTCCCATTTTTGTGTTGGTTTACTAGAAACACTTAGCTTCTTGAGTTTGTAAGGGAGAATCTCTAAAATTGTCCTTTTCTTTTGCTGGGGTCTTGTGTCTATGTAGTGAAACTAATGAGATCGTTAGTTTTATTGGTTTATTTTTTCGTCTCTCTCTCTCGTTTTTATTTTTTGTAGGTGGGGAGTTGTTTTGCTACATTGGGGGTAGGGTGGGGTGGGGGGAGTCGTATGATATTGTTTTAAATAGGAGTTTGATAGAACCTCAATCATCAAAACATCTGTTGATATAATAGCATGTGATTTATTGAAACTCTAAGTCTAAGCATATTTATGTAGAGTACTGCTAAGATGAGTAATCTCTTTGAAAGTAGTTAGCACTAAAGATAGAACAATATGGCAGAGAAGATTGTTTCAAACAGAGTTAGGCAGAGCACTAATCATTAAAATGTCTTTTGGTATAATAACATCTAATTTATATAAACTCTAAGATTAAGCATAGGAAAGCAATTATCACCAATCATAGAATCATGCAGCTTATTATGCTAAAGTAAATAATACCTTGTTACGAGGAGTTTCATATGTACCCTCTTATAAAGTTAAATACTTAGATCCATATAAAGTTAAATTCATTCACTCTTTCTTTTATTTAGTTTTACAAAAATAAATAAGTAAATAAATAAAATTTTTCCTAAAATATATTTTCCAAACACTTTTCCTTAAGGCAAAAGTATATGTCCCACCTTCTGATCTCATTCCTCGATCACTATCTTCATGATAATTATGTTAAGATACAAAATAGAAAATTTACTCAAATAGCAAGTAGGATAGAGTTTGAACAAATGCACAAAAACATAAAACAAATATAAATCAAATACAACTAACATACTCGAGAAATGTTTTCACAAAACAAACACAAATCAATATTCCATTCTACACCTAAAATAATAAACATAAATTATGTTGCTGAAAAGTCACATATCATGTCAACCTTATCTTATTTTACAATGCAAATAATCGTCTTAATTTTTTGAAAATTTGACATATTCTAGTCCATTGGAATCATACAACTGGTAACCTCAATAGTATTAAAAACTACAAGTGGCAACATGTTAGAATCACTTCTATCTCAAAAAGATGGAAACTTGTTTTTGCTTAATTCCACCTTGAAGCATTGGCTTGAAAATCTACTAAAATTCACATATATACTTTGTTGAAAGAAAGGGCATCTAATTTAAGACAATGGACATGTTTACTTACTATTATTGCAAGTATAATTCAGCGATGGATACTTTTTTAAGAGACAATGGTGTTAATCTAGAAGAGCTCGCAACTCTTGAATATAACATGCCAATGGCCTTTGTACCATTGTTAAAGAAAAATGCTGGTTCCCAAGGTGTTGCCATGGAAATTCTTTGACTATTGAGTATATGGACAATTGCAGCCATTATAGGCTATTAGCTAGATTTTCTTAAATGTATAGTAAGTCGATATGAATGCATTTAATGACTTCACTTCTTTTAAAGGAATCTCCTAATAGTGGATCTACTACTTACAAAGGCATACAATTCCTCCAATGTTTCTAAGCTTAGGGAAAATTTCAATAAAACTAATATAAACTTCTTAAACCTATTTATACATTGTAAAAATTAGACTTAGAAAGAAAATTATTGAACATAATTTACAAAGCTTAGAACAATCTCGATGCAATTAGATCAGCATAAATAGTTGCTCCTCTTTCCACTTATTATCTCCAAAAGCAATATTCCAAAACCGTAAACATCTCTCTTTACAGAAAATTGGCCATACATTGCATACTCTAGAGCCATATAGCCACTACAAACAATAACTATTATAGATTACATCTAAGGAGAAAAATCATACAATGTACTAATTTTTAGAAATCAAATAGTTTTAAATGATATATAGTATATTAACATGGTAAGTGATAGAATATTGGAATCGAACTCACTAAGTACCCCTGACTCTATTTGTGTTTCCTTTTGTTTGATTCAATTCAAATATCTTAGCCATACCAAAAAAAGAAACCTTTGGATTCATCTCATTATCCAATAAAACATTCCTAGCTTTGAGATCATGACGTATGATATGAAGCCGAGAATCTTAATGAAGGCAAAGTATTTCTTTTGCAATGCCTATTAGAATTTTACAGCGTTTGCTCTAGTCTGATAGCATTTTCCTTTGTGGATCTATAAAATTACATGATTAGAACTAATATGTGAACCATAAAATGTTAGAGCAAATTTTATCATGCAAGAGAGCTTATCTAACCAAATAAAAAGAAACTTGCATTTTCACTAGGATAATAAGATCATAAGGATAATGTCATGTAAATGATATTTTCTTGATGAGTAAAAACTAATTGTCAACCTATGTATTCCTTCTATTGCACATTGATGGTTTTACAAAAAGGCTGTTGGTGATAAACTTTAGATTCAAAACAAATTCTTTTAAAAGTTAAAACCTCTTAGATCTTGTTTGATTTTTATATACATATTGCTCTACAATTGTGTTAATAAATTCAAACATTAGGATCCTTAACGTTGGTATTGTGATTACTTTAGATCCATAGTAAGTTGATATAAAAGCATAAACTTATTACATCTAATGTAGTTGTATAATCTATAATCATTGACGAAGAGTTGGAATTGACTAAATAAAAAGTAGTCAAGGCTCTTGTTGGGCATAAATTCATACACTAGTAGTTTTTCTTCTCATTCCAAGCAAAATCCAAACAATTGTACAAGATTCCTATGTTGAAGTTCTACAACCATTGCAACTTCATTCTTAAACTCATTAGCACCATGCCTTGAGCTATGAGATAACCTCTTCACAGCTATATTTTGTTCATTAGATAGTGTACTTTGCAATTTCTCGAAGTAACAATTGGAGTTTGTTTTCCTTAAGAATTTAGCTTTGGTTGTAAATTAAAGGGGTGCTTGAGTATTGGGATAGTAATGTGTGCCTTACCTTATAAACCATACCAAATCCATCTTCTCTTACCTTGTTGTCACTAGTGAAATTGTTTGTGCCGGCTTGTATTGTAGTGAAATCAAAATGCAATGATTCATTATTGCTTATGTACTTTATAATAATTTAGAAGGAAAAGGAAACAACATTAAATTCTATACAAAGGGTAGCGTAAAATATTAAAAAAAAAGAGAGATTTAAAGATTGTTTAAGGAATATAAAACATGATACATGATTTTTACCACTATCATTTTGTTTTATAGTGGTCTATTTTATAGCTACTTTACTTCGAAAGAAGCAACTTCCTATGAGAATGAACACAACAACAGTTGCGATTGTTGCGACAATGGAAATAATTATAGTTGTTGACATTTCTTTTTTCCTACATTGGTAAGTTGGTTAGTTTCTAAATCTAGCCCCATTTTATACAAAAATAGATTGTGAAGATATAAGTATGTAAATTTTGTGCTATGGTCTAACTTATTTCATTATTAGAAATTAGCAACGTCCTTTCTTCACGACTTATTTAACTCATGTCCGCCAAAATTCCATAAGAGATGTCATAAAGAAAACATAATGTAGAACAAAATTCTCCAACTTGAAAAATGTAATTTTCCTATTATTATTATTAGTAATAAATGTAATAGCTCAAATCTTCCTGCAGTTGTTTCACCTCAATTTGATTAAGTCACTCACTTGATAGATTTCAATCAAAATACTAACCAGCAAGCCATGAGAGTAATAAGTATAAATTTAACAACACAAACAGTATCTGCATGTTCAACCTTTTATATCAAATGATTGTAGTACTAACTCAACATGTAGCATTAATAAACAATTGGAAAATAATGGAAGTAATTAGTAGTGCTTTCATTAATATAATATATATCAATCAAAGTCTCAACTAAAAAGTCATTTGCTTAATTAAATTATGTCATCCATTTAATGGACTTCATTTAAAGTCCCAACTAACAAGTGAGTGGACAGTTCACAGCATTTCTAAGTGTTTAAAACTGTTATGTTAAATGATCATGGTACTAAACTCACTACGTAGCATAGAATTACAACCCGAAAACAATGAAAGCAAATTACAGTGCTTTCGTGAATATGACATAGATCAATCATTATTACTTGCCACTAAATTAGGGAAGTGTGAATTTAAAATACTCCTATAGATGTTTGCTTGGACGCATTTCACCAAATAATTACTACAGAGTTGAAATGGAACAGGGAAGCAGGCATAAAATCGACCGATGAAATTATGGAAGGCAAGTTAATGCCAAAGAAGCAATAGAGACAAAAGTCTTTTTAGTTCTATCTCATTGAGACAGAGTAGAAGCTGAAGATACTCTTGAAACAGACACAAGGTACTATAAACTCAAGTGCTAAAAGTCTAAAAGCCTCGGAAAAGAAACCTGCTGACAGAATTTCCATTTACCATCTTATCTTCTATTGTGGAATTTCCAAGTACGTTCCGCACTCGTTAGCATAATCTATTGAATGCTCGTGAAATATGTAATCATTATCTCGGAGATTGAGTCACTCCTTACAAATTAGTAAAATTAATGAGGGACACAAATACCTGTTAACATAACGGATATTAAGAATCTAGCATTACCTTTATTTGTTAACGCTGAAATCGGTGGAGGAGGAGTGCGAGAAGGAGGAAGCTGGATCGGGGTCAGTTTTAGTGGAGGGACTTCCAAAGCGGTTTCATTATAAAATGGGTGCAACTCAAACCTAATATTGCAGCTAGGAACCATGTATCTCCCTCCATCAACATTTAACTGAAGACCTCTATATACTTGCGCAAGGCACTCACCACAACCCGAGGCTTCTAAGTCAGGCATGCACTGTGCCAGGGTGTACACTGTGCGGTAGTTCGTGAAGTTAGCCTTCCCCACTGCAAACTTCTTTCCTGTCTCACTATCAGCCGCACTTGAAAGCACTTCACTCATTGTATTGTCCTAAACATACTGGTCAAACAGATTCACTTAGGTCGGGTTCTCTGTGTTTATCGCTGTCGTAAAAGCAGGCTCTGTTTCAACAGAACCGAATATGTACAAGTTGGAGCACCGCAGCATGCACTCGTCATACCATGTGATGGAAACTCGCTTGCCGGGACATCTTTAGATTATTTCCTGGGATGCTGTCTTTTCAGAGTTTCCACACACAGCAGGGCTAACGTCACCACGGCAGAGATACAGGCCATAGACCCTGTCCGGTGTGGCTTGGCCTGTGGTGGTGATGGTGGCAGACAGGGAAGAGAGAGTTGTGTTCAGGTTCTTCTTGTAAGTGCTGTTGGAGGCGTATGTGCTGTTGTTACAAAAGTGGAATAGGTAATTAGGTGCAGCTTCAAGACTGTAATTGTTAAGGAACAGGAAGGCCGGAAGCAGTGAGATAAGGACTTCTTCCATCTTGTCAAAGGTAATTGAAATCGTCATATTAGGCCTAAGATGATCAAAATGGTATCGCTTTTCCGTTCGTTGTTTTTAGAGTGACTGGCGCTTTTTTTTTTATTATTATTATTATCTTTTTTGTGTTTGTGTGGGGGAAAAGGGGGGAAAGGGCGCAGAAACGAGAAACACTTCAAATGGAGAAAAGTCATCCTAGTACTGTAAGAATGGGTTAATTAATTTATCAATTTATGCATAACAATAACATGATGCATCACTAGTACTGTGTTTGGCAATTTCAGAAGTAACTAGTGGAAACCAACATAAAGGAGAGAAAAAGGAAAGCAATAGTTTATACATGGATACGTAAGAATGACGGGAAATAAAATCGAAGGAAAATTTTCCTGTCGATTGCTTGCTCGGTTGGCATCAGATCAAGGAAATCCAGAAATATGGATGATTTATCAGACAATATTATCTAACTTTTAGTTTACTAAAATTTAAATGTTAGGCATAACTTCAAATGCATTTTTGTTTTTTATTGCCATCGCTTTTCTCTAATTTTGTAACAATGTTTCTTAGTTGACCATTAATCTTTTATTTTTATGATTAAAAATGGCTTTACTTTTAGTTTTATTTTTTAAGAAAAAAAAAAAAAGATTTAAGATGCAATCTATATTATCATTTGTTGTTATGCCTTTCTAGGGAAAATGGATGAAACAAATGGCTCAATTTTTGCAACGATCAGAAAAATTATAGTAAAAGTAAAGGAAGGGGAAGATCTCACACAATGAACCACCAGGGTACCTTGATGCCATGGTAAAGAAGGGCGGCAAATTTACAATACAGGAGAGAGATGGCAGAAAGTAGACGTAAGCGAGTAATGCTGTGTGTGGTACGGTACCCATCCATACTTTATTTGATGATGGGGTAGGTTTTTGATATGAATTGAGATCATAACATAGATTTTAAATAGTAATTTTTTAAAATATATTCTAATAAGATAAGGTATTAGTATGATGTAATCATATATTATATGCAAGCTAAAACTTATATTCTAAGGCATATATGGTACGGATGTTTGTACCTCTACTAAAATTTATTAAATAATATAATATATATTAATGAATAAAAAACAGCCTCATATTTTCTTTGATTAATAAAATTAAAAGATTAAAATTTATATTATAAAAGGGATTCAAATCTAAACTTAGAATTAATAATCCAAGCCTAAAGATGGTAACTTGTATTTTCTTTTCCTTTGTGTATGCATTCCTCATGCATTTGCCATTTAATATTTTGTTAATAGAGCGTGCCATTTGATATATAGGTTTTACATTGTGTTTAAAAAGAAATCTTTGCCATGGAAAAGAAAATATAATATATATAATGAAAAATTGCTATAAAAAAAGTGTGGAGTTGAAGTTTATGAAAAGATAAAAGAATTACAAGTTCGTATGGTGCTATATACCATATAAAGTCTATAGGATACAATATCGTATTGTGTCTTATTTCCGTATGTAACTGGGTTTATGTTTGAAAAAGACATCACTTGTTTATTAATTGTGTATGATTATCTCAATTTTGATATACCGTATCTTGTGTTTGGATTAACTCATTTATCATCTCTCATAATTGTATCTAATTTGTTTAAAGTTACTTTTAAGCTAACAATTCCATATTGATTGCTTATTAATAATTTTTTTTTATAAATTTTTTTATGCTACCTTATTTAATTTAGTGCCTTCCCTATTCGATGTGTCACATAGATCATTAGTATTGCACATTTTTTGGCGAGCAACAATTAAATATTAATTACTCATCAACTCTCTAAGGATCTAAATAATTTAGAAAGATATGATTAATTTTGAAAGATATGATTAATTTTTAACTTATATTCAAATTATTGTTTCATAATAGTTATACTACTCTTAAAGAACCTTGTTAGAAAAAGTTTACGATGGCAAGCGTCATAATCTAAATCTTCTAAATACTGATTCTAATTTAGGTGCATATTAAATTTATGTAAGCTTCTCAATTTGGACCTGATCAATTTAGTTTAATTTACTTGGTTTAGTAAGTATTATAAAATAACTCTTAAGAAAAAGAAAAAGAAGATTTCCAACATGTCTATGTAATTTTCCATAGGAGGTCTCAAATAGAATTAACAACAACGAATCAAAGGCCTAATTAGAGTTAGTTTAGCAATTCCTTCTAAATTACAAAAGATACGAATTTCTTAAAAGAAGAAGCTATCCTAAGAAGAAGATGTGGTGCAAGTGTGGTTGCTTGTATATGGAAGTGAGATAAAGAGGGAAGAAGAAACGAACCTTAGTTATGACTTGATGTCTTTTATATTTTCTTTTGATTTTTTTATTTTTGTTTTATATTATTGCATAAGTGGGGAAAATGGAAAAAAAAAGAGAGTAAATAATGAAAATATAAATTTAACGTTAAACAGGCTCATGGGTCGAACCTGTACCTATTTATTTAAACAGGTATGGGATCTAGACATGAATCTAGACACAAATTTAACTGTGTCTAAATGAATTTGACTTATTTGGGTATACATTAACCTGTTTAAATCGTATTATGTCATGTTCCAGCCTACCATGTTTGAGTCCCACATCACTGGCTTTAATCTAAAGTGGTTTCAAGATGCTACAATGCAGTTTATCTACCCTTTGATAAAATAAGTTTGAATGTGTTTTTCTAAAAGAAAAGAAAATAATCGGATTATGCCTAATATATGATAGAATTTAGCTTTAATGCACGTATTAGTATACAAAATAGTATTGATTCATAATAGAATGGAAAATGTGGAGATGGAATTTGATTGGAAAAATTGTTAAAGTAGAAAATAATTTATAAGGGATAACGGAATATAATAGAGAATGCTTGGAATTGGAAGAACTTGGTATATTTCTTTGGTTTTTGCTTAGTTATTAGTGATAGTGTGTATCAATAGGTAGGTCTTTGTTTGTACTCTTGATGGTTCGATAGCCGTAAGCAGTGATAGACTACGAAAAGCTCTATATGGTATAGTTAGTGAGAATCTTCCGACACTCAAGTTAGTGAGAAGAGTGCTTAAGAAAGAGTAGGAGTACTTATAAAGAAAAACAGAGAGAAAGAAATTTGGAGCCCTTCACTTAAACCTCCATATCCTATTTATATGAAGTAGGGTTGACTTATTGAGCCATGTGGCACTTTAGGATTGGTTTACACACAATCCTAGGTAGGGACGAAGGTAGTACAAGAAAGACAACTCCTTTCTATCAGTTGGTGGACTTTGAGCAAGGAGCTTATCACATTGGAGTTAACAACTACCAGAGCTTAGAGGGTTAGGCTCTTAGGTGAAGAGTAGATAGTCACATAATATTTAATGAGGAGTGAGAAGAGTAGAGAGCTGAGCTTTGTCCTACAAGGTGTTCTTTGAGCTAAACTTCGAATAATGGGCACAACCTAACTTGATGGTCAAGGGAAGGTTGCTAGGTTGTGGATCTAGTTGCATTGGGCTCCTTAGGTACTTAGTGTCAAGTTATGGATCTGATAGCATTTGGTTTGTTTACTAATCGAGCCTTGAGTAGTTTGTGAGCAATTCGCAAGTAGCTTGACTCATTTACAGTCTTAATCAGTGTTATTCGTAAGTAACTTGACTCAGTTGCAGTCTTAATCAATGTTATGTATTTATGGAAGATTAAGTCTATACTCCTCTCTTCTAATACTCTATCTTCCCATTAATAAAGTTTGGGCTCAGCAGTCCCTCCTTGTGCAGGTTCCCCCTCCCTCAACATACATAGAGAGGACAGCGGCCCCCTTACTCCCCTCTCCCACCACCCCCATCCCCATACATAGAAACAATTCAATGGCTTTTTTTTTTTTTTTTTCTTATTGACTTTAACTTTTGTAAATTTTTTTTTTCAAATATGTATATTCTAGAAGCACCTATTATGGATATTAGTTCTTCCCTATAAAAAGGAAAACATTTTATTCATGATCCTATTATAATAAGATATTTCAATCCATCAAGTATAAATTATTAGTCAAGTTATATATTTTTATCTAGTTTAGTTAAAAAAAATGAAGAAAAGTTGAGTAATTTCAGTTTTAAAAACATGACTTAGTAACTGTTTTTGTAATTTTTTTAGACACCTAAATCCATTATACTTTTATCAATTTTAATAATAATTTTATAGATAATTATTTTTAGACCGCAAGCTAGTATATTTCGGAATATCGCAGAAAATCATGTGGTGATGATTCAATTCGCTACAAGCTCTAGCTTTAATTCACTTGCGTGGGCAGTGGGCCTTAATTTTTTTTTTTTTTTTTTACTTGCCATATACCATAGCTGTACTAGACAATTTCTTGGACTGGGGGCTAGGGCCCCGGGCCCGTCCCGGCATACGTAAAATTATTTTATTTTTTCCTGCCATATAATGTAGATAGTAAACAATTTCTTGGGCTGCGGGCCAGGGCCCTAATGGGTCTCAGGCCCGTCCCTGTATACATTTTATACATTCTGCCAAGAGAATTCTCCAAGGACTCTCATTGTCTCGTGCGGTGAGTTTCATCCGCAAAAATGCCATACACGCAATTCCAAATTTATCGTCATTTCTCATTTGATTGCATCACGTGTTACTTAAAAAAAAAAAAAAAAAATCACTGTATAATATTGTCGTGTATATGTATAAACTACTAAATAACACTAAACTTCATGAGGAATGTGGGTTTTTTTCTTTCACCGATAATTACCTACTAATACTACTGTATCCTATATTTAAATATGATTAGTTATTGAACATATACATACATTCGGTATGGATTATCTAGTGAATCGGAAACGGATGTTAAACACATTGATAATCAATTTTAAGTTAATCATCCTGAACATGTCACAGAAATTTTCCCCTTTCACTTTCATTGTGAGGTCAACCTTCAACTTCTGAGGTCAATCTTCAACTTCTGTAAGAGACATGCGTAACAAATTCACTTGAATACTGCAATTTGAGCCATCAGAATCCAATAAATAGAGAATGTCTCATCATCCATCAAAACCTGCACCATTGATCCTTGTGTTTCTTCTCTGTTGCCTCTGTGGTGAAGTCGAACTAAAAAACCCAATATTTTCATTGATCCACCTTTCAAAACTTTTATGGGAAGCAGCAGCTATGGAGGCTGCACCCTGCTCAAAGGCAAACGTGAAAACCTCTTCACACATAATGCTTCAAGAAACAAATTCACCATCAGTGCCAGAATTGTGCAAGAAAAGCCTCCGAGGACATGTTACTGAATTGTCCTAATATTACAGAAGCCGTAGCTCGGGACTCGATGTACTCAACTCGGGATGCTATTGGACGCTCGAGTATTTCGGGACGCATATGCTCCAAGATTTTGTATAATCTGCCTTTCAATACATGTATGGGATATCGGAGATGTGGAGGCAGAGCCCTGTTCCAAAGCAACTTTGATAACCGGTTTACATATATGGAGTCAAATGCTTCAAGAACCAGATTCACCAATACATCGTATGATATAACCAGAGGCCGTAAGAGCCAGATTAGTGTAAGAAAAGCCTCCAAGGAGGGCAACTCGAAGTACCCAACTCAGAATCTTGTCCGCTACTTGAATGTTTCAGGAAACATGTGCATGTACAACTGCCGAAGAATCTCGGAGCCAGAAAAGTTCAAAGGGGCCGTGAGTGAGACATTACGTAATCTCACGAGGATTGCAGCTTCGAATTATTCGTTTGGAATGTGTATGACCGGAAAAAATGCATTTGCAGCGGTTGAATGTGATAAAAACCTTTCTCCAGATAAATGTAATACCTGCCATTTAGAAGCAATATAAGATGTCATAGAGAGCTGCTCTTTCTCAGTTGGGGCTCAGCTTCTGAGCCGCAGATTCTATTTGAGATACGAGTTGTATGCCTTTTATGATGGTCTAAGCGGACCTCCAGAGACTGGTGGTGCTTTAGGATGTAAGCTCTTCTAGATTACTATTATCTTCTGTCATATACAAAAGATTCATATCATGATAGAGCATTGTGATTTAAATAGTTTAGTTGCTCTCATCACATTTTTAGTCTGACATTGTCTCCAATATGATATTTGATTATGCTATTAGTGGCTAATTCGAAGTGTTGCACACATGTTTAAGCTTTATTCACCAATTACAAAACTTTTTGTAATACGTATTTTATATTTAAATAATTTATTTATATAAAATGCATAAAGTAGTTATATAAAACCTAAACCCATTATCTTATTGTGGCCACATATTTTTTTATGAAACAAGCTTGTTTAGGGTTTTTTTTTTTTTTTTTGGCTAGTCCTTGATGGGAGGATTATAAAAACCACTTGGTTCCTAGGCTCCATACACTCAAAAACCCTAAAGAAACAATATACAATCAAGAGAGTTAGTTGAGGGGTTAGATGTATCTAAGTTTCAAAACTAAGAAAATTTTGAAAGATGATCAAATAATCAATGGTTGAAGGTATGTAGATCCTATTCCGCTACACTAATGTTATGCATGATTTGGTATACAAATTGAGATAGTTAATCTAATAGTTGATATCAAATCTTTTTTTCTCTGCCTTGATTAGTATTTTCTCTTGTTAGATGGGCTTAAATCTTAAATAAGCTATCATGTGTGAATTATGGTTTTGATTTGACAATACAACAATTTGTATAAGGAGTTATTTTTCCTAATTTAGAGGGTTAGGGTTTGAAGAATTAAAGAAATCATGTGGCATATTTTTATGATACAAAATTGAGGTTCATTGTCAATTAGATTATCAATTTTGTATGATGTTTGATCGGTTGGTATTAATGCTTCCATTGATGAATTTGTTCAACCTCGTATGACATCAACATCCTAGTTTCGATCACCAATTGCCACTTTGTTGTAACATCTATTTGAATAACTTTGTCTTCATACAAATCTTTATATATATCTTTCGTATCATGAGTTGAATTCATGTTCAATAAATGGAATCTTACCAGAATTCATGCATCAGTCAATCATGTCAATTGAATTCCTATTGTAATATAAGATTGAAATTTAGTAACATTGCCTTTGACTTTCAATACTCTCATCACAAGGTTTGTGGCTTTATTCTCATGAGAGGTATACTTGATTCCATTGAGATTCTAGTTGTGGTTTCTTGCCCAAAACAAAAGTGGATCTATTAGAACACACACACACACACATATATATATAACAATCAAAGTTGGGACTATTTTGTTTTTATTTTATTTTAATTTCTATGATTAGTAATCAAAGGAATAATATAGATCCTCAATATTATTATGAAGATATTATGTGATTATTTGATATAATTTTTGTTAATTAAAGAGTAGCCACAGTATCTTTAATTATAAATATATATATATATATATATATATAAAGTATATTTGATTATATATAGTAAATGACATTGATTATGATTAGTCATATTGAATATAATAAACTTTATCCCATAGGAATTTTTATCATATTTTTTATGATTAATTAGGGATAGAATAACGGATTATTTTTCTTAATTTTCCTATAGGAATTAAGAAAAGGAACCCACAAGAATTAAGAAAAGGAACATAGTTTGTTAGTTTTATCATAAAGTATATTTATGAATCTTCAAATATAACTTAGGCTATAAGCAATTTTATTTGTTATATGATTCATAAATCTAAAGAATTTTGTTCATGTTTTTACATTCATGATTTCTGTTTATTTGCCTCAACTAAAGTAAAATAAGCATATTTTTATGCAGTATTGCAACCTGTGAATTTTTCTAATATCAAATGTAAAGTTCTCAATTTGAATGGTGATAATTGTAAGATATGGAGGGAGAGGATTCTTCTTCAATTAGGGTGCATGGACATTGATTACACTATAAGGAAAGATTAATCACTTAATCCTACTGACATTAGTACTCCAACTAAAATTACTCTATATGAACGTTAGGAGCGATATAATCACCTTGGCATGATGTTCATAAAGATAAAAATTAATATTAGCGTTTGTGGTTCAATTGGGGAGTATAATAATTTCAATGATTTGTTGAAGGTTATTAATGAACAATTTGAGCCTTCAAATAAGACCCTTGCTTGCACCTTAATGGCCAAGTTATCATCAATAAAGATCACTAGTGTGAGAGGTGTACATAAGCACATTATGCAAATGAGGAACATTGTAGCTCAATTAAAGTCTCTTAAAGTTGCGATGTCTGAATCTTTTTTTATGCACTTCATTCTAAATTCCCTTCCACCTCAATGTGGTCCTTTTAAAATTTCTTATAACACATATAAGCATAAATGGCCGATTAATAAACTTTTGATCATGTATATATAAGAGGAAGGAGGTTTACTTATGAAAATGGGAGAAAGTGCACATTTGGTAATACAAAGAAAGAATAAGGTACAAGTCAAACCAAAAAGGAAAGCTAAAATACCTGCTCAAGATGGCATAAAAAAAGGAATCTACTTGTTTCTTCTACCAAGAAGAAAAAAAAAACTGGGCACATAAAGAAGGATTGTGCCAAATATAAGGCTTGGCTTGAAAAGAAAGGTACGTCCATCTCACTTGTTTGTTATGAATCTAATATGATTGATGTTTGTCATAACACTCAATGGGTTGATTCTAGTTCTATGATCCCTATTGCAAATACCTTATAAGGATTTCTAAACCAAAGGAAGCTAATGGGAAGTGAGCAGTACATCTATTCAAGAAACAAGATGTCTCACACATGGAAGCAGTTGGCACATGTTTTTAAATTTTAAGTTCTAGTTTTATTTTAGATTTGGAAAGGACATTTTATGTGCCAGTTTTTCTAGAAATTTGGTTTCAATTGTAAGACTTACACCTTTGGGTTTTTCTTTTACAATTAATACTTCTTTAAAGGTATTTCTTAAATAAAAACTTATTGGAGATGGCATAATTGTTAATGGACTTTACCAAATTAATTTGCAAAATAATGTTTTGCAAAATGTTATGCATGTTCAAGCTGGTATTAAAAAATGTGTTATGAATGAAAATTCCTCTATGTTATGGCATCGTAGATTAAGCTATATATCTATTGTAAGGATTAAAAGATCAGTGAAGGATAGAGTGCTTAGTACTCTAGATTACATCGATTTTAATACTTATGTAGACTGCATAAAGGGAAAGTAGACTAATAAGGCAAAGAAAGGTACTGAGAGAGTTTAGACCTATTAAAGATCATACATATAGATATTTGTTGTCCAAATATGGATGTGTATGGTTAGAAGTATTTCATCTCTTTTATAAATGACTATTTATGATTCATGTATCTCCACTTGCTTCATAACAAAAATGAGGCATCATATGCCTTTAAAATGTTTAAAGCAAAAATTGAGAAACGATAGGGAAAGCAAATTAAGATCGTGAGACTAGATAGGGGTAGAGAATATTGTGGTAGATATACCGAGGATGGACAAGCACTTGGTCCTTTTACAAGATTTCTTTAAGAGCATAGGATAGTTACCCAATACACCATGCTTAGGTCTCCAGACCAAAATGGTTTAGCAAAAAGAAGAAATCGGATGTTAATAGACATGGTGCAAAATATGCTTAGTAGTTCTAAGTTGCCTAAATCTTTATAGACTGAAGCTCTTAAAATGGCAGTGTATATATTGAATTGAGTTCCAACTAAGGCTATACTTAAAATGCCATTTGAGTTGTTCAAGAGTTGGAAACTAAGTTTGCTACATATATGCATTTAGGGATGCCCATCTAAAGTAAGAGTGTTGTGAACCGTAACCAAGAACTGACAAGGTTGACCGCTAGATAAGTCCAAGCTTACTAAAAGCTTAACAAAGGAAGTGATGGGGAATATGCGAAAGAATAGATACGAATGAAAGGTAAGCAAAAACTCACGAACAGCCTTAATGGATGTGATGCACCAATGAAATTTTTAAGGACTTATGGCATAATTCGATATGATATATGAATTGGTTCAATGAGATTACTTGCTATCTAACCTTACTCGAGAGTTAAGATTAAAGTGATGCCGAGAGTAAATAGGCAGTATTTATATAGGGAAGGAAAACACTAAAGTGTATTAACAATAATCAATCTAATGTTTACAGTAACAAATACAAGGAGTATTTATACCCAAGAATTTAAGGCAACATGCTTAAAAGGAAAAAGGCGAAAAGAGCATTCCCTAAAGAAGTAATGTATAAGATATAAAAGGATAAAAATGAATATTTAAGGAAAAAAATCATTCGTGGAATGGATTCTACGCATGATTCTATATACATGGCAATGCTATATTGGTGTTATCGTTGGAAGATGTGGACAAAAAGTACGGTCAGCTTGCTTGTCTGAGCAGAGGTAGCTTAGTTAGTTTGGAGTCTCTTTATTTCGGCTTCTCGATAAGGAAGATGTCGAGTCATTAGTTGGCTCGAGCATGAGTGAGTAATCTACAATTCAGTATACTATAGAGAGATGGGCAATCATTCAGCTTAATATAAAAAATTACTTAGCCTTAGTAAGAATCAGCTGAAGTAGGAGAATCTACCTTGCTAAGCCTTCCAGTCCTCAAGCTCGACTACAGGTCAAAGGCCCAGTAGCCCGATTCCTATCAAAGAGTTTACAACCCATAAGAAAGGAAATTAGACCCAAGGATGATAAGTAAGTATTTTATTGGGTATGTTGAAAATTCTAAAGGATATAGATTTTATTGTCCATCTCACAACACTAGCATTGGGGAATTAAGAAATGCAAAATTTCTTAAGAATGACTTTATTAGTAGGAGTGATCATTCTCATGATTTAATTTTAGAGAAGGATTATTTTGACACTAAAACTTCCACTTTGAGTGAAAGATTGGTTGTTATACACAATACCTCTCAAGTTTATCCCATTGATCAACAACTAGTTGTTGAAGTTCCACAAGTTACAAGTTGCTGATGATCTAGTTGATCAAATTATTCAACAAGTTCTTGAAATCATCGAACAACTAGATGAACAATCTACGTCTCAACGGGATATTGGTGCAACATTAAGAAGGCCAACTAAAGAAAGGAAATCAATAATACCTAATAATTGCATTGTGTATCTGTAAGAATTTGTCTACAATGTTGGAGCTAAAAATGATCCTGAAACATGTTCACAAGCCATGAGCTGTAGTAAATCTAATTTTTGGTATAATGCCATAGAGGATGAGATGAATTCTATGGCATCCGATGGAGTTTGGGATCTTGTTGAGTTACCTAATGATACAAAGGCCATTAGATATAAGTAGGTATTTAAAACTAAAAAAGACTCAAATGGTAACATTGAGAGATATAAAGCAAGACTCATTGCTAAGGGATTCACTCAACAAGAAGGAATCGATTACACGGAGACCTTTTCTCCTATATCTAAGAAAGATTCCCTTTGTATGATTTTGACATTAGTTGCACATTTAGATCTAAAATTGCCTTAAATGGATGTGAAAATAACATTTCTCAATGAAGAGCTAAAGGAAGTGGTTTATATGAAACAACTTAAAAGATTCTCTTTTAGTGATGGTGAGCATTTAGTATACAAGCTCAAGAAATCCATATATGGATCAAAACAAGCCTCTCACCAACTGTACTTAAAGTTTCATAATGTAACCTCTTCCTTTAGTTTTGAAGAGAATATCATGGATTAATGTATAAACCAGAAGGTTAGTGGGAGTAAAGTTCCTTATTTTATATGTGGATGACATTCTATTGGCAACAAATGATAAGGGGTTGCTATATGACATGAAGTAGTTTCTCTCTAAGAGTTTTGATATGAAGGATATGGGTGAGGCATCTTATGTCATTGGCATTAAGACCCATAGAGATAGATTTAAATGAGTTTTGGGTCTATCACAAGAAACCTATATCAATAAGGTTGTATAGAGATTCAGAATAAAAGACTATTCACTAAGTGTAGCACCCATTATGAAGGGCGATAGATTCAATTTGAACTAATGCCCATAAAATGAGCTTGAAAGGAAACAAATGAAAAACATTCCATATGCTTCCATTGTCGAAAGTGTAATGTATGCTCAAGTTTGTACAAGACCTGACATTGCTTTTACTATTAGAATGTTAGGAAGATATTAGAGTAATCCAAATATGGACTACTAGAGAACATTTAAAAAGGTGATGAGATTCCTTTAGGGTACTAAAGACTATATGCTTATGTACAAGAGATTCGACAATTTGGAGGTAGTAGGTTTTTTGGATTTGGACTTCGCTGGATGTGTTGATTCATGAAATTCAACATTTGGATATGTCTTTGTGCTTGTTGGTGGAGCCATTTCTTAAAGGAGTGCAAAACAAACATTGACAACCACTTTTACCATAAGAGCTGAGTTTATTTCTTGTTTTGATGCAACTTCACACGGTATATGGTCAAAGAGTTTCTTATCTGGGTTTAAAATGGTAGATTCCATCTCTAAGCCATTGAAGATGTACTATTACAATTTGGTTATAGTTTTTTTGGCTAAGAACAACAAAAGTGAAAGTTAAAGTAAACATATTGACATCAAGTATTTAGCTATAAGGGAGTGCATAAAGGATTATAAAGTGGTCGTTGAGTATATAAGCATTGAATTGATGTTAGCTAACCCTTTAACAAGAGGCATGTCACTAAAGGGTTTTAAGGATCACATAGTACGATTAGGACTTAATCTTAATATGTGATGTGCGTTCTGGTCATTTATGTTGAAACTTACTTCAGTTGGTTGTTTTTAATTTTGGTGTACACATTTTGGTTTCAAAACAACTATATTCATTTAGACCTTGAAATAAACATGAGGTTTATTTATAAAGTTCATTGACATTAAAGGAATAAAATGCATTGTCATACATGAAAGATAATGCTCGTTTTAAGAGAACCTATTGTCATGATCTGTGTATTTCATTTTTAGTTTAAAGATAAGGAATTCATAGAATTTAGTATAAAAAATATGCAGGTTAAGTGGGAGAATATAATACGTATTTTATATTTAAGTAATTTATTTATATAAAATGCATAAAGTAGTTACATAAGACCCAAACCCATTATTTTATTGTGGCCCATAAATTTTTCTATAAACCAAGTCAGTTTAGGGTTTTTTTTTTTAATTGTTCTTGATGAGAGGACTATATATATATATATATGTGAATGAAAACCACTTGGATCCCTAACCTTTATACACTCAAAAACCCTAAAAAAAACAATATACCATCAAGAGAGTTGGTCGATGGGCTAGAAGTATTCAAGTTTAAAAAACAATACAATTTTAAGAGATAATTGAATAATCAATGGTTAGAGGTATGTAGATCCTATTCCACTACACTAATGTTATGCATGATTTGGTATACAAATTGAGATCGTTAATCTAACACTTTTTTTTCCCTCCTTTTAATGAGACTAAGCAGGGCTTGAGATGGCATTCATGATTGTGACTGTTATATCTAGGCTTATATTGAAAGGTCGTGCTCGATCTTGTGTAATCTTCCTAAGGAGAACGAAGTAGAGTGATACATGCACGTAGTAATAGATTTATGCAAATTCATAGGATTGTAAATATGTGACTGAATTTCCTAGATTCTAAACATTGCAGATGTGGAAAGAACTACACCACCATTTGATCACATTGGTGGGAGTGGAAATCAATCAAGAAGGTGATCTACTTGGTTTGGGAAAACTTCCTTTCATGGATTTAGACATCATAAAGTCTTCTACAGATGATTTTTCTAACAAAAACAAGCTTGGTCAAGGACCATTTAGTACTGTCTATAAGGTAATGGACCATTGCCTCATAATTTGGCCAAAGTTTAAATAATTGCTGAATGAACCGTAATTTAGGAAAGCTCCACCTCATGGACCACGATCCATCTATGGTGGATCAGATTTACATTTTGACCGAAATTTTCATTTTTCTTGTTAGTTTCCATTTATGTGTCGGTGCTTATCTTATTTCCTGATCTTTTAGGTTCTATTTAGTCTATACTATAAATAGGCAAGCTTGTAAATGAATGACACAGAGAAATTGCAAACAAGTTTATTTGTGAAATTGATGCAATGCATTTTCGTCATCTTTAACGGTGTAACTTTTTTGAAACCTTGATGATGTGGTTGCATCATGATCTTGCTAGTACGAGGTTCTTAAGAAATTCAATATGGTATGAAGTCGTGACCAAATCCAGTAATCTGAAGTTACTAAATCTATCTTTTCCAGTTTACTTTTTCTATATAGAAAGAACAAAACACATGTTTTATTTTATTTTGAAGCGATATCTTAGAATTTTTTATATAATTATTGCTTAGATTAAATTTTAATTAATTTCCATGTTCCACAGTTATTCATATTGTGCTACATCATGACTCTGCTATTTTTTCAGGTTGTACTACCTGATCGAAAACAAGTTGCAGTAAAGAGGTTATCAAGAAAATCATGCCAGGGCTTAGAAGAGTTTAAAAATGAAGTCAAAATGGTCACAAAGCTTCAGCACAAAAATATTGTCCAGCTTGTGGGCTGTGCCTTAGAGGGAGATGAAAAGTTGCTTGTTTATGAATATTCCTCGATTTGTTCGTCTTCAGTTAATTCCAAATCCACATATTTACTATTTTATTTTTCTTTCAAATTCAATTCTTCTCTTTATCCCATTTTGTAAATACGCATCATTTTTTACTCAGAGAGATGGTCGTTGCTCACTGGAGAACATGTAATGTTATAATAAATGGGATTGTGCAAGGATTAGTCTACCTCCATGAAAACTCAAGGATCTGAATCATACGCAGGGATCTGAAGCCTAGCAATGTGTTATTGGACGGTGAAATGGTGGCCAAAATATCAGATTTTGGGATGGCAAGAACATTTTGTGAGAGTCAAGATACAGCAAATACCATGAGAGTTGTAGGAACCTTGTGAGTTGCTAAAATATTGCTACTCTTTGGCTTCCGAAACCACTTTATTGATTGCAAAGAAGTGGAAAACGTATATGGTTATACATTTTAAATATCATTTTTAATGATGAAATATTTTGTGTCCAGTGTGTGGAATGAAAGGTCTTTTCTCTGTGACAACTGATGTGTTTAGTTTCAGAGTTATTGTGCTTGAGATCCTTAGTGGAAAAAGAAATAATGGCTTTCATCGTACGGGCCATGCCGAGACACTTCTACTTCTAGCTTATGTAAGTTCCTTTAGCATGACAATTTTTTGCAGTATCCTAGTAGCATAATTGATATGTCCTAGAAGCATCTCAGTATATTATGTGGAATATGTAAATTGTAGGCTTGGAAACTGTGGAATGAGGGTAAAGGGCTGGAACTTGTGGATTCTTCACTAGTGGAATCGGGATCAGCAGATGAAATATTAAGATGCATTCACATAGCACTTCTATGTGTCCAGGAACATCCGGCAGATAGACCAAAAATGTCGGAGATAGTAATATTTTTCAATGACGAAACAAGAAATCCTCCACAACCGAAGCAGTCAACATTTTCCTATAGCAGAGTTGCCCCGGTTCCTGATCAATCTTCAGAAAATACTTATTCGATTAACGAATTGACTGTTTCAGCTGTTTTTCCTCGTTGAAGTGCTTTATTCCTTGTGAACATGATTGGCAATATAAGCTGACACACTTTTGTACAAAATACTAGATCCTTGTTTTGAAATGCTGGTGTGCATTGCAGTCATAATTACCTCTCTGTCTCCTCTTTGAAGGACCCACTTTGTTTCGTCTTTCTTGGTTACCTGGGTTGGTTTATGAAGGTGGCTATTGTGGGTGGGTTCGCGTGAGTCGTTTATGGTTGTAGGTTTTGTTTGGTCTTGTGGAAGTGGCTGTGGTCATAGGTTTGCTTAATTAGATTGTTTTAGAATTCCTAAGCTTGATCTATCGTTGAATCAAAGGATTTCTCTCGAAAACTTGATGAGGTCTAGAAGTTTGATTGGCCCTTTCCGGTGGAGCCATTGGTGGATTAATAAGTTCCCCCGTACACCAACGTTGCTCATTGATCGATTTGAGACTGTAGAAAAGTGATTTAGAGGCGTTTAAATGTTAAATCATAATGCTACTTTTATTTTGTTATGTCGTATTCATATTTTTGACAAAGAAGCAATTGCCAGCATAAGCAAATTAAGTGGAGTATCACCTTAGATGTTTAGGTGTACTTACAAGACTAAAATTAACGACCTCTAGTTATGTTTGGTATTTATTGGTTTTGTTTATGGTTGATACAAAGATATTTGCCACACTCCCAATAAGTGGAGTCATGAATCAAAAGTTGCTTATAGTTAGACATCGATATATAAAGGTAGTCAATGTTATAGAAGTAAGGGTGGCATAGGTCGCAACAAATGAAGAGAAGCTAATAAGGATACAGTTATGTCATGGGATGCCAATATGTATATAAACAATGGATTAAGCTACTAATAACTGATAATGGACGATAAACCTGTTATGAAACGATTAATCATTGATATTGGTATTTGCCTTATGAAGCCATCATCTGTGGTTTATGCTTGTTTCCTCCAGTTGGCACTTAAACAGCATAAGTAATATCTATGGTTTATACATGTTGCCTCCACTTAAAAAACATAAATAATATGGCATGTACTTATTATTTGTTTTGTCTGCGCATTAGTTAATTATGTATATAGACTTAAATGAGGTTTGGGCCATATATATATATGTGTGTGTGTTTGTGGTGGTACATTATTTTTATTAAGAAACTTGTGTTTCTCCTCCTGGCGTGTAAAAAGATACGTTAGGTTACTGTGTTTTGTTTAAGATGTCAAAATCCTACCTGCATATTGTAATAGTAGGTGCTCTTTAGTACATAATGGGCAAATCTTCTGTGAATTATGAATTTTCCTTTCAAAAATTTCAACTATTTCCATGATAGGAGTTCCCGAAACGAATTTTCGTTCAAAATTTTCAAAGTAATTTCATCAATGGTTAAAAATTGAACTATTTACCCTAATATTTTTCCATTATCTCGGCAAGAATTATATTTTTCCAAAAATCCTAATTTCCCTTCTAATGTTTTCATTTTTTTCTTCCAAAAATCATATTAAATTTCAAAATTACTCCCGAAAGTTAACGACACCATTTGTTACAATTTTCTAAAAAAAATTAAGTACACCGTTATTGTTATCTATCATGTCAAGTACGTTAAGAATCAAAATGCTACTCAAATACATTATTAGTTTACGTAATTTGCACCAAAATATGAGAATATGCCCTTTTATCATGCTATTCATATTTTTTAAGGAAAAAAAAAAAAATTAAAGCCCTACTTTGGATTTGAAAAAGTGAGAAAAGCAATTTCATATTTTGTAATTTTTTATGCATATTCTTAGTAACTATATTTTCAGATTAAAAAATTGAAATATACCCATTTTCATAAACCTAACCTAATGATTAAAAAAAAAAAAAGCACATTTCTCGGATTTAAAAAAAAAAAATCAAGGAGTTTCTAATTCACAACAAAAAATCATAAGCACCGGAATTTTTTTTTTTTTTTTTTTTTTAACAATCAGGAGTGTTTGTGTTTTACATTTTCATTCATTTTCCTTTTTTTTTTTTTGTAGAATATTCCTTCCTTTTGTTATATGAGAAGTTTCTTATACCTAATACACGGCTTAAGATTACTTGAATAGTTAGGTGAGCATGTAAATTTAGATCGAAGTCATCTTCCTCAACACGCGTTGACAAAACACAAAGGCGTAATTTATACGGAGACTTGCACTGATGCAAAATGCTTCACTTGATTTTCAGCAAAATTTTCGGATGTAAACGCTATTTCCAATTCAGTTGCTTATAGTTTTAAGTTTTAAATTTTTCATTGACTGAATTTTCAATTCAGTTGGCCACAATTTGATTATAACACAATTTTTGCTTAAATAGCCAATAACCATAACTAAATGCAATTTTTATTCCACTAATTCGAATGCGGACATTAGAAGAGACGCTGGAGTTAAATTACAAATGTAATGTTAATCTTAAATAGGTTGTGAGTTAGACATTATGGAAGTTTTTACTAATTAGGTTTAGAAATTGCATCCAAACTAGTGATAGTATATATCATGAGGGTAGTCTTTGCTTACACTTCTAGTGGTCTGGCTACCGTAAGCGTTGGTGCATATGCAAAAAGTTCCCTGTGACGTTATGCCCACTTCAATATTTGGCCTACAAAATACTGTAGAACACTCTAGATTATTCAAAACTTTTGTATTTCTCTCTCTTCCACGCTTGCCTCTCAATATTGATCAAGGCAAGAAACCCTGACTTTCTCTTCTCTCAACTCTTGTGTTTTAGTGCTTATACTCAGATTTATCAAATGTTATTAGAATTATTCAGTATACCAATTAAAACAATATATATATATATATATTTTGAGATTGAGTAAGGCATGGCTCCAAGAAAGGAAGAAAGAAGGAAGAGAAAGGAGTATCAAAATTGTGTAAAACTCTCAATACTTTATCTTTTCTTTTTCTGATGTATTTATACATTGTGCTATGGACTAATAGTAATAGATTATATTGTAAAAACTACTTTTGTAACTATTTTAGTTATTTTGTTATTACAAACCCTAAATTTGGTAGTCTCTTAACTAATTTGGCTTTCTTCTTGTACGAATTGTTTTGTCTATAAAAATTTCCCTCATGTCAAAAAAATTAACCCTGTCCTCAAGGTTATAATGTGGATAAACCTATTGAAACTGAATATAATCCTCCCAACTTGTGTCTTCTGATACTAATCCTTTCTATTATACTAAAATTTGTGATACGTAAGGCTATAGATGAGCCAAGTTGAGCTTCTCAAGGCTTAAGCTTTGCTTTTTTAAAAATTATCGAGCTCCAGTTAAGTTGAGCTTTTATCGAACAAAAAGATTAGAGGCTCATTAAGGATTTTGAAGCTCAAGCTCAACTTATTTAGGTAAACCAACTCTAGCTTATATATCTTAACAAGCCTAGAAATGCACTCAAGCTTATATATCTAAATGAGCATATAAACAAGCTTAAGCTTGTATATCTAGATGAATCTATACTTGAAATTATTAATATAACTAAAAATAAAAATCATTACATTAATATAATAAAAGCTACAAGCCTATTAACAAGTCTACTCGTAAGCTTACTTGGGAGATGGCTTGTTAATAATACAAATGACCCTGTTCGCAAGAGTCGACTCGTTAACAATATAAACGAGCTTGCCCATGAGCTCGCTCGTTAGCTTACATTTAGAGCTCGAGCTTAGCTCGTTTAATTAAATGAGCTTTATTTTAAACTTATGTTCGACTTATTTACTAATTGAGCTTGAGTTAAACTAAGCTTAAAGCGAACCAAGCTTAAGGAGCTCACGAGTAGCATGGCTCATTTATAACCTTAGTGGTATGGAAGCACCCTTCTTCATAATAACTTGAGAATCTAGAATTGCTAAGGGAGTTAGTAATGGCGAACCTTTTATAGCCTCCTCTAGTGGGTCTAAGGATGGAATATTAGATCCATGGGGCTTCTTCAAAAGTAACACATGAAAAACATCATGTATTTTAGAATAAGGTGGTAACTAGAGTTGATAGGTACACTAACCAATTTTCCTATCAACTTTAAAAGGACCATACTATCTTTTCAATGGCTTATGGCCTTTCTCTCTAGATAATGATATTTGTTTGTAGGGCTATAGTATAGGGCAATAGTTTCACAGTTACTAAATCACTAGGCTCAAAATTAGTATCTATATGATGTTTATCCACAATGCTTCAACTTATCTTAAACCTACTGTAATTTAGTCTTCAATAACCTTAGAATCTCATATGGAGTTGCTAACTCCATATCAGTAGCCTCTATCTTTGAAGCACCCCTAACATAAGAAGGAATGGGAGGTAAAGCTCTACCATACACTATTTCGAATGGTATGGCTCTTACTCTTTCATGAAATGATTTATTATAGGAAAATTCTACCTATGGTAGAAAAGAAACTAATTTAGAAGGACAATCCATAAAGAAGCACCTCAAATATTATTGGATTGTTATGTTAAGAACTTCAATCTGATTATCACTTGTTATTAATGTAACCAAAGCAAACCTATGAGATAGTTCAATGCTAGGTAATCGGTATTGTTAAATTGTAACTCTTAACAAACACTTGTTCACTCAGAGGCTAATTTATCGTGAAAGCATGATATATATATACATATATATATTACTTTATCTTACATAGTAGCTACTACTTTGATATAAAAATTTAGCTCATAGGTTATGCATATGCATATATAATTTATATATATATATATTTGATATGCATTTGTACAACATATATGTATATATACCACTTTAAATATGTGTTAAGTTAGTAATAACTTTTGTTATAAATAAAACCAACTTATAGTTTATACCTATTACATATAACATAGAAGTATATCATTCACTCTATATCAATGTCAATATATACATATAATTGATTCTATGTGAATACATAATAACAATAGAAGTATGTGCGTACATAGGCGTATTTGAGCAAGTTTAGCTTAAGAGATCAATAAGGCCAGGTGAGTACTGGGTACCTTCCTCTTAGTTGAGATTTGGAATAGATAGTTGCTTATGCGAGTAATATTTTTGGCTAGTATAAATGGTTGTTGGCTAGTGATTGATATTGGGAATAAACTAGAGAGAAAGCATATCAATGTAAGATGTATTGGTTTCTTGGTATGTTTTAGTCTCACAAGACTTTGCTTAATTGATTTCTTGAATGGAATCATTGAATGATGTTTTGGTAATTGGAATAGAGCTTACTCGGCTACTCTTATATTTTGAATCTATTGACATGGATTTATGCTTGTTTATTCTAAGAATTTGCTAGGTGTAGATTACATGGTCATTTAATTGTTTTAAGACATGATTTACCTTTGGATAGAAATTTTGCTTGAGTATAGTGCTCGCAGATTGGTTAGTTACATTCATGGTATGGCTTGAAGGACCTCAAGGGCCTTACTTTGTTACGTTTTGATTGTAATATGCATTTCAACATATAGATTGTAATGAGTCATCTCTGATTCTCGGTTTTAGGTCCTTTGCTACTCTCCCAATTAAGCTCATTGAGTTTGTCATGACTCTTTAAGTCAATTTATTAAGTCTTTCGCAACTCTCAAGGTAAAGTGTAATGAGTCTTTTACAACTCTTTAGGATAGGCTAAGTTTTCTATGACTCTTTAGGACATATATAAGAGATGTTGGCCTGAGTGTTTTAGTTTCTAGTACATTACATGGAATTTGCATACTAAAGCTACCAAACATTATGTTTGGGTTCAAGTTTAGGTTAAACATCTAGATGTGTAAATGCTTGGTTAATTGTTATTATTAATTTTAGTTATGCTCACTTAATTCGAAATAAGAGCTAAGGGATTAGTTCTTTAACATCATATATTGAAGAGTAGGCTTAAAGATGCAAGAAAAGATTAGATTAAAAATTAGATTTACACTTCAAGAATTATAACGAGGTTTTCTAATTCTTTTTACTTTTAAGATTTATCGTGTTTCTTAAATTACTTTATATGACTTTTATTTTATCATGAATTAAATTAGATTTAATTGGATTTTGACATTGCTTGATGATTTAACCGATGCATGACTTTATTATATATTATTATTAATTGATTGGATTTTTAAATATTCAATTTCATGGTTCATGATTTTATTATTTAGTCAACAATATTTTTGTGAGTAAAGCTTGAAAAACTTGAAAGAGAATGAATAGTTTATATGAAATTAAAATAGAATTGATTTAACTATTGATATGGAAACATGCACTCAGAATTAGTTTTAGGATTCACTTTTGTAATGTGATTAGTATTAATTTTTATAATATAGAAATATGCATGAATCTTGATATTAATTAGGGCAATAAATTTGGGTAGTAAATTTTATGAGAGGAAATTTACTATATAATAGGGAATTATAGATAAACTACTCGAAAGTGTTGTTTTTGCTATAATTAGGACAATATCAAACCGCAAGAGAAGTGAGCTATTGTGAATTTAATTAATGATAAATTTATTAATTCTATCATATTTTATGGATATGTGTTGATTAGTGAGATGATGGCTTATTAAGATCCCATGCTATTATTAGTGCATTCTTTCTTTGCGACGTTAGTATTTTATTTTTAGTTTATTTGCAGTCATAGTTGATTAGTTCATTTTATTTTAATTTGTTTCATTATTCTATTTTGTTCACTTAGGTAAGAAAAGAGTTGAAATTATTTAATACTTAGCTTCTAGTCCCTAAGAACGACCTAATTTTACTAGTTATTTTTACTACTATGTACAACCCAATTCACTTATCCAAGTATTTTTTTTATTGAAAAATTATTTTTTAAAAAAAATCATATACATGATATTTATAGGGATGAGAGCTACCAACTACATAGTAAATTGAGATAGATACTTAAAACTATACATCAAGTATAAATAGGGTTATCAACCAATTATTTTAATGCAATGCAATAAATAAATATCATCACATGATATTATCAAGTTTGTTGTAAGATTAAAGAAATTACATCTACTTTAATCAGTGTTGAGGAGTTTAATGTACATTTTAGCAACTCATAACCAAACTTAAGCTTTAGCTTTTGTGGTAGAGACACCACTCTTCTTAAGACTACTTTCAAACTACTATCTTCATCTTTATCGCTATCTCTTCTTTTATTACTTAGTTTGACTAAGGATGAAGAAGAAACCATTATGCTTTGATGCTATTTTTTTCAAAAGGGTTAGTATTTGGTTGAAGGACCCTAAGCGTTTCCTCCTAATGGGTTACCATACAAGTTCAATTTAGAATTACAAGTCATATATTTAATTAAGTCTAGCTTAAGGCATTCAATCATTTTGTACAAGGCAAACAATTATAATCTAGAGCGTCAAACCAAAATCATACAATCAAATCTAGACACACGCATATGCATGCATGTGTATAATCAAGCTATCTAATAAACACAATGAAATATAATATTAAGCCTCTGAGTATTATATTACAATACTCTAAAATACAGTAACTTATTAATCCTAAACTTATCTAGACTTCGCACTTGCTCACTTAAAGCGCGATTTACTACAAGCCTTTGTCGATGGTCCTTATAATACAAATAATATTTTAATGTTCATATAACCATTATTTATATATAGAATTTGTTCTGTAATTAAGATTATTATCTTTAGTTAAGGGTTTTTACTATATTTAATTATTTAGGTTTTTAAGTCTCTTATAATTATTCTTATTTTGAGCTAGATTCTAATTTAGTTTTTGATTCATCTAACTTCTAATTATAATTTTGTTCACAGGACTTAAACTAGCCATTAATCCATCCTCTAAGCTTATCTAACCATGTTACAAGTATAAGAGTTTCTAAATTATACACTAGTTCTATTCCTATTTGCTTTATACACTTAACCTCTGATTGATCTTCTGATTTGGCTCTTGGTTTCATTCTACAATTAAATCCTAAGAATACCTTCTACCTTATTTCACAAGGTTTAACTATCTTTAATTTGAATGAATATAGTGTCTAATTAGTTTTTGATCAACTTTCCGGTTTGCTAGTATTCACCTTGGTTTTGATTTAGTTTCTGAATTAGCTTCAGCTTCTAATTCAGGTTTATATATATAAACCTTAGGAATTCCTTCCGAACCAATATGTGA
Source organism: Lumnitzera littorea (assembly GCA_024138015.1). Taxonomy (NCBI): domain Eukaryota; kingdom Viridiplantae; phylum Streptophyta; class Magnoliopsida; order Myrtales; family Combretaceae; genus Lumnitzera; species Lumnitzera littorea. Next base: position 99,967,880 of record JAMXBB010000008.1, read on the forward strand.
AATTCATCCAAGTATACTTGAGTATCCTACATCTCCTATTTAGCACCTAACTAGTATTTTGGTTTGTACAATAGACTCTATTCCTAATTTAACTTTTGAATTTGATATTGATGTGAGAATAATCTATATTTTTCATGTAATTTGTAAATTTACATTCCAAATCAGATTTATATTATTCTTTTAATTTTATCATATTATCAATTTAATGTAACATTTTCCATTTATTTAATCTTCCAATTTCACATATTATCTATTCTTACATAATTACGCATAAAACATACATCTAACATCTTCAACACTATAATTATCATCTCTCATTATCAACTAACATTTCAAGATGTTTAATTACATCCTAAATCAGAATTTAAGCCAAAATAATATCTTTTATTTATTATTTTAAGGCTAAAAATTAAGTAAAATTTTAGAAAATTAATTTTTAGAAAATCTTTTCATAATACTACCATATAGATCATAAATAGTATACGTAAAAAATTTTGGTTGAAAATTACATCCTTAAAGTCATTTAAATCGAAAGCGAAAACTAACTCAAGTTTAGTAATTTTTTAAAGGAGGTATATCTAAGGAACTAATTGTATCAAATTAATATTTTTATCCAAATCTAAATATAAAAATACCTTATAATAAGAAATTTCATAATTTTCCATACTCATTCGATATTCTTAATAAATTAAACAAAATCGATAGAATATTTGGAACTCACTAATTGATTGGCTTCCAGCTACTAGTGGTAGCTCCACCGATGTCGGTAGCTCTAGGAGGTAGGGTAGCTATCCGATGGTAGGGTAGTTGTCCAATTGTGATGGCCATCCTTCTCTAGATGGTCATTAAGTGTGGTTTTCCTTATAATGCTTAACTTATACGCTACTTTTTTATTCTTTGTAAAATTTCTCTTTCCTCTCTTCTCTCATCTCCATTTTTTTTAGACTCCTAGCAAAGCAAAATGAATTCAAGATGGTCTTCTTTTAATTTATAGAGTTGTTTAGATGAGTTAAGGAATTAATTTATGTCATTTATCCCTTATCTTTTCTTCTTTTTACTTTTTATTTGGCACACTTTCATTTGCTAATTTTCCTTCTTTGCTTCCCAACATGCCGTGCCCAAAATTTGGAAAATTATACAATTTTTAATTTTTTTTAATTTTCTTTAGTTCTTTTATGAATTTTCTTTAATTAATTAGCATTATTTTGACATATTTTAAGTATTTTAAGTAATTTCGAATATTTTTACCTACACGTAAATACATATATATAAATAAATACTTTTAAATATTATTTATGTTATTTTATAATTTTTAGTGTATATATAATTTATTTTTATTGATTTGTTAATTATCGAAACTCATTTTATGCGTTTTTAATAAATAACAGGTAATATACATATAACTCAATATTATAATATTTAATCATTTTATTATTTATTTTCTTAAATTCAAACCTATTGGATTACTTTTACTAATACTCTTAACTTTTTTGTAAACTTTAGGCTTTATTGAACAACTTATATGATTGTCCTAAATTTTGCATATCACATATTGACTCCCAAATGCTTGACTATAGGACTTACACATTTAATGACTTCACTTCTTTGAAGGAATACCCTGATTTTAGATCTACTACTTTCATTGCGTAACATTCCTCCAATGTTTCTAAACTTAAGGAAAGTTTCAATCAATCAACATAAACTTCTCAAACCTATTTGTATATTTTAAAACTTAGAGTTAAAATGAACATCAGTAAAACCCAACTTACAAAGCTAGGAAGAATCTCGATGCAATCGAATTGGAAAAAGTGGTTTCTCTTCTTTCCACTTATTATCTCCAAAAGCAATATTCTAAAACTAAAAACATTTGTCTTCATTGAAAACTAACCATGCATTGCATATTATGGAGCCATATAGCCCATACAAATGATGATTGTTACATATTGCCTCTAAGAAGAATAACCATATGATATGTTAATTTTTGGAAACTAAATAATTTCACATCATATTTAGTAAATTGACATGGCAAGTGAAAGAGCATTAAAATTGAACTCACTATGTTCCAACCACTCTATTTGCTTTTCCTTCCGTTTGATTCATTTCAAATATCTTTGCCATGCTAAAGTTAGAAACCTTTAGATTCATATCATTATCTAATAAAACATCACTAGCTTTAAGATCACAATATATGATATAAAGTTGAGAACCTTCATAAAGGTAAAAAATCCCTTTGCAATGCCTGTGGGAATTTTATAGCATGTGCTCCAATCTAATAATGTTTTCTTTTGTGGATCTGCAAAAGTACATGATTGACACTAACAGAGTTTAGTAATAAAAGGTAAACTTACATTTCCCCTAGGATGATACTATCATAGGATCATATAAGGTTAAAGTAAACATAACCTAAACGATATTCTTTTGATAACTAAAATCAAAGTTCATTTTTTATTATGTCAACCGATGCATTGCTACTACCGCACATTAATACTTTTTGTAAAAGGTTGATGGTGATATGCTTTAGATCACAACAAATCAATTTAAAAATTTTTAACTTTTAGATACAGTTTGGTTTTATATATATTACAGCTCAAGTGTGCCATTGAGGTGGAATGTTAGGATCCAAGATTTTAACACCATGATAAACTAAAGCCACAACAAGCTAATTAGAAAGTTTAAACTTGTTATATTCAATGTGGTTGGATATGTATTTATTAATAATTGAGATTGACCAAATAAAAAGTAGTCAAAACTCTTATTTGTCCACTAATAGTTTTTCTTCTCCTTCTTAGCAAAATCAAACAACTGTATAAGATTACTATACTGAAGTTTTGCAACTACTGCAACTTCATTTTCAAACTCATTAGAACCATGTCCTAAGCTACGAGATAACCTCTTCACAGCCACATTTTATCCATTAGATAATACATTTGTAATTCCCTAGATACTTAAATCTATCTCAAAGATTGGCTTAGAGATAAATGATGTAGAAAAGTATGTATATAGACATCGCAAAGAATAGTAACGTGAGACTAACGCCCTGCCCTGACAAATACGCGTAGCAAGCAGAATAAACTGGCTAGCTAGATTGTTGCACCACAAAAGTAACAGAGAAAAATTGATTCCAATGTTTAACATCAAATAAAATTCTTGAGGAGACAATGAAACTTTGACTTAACACCATCACTTGTAAGCTTCTTAAATCCCGAACCATCCAGGGTTTTCTTTTCTTTCTTTCTTCGCTTTCATCTGTTATTTTGTTTTATTTTATTTTATCACTATTATCATCATCATCATTTAATAAACACCATCCAGAATTATACTACTAAATACATCAATAGGCTGAAAACGTTAGGCCCAAGTCTGAATTTTTCCTCCCTGGTACCTATCCCAAGGTTATAAAATGCATTCCGAGTTTTGTTCACGCAAAGTTCACGCATCTTTGCATGATGAAAAATATAATAAGTTACTTATTTTTAATACGTTTGGCTTATAATTAAAATCATCGTAATTAAGTGGTAAATACCGATTTTTCAATAGGATATATTAGGTTCGATTCCTTCCTCTTCCTCTCTTGTAGTTATTGTAATAATATTTAGAAAAAAAAAGAAGAAAAAAAGTGCTTGTAGAATATTGAAAGTGTTTCTTAAGTTTTATCAGGTCAAGTATTTGAACTTTCCATTTAATAGCCAAGCTTCTATCAATCAAATTCGGTCCTCTTCCCAATTTTGTTAAAGTAATACCACTTCATAATGGCCTCCACTAAGGGGAGATGTAGTTGGTTTGGTACCATTTATTGAATCGACATAATATAACGGTTCGTTTTTTTTTTTTTTTTCTGTCTTAAAATTGAATTTGACCATACGGTTTAGTTTGTAAATTTTTCGAACTTAATTAAAGCCGGTTCAGTCTGATTCAAACAATGGTTCGAATTGTTTATGTCAAATTTTTACTAAACATTTTAATCTCGAATAATATATTTTCCTTTCTATTAAACTTTCACATGTTTCTATTTAAATCCTTATAAGTTTATCATGTTTAATTATACTTTGCAAAAAGTTGTATAAGATTTTAATAAACTTAATTTCATTGAATAAGGATAAAAGATTTTATTCCAATGAATAATAACAATGAAGGATAAGTAGAGCTGTTCATTTAAAAGCAATATGAAGAAATCAAAAGAGACACATTGAATACTAAAAACGTAATGATAGATATGTAAAGAGTACCAAGGTCAAACCTTTGATTTTAAAATATATAAGAAAATGAGAATTTAGAAAAGGAAAATTTCTAAATGTGAAATTTTAAATGGAACTCACTTAACTTAATCTTAATAATTGACCCGTAAATAAAACAAAGAAGAACAAGATATAAAAAATTTGATAAATTTCATGAAGATTGATGGAAGAGAAATAAAATAAGTATAAAACAATTGCATTAATTTTTCTTATTTAACCAAACAGTTCAGTTTGGTTCAGTTTGACTTACTTTTCCAAATCGAACCGTGAACTATATATATATATAGCTGAATTGAACCATGAACCAAATAGCTCATTAGAAAATCGATTATTTTTTTTGGTTTGATTTGATTTAATTTATGGTTCGTGATTTTTTTCTTAATCCTAACCTCTATAGCTTTTTTATCATAAATTTTCATTGGTTATCCTTGGTTATATTCTTCATCAATAACTAATAGATATTCACTCTTTCCACAATGCTTAGCTTAGTAAATCAACCATCGAAATTTCGTCATCCCATCGCAATAATCCACTAATACATTAATCCATTTTTTTCCACATTAATTGTATATTTTTTTCCTATTTTTATGTATTTTTAAGACTATCTATAAATTTTTCTTATATAATCAGCAATGTATACAGTTTGATTCAATGATTGTTTTGTGTCTTAAATTTGATTATAGTATATTAATTAATTTTTACACACGTTTGTGGGTATGTAACTATTAGTTAGTAATTGGGGAAAATGATTATCCATTTAGTTGATATTTCCAAATGTAGGTTATAACTCTGTGCAACTACAAACATAATATGTTTCATTAATTAAGATATAAAATTTTGCAAATTTAGTTATCTTTTATTGAAGAGTGACGTCAATCCGTGGGGCCTGTTCTTGCAATAGATTTTTTTATCTTCCAATACCTTTCCACAATCTAACAAACGTTATCATGACCTGAAGCACAAAATGGGACGCAATTTGCCCCTAAGTAGTCATCTGCCTTCTTACAAGGACTTGAGTTATTGACTTCAGGTCAACCAAAGTTTTTGAAAAGCTAAGGTGGGGACGTAAATGAATGGTCTTGCCAAGTCTGTTACCCGACATTTTCGTGATTACGTCGTTTTGTTTATTCGCACTTGAGACAACCTTATGAAGGACACAAGAATGCATCAGTGAATATCTAATGCGCCTCAATGCTACGTTGGTGATTTAAAAAAAAAAAAAAAATAGAGAAAGGGTTGCTTTGCTAAAAGAAAGAAATAAACAAAAAAACAAAAACACAATCTTAAATTTATCAACCTACAAAAGACGTAAGAGGGTTGGTCCTGGAGAAATGAGATCAATACAGTACAAAGAAAATATCGGGCAGAAAAATTTCTACACTAATTTCACGGCAATTTGGTTGTTAAATGAAATATGGCTAGAATAATATAGCAATTCCACATGAGTAGAGTGCTGCAGTAAGGAAACCTAAAAAGATATTTCTTGCTTTTTCTTTTATTGTTTTTTCTTATAAAAAACTATAGATTATAACTGAAGGATGAGAAATTTCAATTTGATCATCTTAATTGGGAGACTAGTATTTCATGCAACTAGACTATTGGTAAGCTATTTCTTGTTTGATATAACTAAATAAAATTATCCCTTTTTTACAAAACTAAAATAAAGTAGGCAAAAAACTTAGAAAGAAATTTGCAAAATCCAAGCAAATGTCTATTGTCTCCATGAGGAGGACTCTATTTATAGGCCTCCTCTCCGATACAGCACCACCACCAAACCAAAATCTAGTGACCACCACCACTAGACCATATTGTGGTATCTATCACCACCACCATTAAACTCTGACGACTAAAGTTACAATGCAAAATCGAGAGAATGCGAGAGAGCACTGTTACGATTTGAATGACTTGGATTAACACTTGGAAATTGGTTAAACCATCATAGGATATTTGCACAACCTAGAGATTGGTGAAATCAAATCACAGAACAAGTCTACCAATTGAGATAAATTAAGAAATTGTGGAATTAAATCTAAGGTATAAAGATTGAAATGAGGGTTTGGTAAACCAAAAGGTAAGACTTTGATTTAGAATCAAGATTATATTACTATGAATGAGAGGAACTTACCGTTGATGTATGTGGCAAAAACCTTAAATGGGTGAGGAAGGCCAGTTTCGTATGTTGGAGGAATTTGTACCTTATAGGGTTTTGACTAAATGTTGTATGTAGATCTCTGCAAATGGTGGTAGCTACTTGTTCGGTTGTAGCTATGTGTTGCAGTTTCATAGGTGATGGAAGAGGAAAGAGAAGGGAAAATTTAGTCATATCATTGTCGTCACTATACTAATCATAACTTGCCATTTTACCCAACTAAACATCATAGGCATAATGATCTGAAATAGATATTTCTATGAAGATGTGAACTGTCTATACCTAGACAGGCCATAAGATACTTGAATAGACATTATTAAATGAAGACAATTTTGTGGTTATTTATCCCACAAGAAATATCTTGTAGAGTGTAATGGCATTGAAAAATATTTTATTGATAACATTCTCTCTTAGATGTCCATTATAAGATGAATATGTCTCATTAAAACTTTATCAGGAAAAACTTTATAGGGAAAAATCTAATGAAGGAAAAAAACAAAAGTACATAATCTTGAGATATGCAATGAGAGTACAACTTCAATAAAACCTTTCCTAAAAAATTCAACGGAGAAAACCTTGAAAAAGGAAAATAAGTACAACTGGCATCTTTACTTCCCCATTGATAGTATTCTTCTAATTCTCTAGGACAATACATTCTACTCTCTTATTCTCAAATGCTGTAGAATAGATCTACTAAATTGTAAATTGACCAAATTTGTTGCACATTTCTATTACCATTTTCTTAATGATTATGAGTTTAATTTTGGTTGAATATGATTTTTTCTATTATCTTTGACGTATCCTTCCTTTAATTCTCACTTTAGAACGAATCCTCTATTACTCACAATAGATTTGACATTTTAAGTCATAAGAATTTCACACAAACTTTTGATCATGTAAATTACTTGTTCTACTTTGTTCGCTATGTTCTTTTCTCTTATCACTTCCCATAATGTTCTTAAGTCTTCGACTTTTTCAATAAACTTGACTCCAACGTTCAATCGATTTATTCTTAGTAGTAGTCTTTGTTTTCAAATCATTATGACTCTTATCTTTATTCTATCCTTCAAATTTAATCAATTGTCAAAAATATGTATTATATATTTTTTCCTCTTTTATTTTATCTTCTAGAAAGTATCTTTTCTTTCTTTCCAATACTTCTATGAATTGCTTCACATGCAATCATGAAGCTTGATATGTTAAGTACCCTTTGACTGATAATATATATTACCTAAATATATTTTCTCTTTGGTGTTAAGTCTTGACTAGTAAATAAATGTATAATGAGTTGTCTTTTATTCATGCTTTCTTGAATAGATTATACTTCTTATGTTTCTTTATTGCATCAGAACATATGTTACTCTTTAGATCTTTCATGACTTTTCTTTGAATTTAATTTGGCTTTTTCTTTGCATCTTGTCTATCTATTGAATCTTCTTTAGTTTATTGTACACTTGAAATCTCTAATTTAATCTTTATTATTACTTGTGTTCCTACGTTTCTTTAACTTTTGAAACTTTCTTCTTCGCATTTTGTTCACACCATTTTTTTCTTCCTTTATCTTAATTTTTTATTTTGCTTCTACTACATGTCTCTTTACTTTTAACATGTATATTCTTTTAGGTTCTAAGCAATATATGTTTTGAGCTTCTCTTTGTAGTTCTTACAATATATGTTTTGAGCTTCTCTTTGTAGTTCTTATAGTAAACACGTTTGTTTTATTATTATCAAAATACCTTATATGAAGGTTGTAACAAACTTGCTAATTATGTTAAGCTGAAATTTCCTAGAAAGTGATTATATTAAAGCAAATTAAATTATAATAAATATTAACAGGTTACAAATCTAAATATACAGACATGTAAATTTAGTAAATCTTAATAAAAGTTTATGAATTGAAATTAGCTTGAAACTTCATCATTATGGCTTTTGAATTTTAGGTTAAATTCGATTCTAAAGAGTCTCATTTCTTAAGAACCTATTATGCCCACTTCGATTTCCATGCATGTAAATTTACTACATCAAAGGATACTAAAAATTAGTTAGGAATATAAATTTTTATAATTTTTAAGGAGATTTACTATTCTTGACAAATTTTGCAAAATCAAGATGAAATTGGCCTCGTTTCATCCTCCACCTCCCACCTTATCCATAGAGCTTGTAGTTGCCATTACCATCACTATTTGACCCCTAAGGGCTTACTCCTAGCTTCTCTTTTGTTTGAAAAACTGCATTTCACTTGAATTTCTTCAAAATTTTCCTATATTTTTGTTAAACACTCCTATTTAATTAAATTACCTACTAGAAAATACACTAATTACATTAAATAAACTTGACACTTATGTTTTCTTGACGAGTTTGCTGGATTTCCTTAAAGTTTTCAATCAAAATCTTCCTCACCTTATTTTTTTATCACCATGTTTGATGAAAATGAGGATTAATTTAATTTCCTTGTCTTTTAACTTATTTTATTCAGTGTTAATTAGCACTTAATGATGTACTTAAAGCTGTTCCATGAACTATCCCTTTGTATTTTGCCTTATTTTGTATAATCTAATATTTAATTTTATTTAATAGTATAATTAAACATTTTACTACTTTGTTAATTTAACATACTTATTTATTATACGTGTTATATACTTGTAACTAACATTCTTCTATTATTATTGTGTCACTTATAAATAATAATGTTTTCTTTCATTTCGTAAGATTTAATACCAATCAAATTAAGGAAAATTAAACTGAAAATTAGGCTCAACATTTGGGTAAAGACTTAGCAATGGTCTTTTGTCCCCATAATAGAAGAGGTAAGTGCTAAATTCATGTTGAGACATGAAATCTCAATCATGGCAATAGAATTATGCCACATACTCTTCGAGGGCCTTCTTAAGTCGTTAGTGGATTAGTGCAATGGAGAGCTACCTTTCTTAAGTTGTTTACTGGTAATGAAGTGTTAAAGAAACTCTTTTATGAGTTCTCTAAAGTTAGAGATTAAGATTGGTTGAAAGCCTTAGTACTGTGAATAAGCCATCTTTGTAAGGTGTCATGCCTTGAAGCAGCAGAATCGTAACAATCCTACTGTACAAACCATTCTACGATAGAAATTGATCACATAGTCGCCATTTTACACCTTATTTACACAAGGCATTTATGACTAATTTGCTTTGCAGTAAACGGCTCATAAATTAAATAAATTCTTTCCTTAAGAAATTATGGAAATATTTATATACATTAGAATTCAAATATTACAATTAATATTTGCAAGCTTTCATTGTACTTTATTTCCTAAACAATACATTATCCAAAAATGGAAAATTCTAAAATTTAAGACCTTAAAACTATATCTGTTCTTCAATTGTATTTCCTCACTCTCTAAGATCCAACAATTGCTAGCTTTAAGATGAATATAAATCGTTTCCTACTTAGCACATGCAATAGCATCTATAAAGATATCGGCAACCACAGTTTAGTAAGTTGGGATCGAGACCTAAAACTATTCATCAAACACAAGCAAGGTTATCAATCAAATTAGTCAGATGCTATACATGTATAAGCAAATGCCATGGCATGACATTGTCCAGCCTATCGTGAGATTAGAAAAATTGCGCTAGCTCTAATTTGGGTTGAAGAGTTTCCACCAATGCAACAGTTCACGATTAAACTTAGGCTTGTGTAATAGAGACATCGTTCCTCCCGCGACTACCTTCGAACCATTAACATCACCCATGCCACAATCTGCTCACTTGTCATTTATTTCGACTAAGGATGAAGAAGAAAACCAATTATGTTATTTAGCATTATCCCTTTCGAAGGGGTTAGTATTTGGCTAGAGAACTCAAGGTTTCTTTTAATGGGTTGCTATGCATATCTGATTTAGAATTTCAAGTCATATATTTAATTAGATTCAGTTTAAGGTGTTCAATCACTGCAACAATTTATACAAACACAATCCAGAACAACAAATCGGAATCATAGTGTCATTCAAAGACAAACACATGCGCATAGTCCACTACTTAACAAGTACAATCAAGTATAATTTCATGCCTCCAAAATACAATACTGTATTAATCCCAATTTACTCATACTTTTCGCTTTCTCATTCGAGATGCGACTTGTCTCCGTATCCTAAAATATATAATATAAATATATTTTTAATATTTATATCTTGATGATGATGATATTTATATATATTTATACTCTAGGTTATGATTTAACTTGATTCTTCTCATATATATATATTTGTAATTATTAATTCATCCTACGTTAGCTTAGGTTTCGGTTTCCGAATATGATTTTGGTTTAGATTTTAATCAATTCTAACCATAAGGATTATACATAAATCCTAAAAATACGATATGAACAAAAATGTGAAATTCATCACATTAGGCTCGAGTATCCTAATTATCACTTTTAGTCCTAAATCAGTATTCTATTTTATTCGGTACACTTAAATCCTTATTAGTGTACTTGATTCATTCTTGATGTGAGAAAATTTTACATATTTCATATAAATACCTAAATTTAAGTTTCTACTAGATTTATTATATATTCCTATTATTATTATAATATCATTTTTAACCTAATATTTTCTTCCTCATTAATTCCTTATACTTACATATTATACATTATCACCTAATATATACATAATATACACATATAATATTTCTATCACTCTAAATATCATCTCCCAGCATCAACTAATATCTCAAAATATCTAAATTTATCCCAAATCTTATTTTACACTTAATTATCCTAATTTGCAAAATTAACTTAAAATATATCATTCTTACCTATTATATGTATAATGCATAATATCCTAATAATTACATCTAACACCCTAAATGCTATAAGTATCACACTTCATTTGATTTCAACATCCTAAAACATATAATTATGCACTAAATTAGTAACTATCTATTTAATTACCTAATTAACTATTTTATGTATCATTTTAAGGTTTAAAAATTATCTAAAAAATTTGAAAGTTAAATTTTGAAAAAGGGCTTCATGGCACTATTTTAAATGTTCTACTAGCCTATACAAAAATTTTGAGCTCAAAACTATACTCTTAAGGTCTTTTATTCCTAAACCGAACAAAGTTCAAGTTTGCATGATTTCTTAAGTACATTATGTTTCTAGACACAAAATCATCAAAATAAAAATTTCCCCAAATATACATACAAAAATATCCCATAATAATAAGTTTCATAATTTTCCAAATATTTTTTATATTTTTAACCATTTAAGCAAAATTAGGTAAAAATCGAAACTTACTGGCATTGGCTACTCCGGCTACTACTGGCCACCAAGGCCTTGTTGGTTAGCTTAAGAGTTGCCACCACCGTGTAGTGGTGGCGGCCGTCCACTCCTAGGTGATCGTTAGGTTAGAGATCTCTTATGAGGTTCTAATTGTACATATTTTTGCAATTTTTTTAAAATCCCTAATTTTCCTTTTGTTTTTTACTCTCTTTAATTTTTTACAATTCCAAACATCCCAAATGAGCTTTTGAAAGTTTTGTAGTATTTATAGAGCACCAAGAGATTTTTTATGAATTAAATTGACTTGACATAGGCTTTATCCTCTTCTAATTTAGATTTTATTTAGCTAATTTTTACTAGTTAATTTTTCTACTTTAATTTTCTACTTGCCATGCCCCTATTCCAAAAATTTCCATGACTTAGTTTTTATTTTTCTTGATTTTTATTAATTATTTATGAATTTTCTTTAATTAATTAACCTTATTTTGACATGTTAAGTAATTACATGTATTTCCATCTAGATGTAAATTCATATATAGTACAAATAAATATTCCTAAATATTATTTAAGTTATTTTATGATTTTTAGTATTTATATAATTTATCTTTATTGATTCGTTAGTCATCGAAAGTCGTTTTAAGCATTTTTAATAAATAATGGATAATTTTCAAAAAAATTCAATATTATATTAATCAATTGTTTTATTAATTATTTCCTAAATTCAAATTTACAGGATCACTTTTATTGATAATTCTAGATTCGTCGTAAAATTTGGGCTGAATTGAATAGTTTATTTGATCGCTTTAAATTCTACCAACCGAACTTTGAGTAGTTGATTGTAGGGCTTATATTTCCACCCCCCTTATAATAATTTCATCCTAGAAACTACTGTCTATTGCTGGCGTAACTAAGATTGACAGCTTATATTCCCTTACTATTCTAAAAATCGAAGGAACCATAGGTAATGCTTCATCTTCACTACGTTAAGTTCTACTATAGCTTCTAAGTCCAGTCCCTTACCCCATTGCACCTTTACCTATTCTATGTCTCAACTTCCTTAACTTCTAAACCTGATTATTCAATATTTTTTTGGGTTATTTCATAACTTTAAAATCTATCTCCAATTCTACTGAACTATTTGTTAATGAAGCTTCTAAGTAGTCTTCTAATTAAGTTTCCACTCTTTCTCTATTTAAACATTTGTGTGACCACTTCATTTATTTTTCAATTTCTCAATCCTATTTTCCTTCTTTGCATTCTATACTTGGATATCACCTATGCCATTCTAGTACCGAAATCCTCTAGTTACTTATACTATCTTATGACTTAGTTTTATAACCTTACAAGTTTTCTTGTTGTTTTATCCACCATTTGTTCCTTATTTGATTGATTCTTAGATTTTACTTGTGATCCTCAATGGCTCCAAGTTTACCTTATATCATCATCTTTCCTCTTGTTCATATTCTTCTACTTACAATGATCATACTATTGTCATAACTTCTCTCTTACTTTTCATGCAACTTAGCATAGGATCAACAGAAGCAAATTTGGCAAATCTTGACTTTTCTCTATCTTGAATTCAAATGAGACGGTTGACATTATAGATCAATTGTACTTGACTTGACTTGACATGAATAAACATGACTCTTGACTGACAAATTCAGCAAAAAAGACAGTATTGATAAATACTAATTACTTGATGAAACATGATAGGATAGATTACACTGATAAGGTTAACATGACAAGAGACTTGACAACAATGGATTGACCATCTCAGATTTACTATTTCTCTGTTTTATTACCTATTGCAACTACTCATATGAAGTACATTGTAGCTTCATAGCTTCCTCATACATTAGGTTACCTCATTGGATTTTCCTTTGATCTCCAATTCAACATTTTCAATATCTATAGAAATTCCTTCTTTAAATATAGCTTGATTAATGAAAGAAGTATAATCTCGTCAGAAAGTCACTTTTCTTCAAATTTTAGCATACTACTTATAGTTACTTAACTTCAGTAATGACATCCACCAACACTTTGTACATCAAAATATTATCAATAGTTCTCACAATAAGTTTCTTCATATACAATTGACATGCATATGATTTCTCTCAATTCTGTGAATACAATCTATGCACTGATCTTATATTGATACCATTCCAATCTGATGTCATTCTAGAAAAACTCAATCACTTCTTTAACTCTTAAGGTTCTATTTACATTATCCAATACAAAATTTTCAGCTATATGTTCGATTGTTGGTTAACTGAATCATAAAGTTCAAATATCTACAAAATAATCATCAGAAATACATTTGAACATTTATATATTACTAATAGATCAAATACTTATTAGTACTTTCCTCAGTCTTTCACTTATAAATATCAACAAACTTCTCATCATCTACCACTTATAGTTTTTCTTTCGAATCTCACTCTACAATAATTGTATTTATTCTTATAATTATTAACCAATCCTTTTGTTCAGCTAAGATCAAGTAAGAGTCATTTATTGGAATCACTACTTATCTTTTGATTCTTTTAAGCTTGAATCCTTAAATAACTATCTTTTATCAACCTTCCTTATCATCTTATCATAATAAATATATGAATGGGTAATTGTCTTATGAACTTTATTTATTAGTAGGTTATGTTCTATCTAGATCAATCTAAAAATAGCAAGGAAACCTTTGATTGAAAGTCTTGATTTTCTCTAACCTTTTGCTTTAAATTTCCATTTCTACCATTATTTTTTACTCATCTTACTACTATTTTAGAGTGCTTAGATACATATTCGATTGTAGTTTACCTAATAATTTTACTTCATTTCTCATATATCATTTTATAACCATTCATCTCCTATAATCAACTATAAGGACCATATAATGATGTAATTCCTTTTACCTCAACACAACATGAAGATCTTGCTAACCCCTTCACACTGATTTTGCTTCACTTGCACTTACTTAAAATCTCCAAAATATAAGCCTTCAATTCATTACTCATTAAGGACTAAAGGATTCATGACTTGATTGAAATCTCATAGTACACTTTCTACTACCCTTCTTACTCATGTAAAGGACTTTCCAAATTGGTCACCTAAAACAAATCCAATCATTTTAAACCCTTAATCACAAGTGTATAATATATTACAACATATGTATATATCTAAAGAATTCACATCTATCAAGGAGTATAACTTTATCCTTTAAAAGATCAATAGGATGTCCACTTATTTGAATGATTCATAATATGATCAATTCTAACTCCCGTCAAAACATAACCGTCTATCGTATTGTATCCACCATTTAAATCACCAATAACAACCATTCATTCAAAAGAGTTCCACCACATCTATCTTCTAATTCATTTAGTATCGTTTTCACTTGTTGAATATTATATTATACTTCAATAGAAAAATTAGAAATAGTAATCATTCCCTATAGTATATACCTTATCATTATTAAACTTCTCAATACTATTATCAACCATCATCTTATATACCATATTCTCGTTCTGTATATAATCTATTCCAATTGATCTAGGAAAATGTAAAAGCCATTCAATAAGCCTTTGGGGGTAATCATTTAAAGATATATGATGTGCTAGTCAAAGTATAAGTTGTACTAATAGAATAAGATATCTTTCTTCTATCGTTATTGAATGTGTCTTACTAGCATCACCTGAATTATAATCCTTTACTTCTAAACCATCCTTATTCAACAGCACATATCACATTATTTCTATTATTCTAAAACTTAGATTAATCTCTGTGATTGTCGATGAGTCTCATTATTTCATCACGTCTCATCAATTACATCACAACTCCATCAACAAACTTCTCAATAATCTTATTCACAATATTAACATATCTCAATTAACCAATTCTAACAATGTTCTCCACATTTTAGTTCTAGATTGAATTAGAGATTCTCCTTCACTCCACCTGAATTACTTAAACTAACTACAAATTCTCTATGTGATCCCATCACTAAAGTTATATTAGATTAACATTTATCTCAGTTTAGTGTTATAGTTAATTTATAGTACAATACTTTAATACCTACTTATTTCTACTTACTCTTAATGTACTTCTACAATATCTACTTTTTTTAATTGATTATTTCAAAGCGAGTTTACTAGAACTATGCTCTAATACCAACTAAAAACTATTATGCCTCAAAGCGATAAAGTCATGACAATTCCATCATGTAAAAAGTTTTAAGATAGAAGTTGGTCATACAGCTACCATCTTAGACTTAATTTATACAGAGCATCTATGACTAACTTGCTTTGAAGTAAATGACTCATAAATTAAATAAATTCTTTGCTTAAGAAATTATGGAAATATTTATATACACTAGAATTTAAATATTACAATTAATATTTGCAAGCTTTCATTGTACTTTATTTCCTAAACAATACATTATCCAAAAATGGAAAATTCTAAAATCTAAGACCTTAAAACTATATTTGTTCTTTAGTTGTATTTCCTCACTCTCCAAGATCTAACAATTGCTAGTTTTAAGATGAATATAAACAGCTTCCTACCTAGCACATGCAATAGCATCTATAAAGATATCAGCAACCACAGTTTAGTAAGTTGGGATCGAGACCTAAAACTATTCATCAAACATAAGCAAGGTTATCAATCAAATTAGTTAGATGCTATGCATGTATAAGCAAATGCCATTGCATGACGTTGTCCAACCCATCATGAGATTAGATAAATTGCACCAGCTCTAATCTGAGTTGAGGAGTTTCCATTGATTCAATAGCTCACGACTAAACCTAAGCTTGTGCAATGGAGTCATCGCTCCTCCTACAACTACCTTCAAATCATTGACTTCACTCTTATCACGACCTTCTCACTTGTGCCTTATTTCAACTAAGGATAAAGAAGGGAACAATTATGCTATCCAGCGCTATCAATTTTGAAGGGGTTGGTCTTTGGCTAGAAAACCTTAGGTTTCTCCTAATGGGTTACTATGCATGTCCAATTTAGAATTTCAAGTTATATATTTAATTATATTCAATGTAAGGTATTCAATCATTGCAACAATTCATACAAACATAATTTAGAATAGCGAATAAGAACCATAGCATCATTTAGAAATAAACACATGAGTGTAGTCCACTATCTAACAAGCACAATTAAGCACAATTTCAAGCATCTAAAATACAATATTGTATTAATCCCAACTTACTTATACTCCTCGCTTACTTATTTGAGGTGTGACCTATCTCCGTGTTCTATAATATATAATATAAATATGTTTTTAGTATTTATATCTCAATGATATATATATATATTCTAAGTTATAATTTAACTCAATTCTTCCCATATACATATTAGTTATTAATAATTCATCCTAAGTTAGCTTAGGGTTTGATTTCCAAATTTGATTTCGGTTTAGATTTTAATCACTTCTAACGATGAGGATTATACATAAATCCTAAAAATGCAATATGAACAAAAATGTGAAATTCATTACATTAGGTTCGAGTATCCTAATTATCACTTTTAATCCTAAATCAGTATTCTATTCTATTTGGTACACTTAAATCCTTATTAGCGTACTGGATTCATGCTCGATGCGAGAAAATTTTATATATTTCATATAAATACCTAAATTTAAGTTTCTACTAGATTTATTATATATTCCTATTATTATTATAATATTATTTTTTAACCTAATATTTTCTTCCTCATTAATTCCTTATACTTACATATTATACATTATCACCTAATATATACATAATATACACATATAATATTTCTATCACTCTAAATATCATCTCTCAGCGTCAACTAATATCTTAAAATATCTAAATTTATCCCAAATCTTATTTTACACCTAATTATCCTAATTTACAAAATTAACTTAAAATATATCATTTTTACCTATTATATATATATATATATATTACATAATACCTTAATAATTATATCTAATACCCTAAATACTATAAATATCATACTTCATCGGATTTCAATATCCTACAACTTATAATTATGCATTAAATTAGTAATTGTCTCTTTAATTACCTAATTAGCCCTAAATTAACTATTTGATGCATCATTTTAAGACTTAAAAATTATCTAAAAATTTTGGAAGTTAATTTTTGAAAAAAGGACTTCATAGCACTATTTTAAATGTTCTAACTAGCCTATACAAAAATTTTAGGCTCAAAACTACACTCCTAAGGCTATTTATTCTTAAACCGAACAAAGTTTGGGTTTGCATGATTTTCTAAGCATCTTTTGTATTTTTAAAAATTTAAGAAAAATCACGTAAAAATTAGAACTTATCCGCATTGGCTGCTCTGGTCACCAAGGCTTTGTTAGCTAGCTTGAGCACTGCCACCACCGTGTGGTGGTGATAGTTATCTACTCCCAAGTGGTCGTCGGGTTAAAGATCTCCTTTAAGGTCTTAATCATACAGATTTTTATAATTTTTTTGAAAACCCTAATTTTCCTTTTGATTTTGACTCTCTCTAATATTTTACAATTCTAAACATTCCAATGAGCTTTTGAAAATTTTGGGATATTTATAGAGCTCTATGAGACTTTTTATGCATTAAATTGACTTAACATGAGCTTTATCCTCTTACAATTTACTTTTTATTTAACTAATTTTTTTACTTTAATTTTATGCTTACTATGCCCCTATTCCAAACACTTCCATAACATTTCTGAATTTTCTAGATTTTTTCTTAATTATTTATGAATTTTCTTTAATTAATTAACCTTATTTTAGCATATTTCTTGTATTTCAAGTTATTATGTATATTTCCACCAATATGTGAATTCATATATGGCACAAATAAATATTCTTAAATATTATTTAAGTTATTTTATGATTTTTGTTAGTTATCAAAATTTGTTCTAAGCATTTCCAATATATAATAGACAATTAAAAAAATCAATATTATATTAATTAATCATTTTATTAATTATTTTTCTAAATTCAAATTTACACTATCACTTTTATTATTAATTCTAGCTTCATTGTAAAATTTAAGCTAAATTGGACAATTTGTTTGATTATCCTAAATTTTACAAATCAAACCTTAACTAGTTGATTGCGAGGCTTACATAAGGTTGCAAAGGAAAGTGTTACATGCAATGACACTAGAGACTCTAAAGAGCTCACCTAAGCGTAGTAGCATGATAGGTGAGTAATGGGATAACAAGGAGATTGATCAATTGTATAGGCATCACAGGGGTCAGTTTGCTTAAACCCTTATTAATGAGGTACTTCATAATAAGATCTAGTTGTTTAATAGGAGTTTCATCTAGTGAGTGTTGCGAAGGTAGTGCTTAAGACTATTCAATGGGAGCCTAATTGCTTTGCTTGCTTCTTATAAGTGGAGTAGGTGTTGTTTAGGAAAAGCTATCATCATCTCAGTTGCCTTTTGGTGGCAGAAGATCCTTGTGTTTAACCCATCATTTAGGAGTAGCTACCTTCGCCACAAGTTGCTAATTTTTGGGTATGACAATAATTAACTATTGCTCAAGTTCAATAAATTACTTTTAGGTCAATACTATAGTGGGGACTATTGGTCCTCGTTCACATTATTTTATAGAGGATTTAGTTAAGAGTTGCTTGAAGGGGGAGGTGGTTGGCCATCTGTGCAAGTTTTTGCTATGGCTTCATTTTTATGTCATTGTTATGGGCACTAATTGTTGATTGTGAATTCGTGACAGTAGGGTCTATGCTTGATATTGCTTGTTTAGACCTACATATGTAACAAACACAAGCTATTAAGGGGTACTAGAGGAGACTTTGACATATGCACCCTCATGCTCAATTTAGTGTAGTAGGTTAAGATAGACCACCAGAGATTAAGAGAGAGAGAGAGAGAGAGAGTAAAATCATGGCTAGATTTCAAGTCCCTCACCTAATGGGAGTCCATAGGTATTTTTAAGAAAGAGAGACCATAGATTGACTAGGTAAGTAAGATATTAGATGCCTACCATATCTTTGATTTAGGTAACGAGGATCTTCATTATGATCTCCTAAATTTGATTGTTGTCATCTCTTCCTTTTCTCTTTAGATCGGTTAGTCTTAGATTGAGCTCATCTTTAGAAAGCTTAGGACATGAAAGCATTACCCACCCCCTCCTCCTCCTCCTCCCCCTAACCTTCTTTACCCCAAATTCGACCCCCTTTCTCCCCAATCAAGTTAATGTTGGATAATCTAAAGAGGGTAATTATCACTTGATATAGGATGATACTCACTAGTTCTTGGTATTGCTAGATTAATCGCCTAATGAGTGGAACCTAAGTTTTAAAGCCTCCCTTATTGATGTTCTATTGTAACTATTGCTCATTTTGTGATAAAAATAACCTTGCTCTAATGGCTTGAATAAAGAAAATAACTCTGCTATCCTATTATTTGATTAGATAGGAGTTTAAATGCATAATATTATAAGCTTCAAAATAAAAAAAAAAGTCCACATAGTAATAAACAATGCAAACTTGCTCAATCTGAAAATAAGAAACAAACCTAATCTTGCCTAAACTAAAACAAATAAATGAAGAAAGGCTAATATATGATTTGATTCTTATTGATGACATATTCATTATAGAGGGAAAACTAAAATCAAGTAATTACATTTCTAGCAGATTAAAAAAAAAAAAAGGAGAGATAATGTTTTAGTGAAACAAACACATCTTCTTAACTATATTTAGCATTCTACACTTAAAACAAGTAATGTAAAATATGTTAGCAAAAAGCTCTATACATATTAAGTCACCAACAATGTCATGTCTCATCTAACTTTATAATGTAAATAACAAGTTTCTCTTATTCTTAGAAAATTGACATTTTCTACCTATTGGAATTGCACGTGGTAAACTTAGTAATATTAGCAACTATAAGAAGTGACATATTAGAATGGTTTCTTAAAAACCCATTTTTTCCTTAATTCAATCTTCAAGCATTGATTTTCAAAAATCCTAATGATCTACATATTTACTTTAACAAAAGTAAGGGCATTTATCTTACGAAAACTAACATCTTTACCTGCCTTTATCATAGGTATAATTTAGTGATGAATACTTTGTTTATAGACTATCATTCATTTATAAGAGTTCTAAGCTTTTGAATGGATCATGCCTATGGTCTCTCTTCTCCTATTAAAGGAAAATGTTGGTTCTCAAGGCATTGTCATAGAAATAGTTTAACTAGGCATATATGGACAATTGTTGTCATTGTAGGTCTCTCAGTTGGATTTTCTTGAAGACATAGTAAGCCATTGTAGATGCATTTAATAACTTCACTCCTTTTAAAGGAATCTCCTAATTGTGGATCTACTACTTCCATAGTCATACCATTCCTCCAATGTTTCCAAGCTTAGGGAAAGTTTCCATTAACCAACATAAACTTCTTAAACCTACTTAAATATTATAAAATTTAGATTTGAAAAGAAAATTTGTTAAACTCAACTTACAAAGCTTAGAAGGATCTTCATGCAATCAAATCGACATAAATGGTTGCTCTTTTTTTCACTTATTATCTCTAGAAGCAATATTCACTCAAAATTAACCATGCATTGCAGATTCTAGAGTCATGTAGACACTACAAATGACAATTGTTACATATTGCCTTTGAGGAGAATAATCATACAATATGCTAGTTTTTGGAAATTAAATAATTTTACATCATATTTTGTAAATCAACATGGTTAGTAGTAGAATATTAGAATTGAACTCATTATGTGCTAACTACTCTATTTATGTTCCCTTTCGTTTGATTCATTCCAAATATCTTTGTTATGCTAAAATCATAAACTTTTGGATTCATATCATTATCTGGTAAAATATTGATAGCTTTGAGATCATGATGTACGACACAAAGCCATGAAGGTAAAGTATTCCTTTTGCAATACTTGTAAGAATTTTATAGCGTGTTCTCTAATCCAATAATGTTTTCTTTTGTGGATCCAAAAAATACATGATTTGCACTAACATATGGGCCATAAAATGTTGAAGCAAAATTCATGAGGAATATCATGACCCTAAGGTAGGCTTAATAAGATTATCTAAAATTTTTATATTACGTGTATACTTATAATACGAAAATTGTCGTATAAGATAGAAATTATATGACTCTAAACAATTAATCACTAAAGTTTTTTATTTTTGTTATCTGTGGTAGAATAGCATATTTCAAAGAAAAGCGTATGAAGATTGTTTAAGCTGCTTAAAACATGGCACATGCTGTTTACCACTTTCATATTTTCTTATTATGATCGGTTCTCTTGCTGCTTTTCTTTGAAAGAAGAAACATCCTATAAGAGTGAGAGCTACACCATTTGCAATTGCTACGACGATGACAATAATCACCGCTCTTGAAATCTTTCTCCCTGCACAGATCAATTGGTTAGTTTCAAATTAAGCCGCATTTTAAGCTGAAATGAGTTTGAAAGTTGAAACCCTGCAAACTTTGTGTCAGGGTCTAACTTATTTCTTTATCAGAAATCAGCAACGTGTAGAACATAATTCTCCAACTTGAAAAGTGTAATTTCCATATTGTTAGCTTCGGAGGGCAATCGGAATATAATGGAAACAAATAACGATAATTTCATAAATACTATAGATATCTATCTTCATCACTCGTGAATAATCAAGGGTGCTGCAAATCTTACATACTTCTATGATTGTTTATGCTAATCCTTATACTTCTAGGTTCATAGAAAATGTTGATCCATCATATTCCGCGGAATTGATTACTACAGAACTAAAGTAAAGCTGGAGATTGAAATGAAGCGTGAACATGGAAGGACAGCCGTAGAAGCTATGCTGAAAATTATTATAACATTGATGTTCATGTCAGGTAGCAACAGAGGTAAGTCATTTTGAGTTCAAATCTGGCATGAGACATTTATGCAATAGCACTGTGCTTCAATTTCATTAAAATGGTATAAACTTCGAGCATAATCTCAAACTTGAGTCAAGCTAAAGTCCTAAAAATCTTGAAACCCAATGATGAAAAACCTGCTGACCAAAATCTTGTGCAGTATCTTCTCTTCTTATTATGAAATATGCACGTGCATATTATGATGATATTTATAAACAAGAGTCTCCCTAGACCTGTTAGCACCATTCTTAAAGAAATTTTATACTTTCCAATTTATATATTTGTTTATTCGTAAAATATCTTACCGCTGTCTCAAACACCTGTCGATATACCTGCATTTTAAATATACCATTACCTTTACTTCCTACGGGAAATAGTGGAGGAGCACGAGAAGGAGGAGGCTGAACCGTGATAGGTGCCGGTGAAGGGACAGGCACATCAGATTCATTATAAAACCCACAGTTGACGGTAAGATACATCCGAACAAATCCAGCTGCGTCATTGTCCAAAGGACGGAAAGCAGTTTCATAGTCCAAGCGAAGTCCTCCATCGCCGCACTCATCTACTATCCTTGCTGTTAATGGAGCCCCAGTTCCTGTATTTGTTATCTGTCCACATAAAGTGAGTCTTTCCTCAGTTCATTTCAACATCCAATATAAATACATATATATAATTTTTGGACACTAGTTTTTCCATAATATTTAAAAGAAAATGAAAAAGTTGATGGTTCATAGGTTCACAACTAAAAACCATAATATTCTAAGTTATTCTTAACTTAGTATTCACTATATTAACCTTATTAATCATTGTCATTTTGATCTCTTTCATTACTAGTGAGAAATTGTACTTTATAGACATTTATAATCAGTAATATCTATGTCCATTGTTACTTAGGGAATCAAATAATATTCACTAGCTTAATAAAAACCAGCTTTGAGCACATTATTGTGTATGTCAATTTTTAGATTATGGAAAGAAGTATAGTTGTTTTAATCTTTATATATATTCAAGATTTTCGTCACCTTTGTTGCAAAGGGAAGAGGATAAATTAGCCAATTGCCTTCCTCACATCCTACCTTCTAGTTGATTTGAACTGTTTATATGAACAATTATAAAGATTGCACTAGCATTCATAAATCAAGTTTCTAGATCAGTTTGTTGCTGTATAAAATTAACTATAGTACCAAAAGAGAGATGGTAATATATAAAGATCCCTGCACTATCATTTTACATATATGTATTTAGTTATTCTACTTGATAGCTTCAAATATTGTTAATTCCTAAGTAATGTGCCCGGAGGAAATATTAAAGAATAAATATGAGGATATACAAGTGTCTATAAAAACTTCTACCGCATGCACTAAGTATCAATTGGTAAAGTGTTCATCTAAAACTTGATAACAAGTTGGCTGATATGAGGGAGATAAAAGATGTAAAATTTATGCTGTTTACCCGCAAGCATCTGCCACCGGCTTTTTGACCAATCGGTCCAACTTGTCCATAGAACGCGGTCCAACCATTCTTCCGCCTCCACACCAGCGACTTGTTAGCATTCCAAGTGGCGCAATAAGCGCTCACGGCATTGAGATCCTAATTATTTTCAGAGGGATCGTAGTAATGGTAGAAAGCCCCAACTTTAAAAGAACTTTGAGCATCACCAAGACCAATCATAGCGGCGCAAATCAGGACCAAAGCCAACTAAAGGCTGCATAGGCTTCTTGAACTCGCCATTATCAACTTATCGTTATGTAATGTGTTGTAGCTTGAAAATTATATATGTTTTGCTCTGGTGAAACATAGGCAGTCAAGTGGGTATTTGTAGGAAATAATGTGGTGTTATAATTAGTAAATTAGGCTTGGAAATTTTGGGTGAAATAAGGGTGCTTGGATTTTCAACGAGCTTGACAACATGCCTCTCTGGTAAACTGTTGGACAACGGTTTGGGGCTAGGGAACAAGCGTATAGCTCTTTCCCTATCTAACCAAAGTGATCCTCTTATTTGCTCAAGACATCTATTACAACCCGTATACAATGGAGAAGAGTCATGCTAAGACAATGTTAATGGCTCCATAGTCAATCCGTGCATAACATGCCGCATAGCCAATACTGTGTTTGGCAATTTCAAAAGAAGATGGAAATCGCAGTAATGAGAGGGGGCAATAAAAAGAAATAACATTCAATTTTGCATTTGGATACATAAAAAAGAATATAAGAAAATTTAAGGACACTTTTTCATCTCTGTGGTTAGGTTGGCCTCAGATGAGGTAGATAAAGAGAAGTAAATAAAACCCATTACATCTTCTATCTTTCAGGCCCCAAGTGTTGTAAGGAGTTAATATCACATAAAATGGAAAACTTGGAGAAACAAACAAAATGGAAAATAAAAGGGGTTAATTTGCCTTATATAGGGATCTTAGTTTTGCTTGATTATCTTGAACTTCAATCGACCAGTTCCAATTTCTTACGGACTTCCATCGCACCATATGCCGAGCGTACTTTCTCTATAGGAGTTCGATCGCTGCTGCTTCTTGTTCTTCTTTTAATTAATTAATTAATTAATTATTTTCTTCTTTTTTTATTTTTTGTTTTTTTCTGCCGAACGACTATTTCATGTTTAGAAATGGGCTAACGGCATAGGTACTATTTCAACTTTAGATGTTTCTTCAATTGTGTATTTAAAATTTGAAGTTATGAAATATCATACCCGGTTAAAGTTTTACTTGCTAATGTTTATAAATAAAGTTTTAATTTACCAAAAATCATACTCAATCGAATTTTTACTTGCTAAATTTACTACTTCCATCATTTGAGGAAAAATTAAGTGGCAAATGTTTATTAGACTATAAATATACATACATGGCAATTAAAGGTAAGTAGTAAATTTGATAAATAAAAATTTGATTAGTTTGAAATTTAACAACTTCAAACATTAGATAGTGTCAATAACAAATATCGCACTTAGGTCCCAAAAGGCCCAACATGGTCAAAACAAAAAGGCTAAAGTACATCTTAGTCTTGTAGAAACAAGGAATGCCTTACGATCAATGGAACCGCCACCCCCACCCCAAAAGCCATGCTTGAGGAGGCGAGAACCCATAAGCTAAGTGGCATGACAATAAATAAATGATAAGAGCCATACAACATTAATTGAGAAGTGATCCTCATGCGGCCAAAGGCAGTTTAGGCCATCATCACCTAGCCATGTTAGAAGATCATGATGACTCGTACCTTAAGGCTTAATAGCTCATACCTTAAGGGAAAGGCCACCAATCGATTAAAGCCCAATAATGTTCATTTATAATATTGGTTTTAGTAGATTACACCAAGTTTGGCTTGTAATACACCTCTCTAGCTTACATTTACCATCTGTATTTGTAATTGACATAAGCATCAAAGTGGCTATACCAATATAAATTTTATGGCCACTTTAGTTGTGCTCTATGGTTGCAAGCACATCTCAATCTAAGCCTATGGAGGTTTGAAAATTAGATAGACAAAAAAAAAAAAACACCATCAACATTTTGGCAACCATTGCATAAGTGATACATCAAAGTTACTCTCACAACTGCCTTCAAATATACCTAAAAATACTCTAAGGATGCATAGTGTACTCTTTTTCAACTGGAATACATAAGCTATCTCCACTTATGTCTACTACTGGCCAATCTATAACATCTTTTCCCCTGGCCTAACATCACAACACAACGTGGAGAAACTATTGTAACTTTGGTGATTCGCCACAACTACCAAAAAATCACATCAACAAGTTGATAACTTACCTGGCATCTCTCACAATAGAATTGCAATGAGGGTTGACTCACTACTACTAAAGATCGTAACCTTTTCAAGTCAATAGGTTTCATTTTTAAAGGACCTAGCTTCTTTTGATCTATAAGTCTCCAAAGGACCTAATCTTTTTAGGTTGATAAGTTCCAATCTTAAGAGACTTGACCTCTTCAAGTCTACTTGTCTCCAAAAGACTCGACCTTTTTTGGTTAATAGGTCTAACTCTTGAAAGGCCTATTAAATAACTTGATCATTTTAGGTTGATAAGTTCTAGTTTTAAAAGACTTAGTCTCTGTAAGCTTAGAGGTCTCTAAAGGACCTAACCTCTTCAAATTAATAGGTTTGGCACTTAAAATCAGCTTCTTTAAGCCTACAAAAGAACTTAACTTTTTTAAGGTGACAAGTTAACATTATCTAAAAAGGAAAATAAATAAATAAATAAATAACCCTAAGCTTCTAAGAACGACAAGTCTACCTTTTACAAAAGGCTTACCTTCCTTAAGCTCAACAAATCTCGAAGTTGACAAACTTACACACAAAAGCTCTAACTTCCTCAAGTTGACAAATCTAAAGGCAACAAAGCAAATAAACCTCAATCTTACAATTGGGTACTTTAATAAGTCTTAAAGGTAACCATTGAATAAGTACTTCACACTCAAACAAAATCTCACAAAAGGAATGAAATAAAAATGAGAGCATATAGCAACTAATCAAATTTCTTTCATCAAAGAGGTCTTTACAGAAATAAGGTTGGCATTCTAACCTAGCTAAAGACATTTAGAAACAAAATAAAGAAGAAAGAAGGACAAATTTAAATGCTTCCATCACTAGGAATCCTAATCAACCTAAGAGTCTCTAGGTCCATTGTCCCTTGCCTAAACAGGGAAGCTATAATCTCACCACCAACCAACTCTATTACTTCATGCCTAAGCATAGAGTCCATAGGCTCCTCATCAATAAAGGGATCCATTTCCTCCTTATTACCATCTCTTGCCCTAACTTATAGGTTCCATTCTTAAATGACCTAGCCTCTTTAGGCCGACAATTCTCCAAAGGACTTGACTTTTTCACATTAACAAATTCTATTTTTAAAAGACTTAGCCTTATATGGCTTATATGTCCCTAAAGAACCTTACCTTTTCAAGTTGATAGGTTCCTTTCTTAAAGACATTGTCTCTTCAGTTCTATAAGTCTCTAAAGGACTTAACCTTTTCAGGTTGATATGTTTGATACTTAAAAATGACCTCTTTAGGCCTACCAGAGAACTTAGTCTTTTTAGGTTGATAGGTTCCATTAAAAAACAAAGAAAGAAAAGAAAACTTGACCTCTTCATGATGGCAAGTCCACCTTCTACAAAATGCTTAGTCTCCTTATGCTTAACAAACTCGAAGTCAACAAACTTGATATACAAAAGCTTCAATATCTACATGCTAACAAATCTAAAGGTCACAGCATAAAAAAAAAAAAAAGAAAAAAAGAGAAGGAGAAGTAAGAAAAAGAGTACCAAAATTCGAGTGGAGATATATACGATCATACAACAGTGCAATTGCTAAGTCATAAAAGTAGCCATCTTACAAATACCCCATAGTCAATAGAATCTTAGTAAAAAACAAAAGCGAAATGACATAACCATCAATTGATTTATTTAGCATTTATTATATTAATGTACCTCCATTATCATTGAACAATCATTTGAGGAGATATCAAATGTGAATTTTTTTGTTATTATGTGAATTAATGGTATTCAATTATTTCAAATCTTAGACTATAGTATGAGTCTTAACTATTAAATGTGAGTTTTATAGATAAGTCAAAAAGATAATTTTGTAACATTAAATATGACATTAAAGGAAATATTAAGTTATGAAATTCATAACAATCTTCTTTCTTTATTATTGACCAAGATGCATTTAATGATCAAGATAATTTTGTGAAATTTGATAAGAAATATTTCTTGTATTAAAGATAAGTCGAAAAGAATAAAACAATTATTTTATTTTACCCAAACTTGTAATCCAACAATCTTTAGCTCTTCTATATTAGGCCTACATTTAGAAACCAAAACCCCATAAGACCACTAAGCAAAAACCTCTTACGATCTTATTAAGAGATTATTAATGGACTCTACTAAGCCCCCCATGAGTGGCTTGTAGCTTACCTTAGTCACCTCATTATCATAGGCTTCATTAGAGTCACCATAACATAGCTTTGCCTTCTATAGGGGATGGCCTATTATTAGGAGCTAAAACATTACCTTCATCCTATCTTTATCTTGATTGAATAATCAACTTTAATACCACTTGCGAACTTAAGGGAACATGCATCACCAGGGTGGATGAGCCTTATGAAGGGATACATTCAAGTGCTTGACACCATATCCAACCAAAAACTTTAGTTATTCAGATGTGAGTCATTTCCACTAATATATCCTCAACTTAATTCTAATATTTCCAATGTAAGATTTCCTCTATCTTACCAACTCACACCAACAATCTTCACTTCAATTGTGCGTCTCTTTCATGTTAGGTTTACATTTTACTCCTTTTCAAGTAGAAAGTTCTTGCAGCCTCATCAAGAGCTTGTGAATTGACTCTACTAAGCCTGCCTCTTGGGTTGCTTGCAACCAACCATACTTAGCTCATTATCATGAGCTTCACCGAAGTTACCGTTGTCATGCTCTGAAACGGCAAAGTTATAACAGCCCCGCCGTGTAAATCATTCTAAAATAGAAGTTGGCCTTACAACTGCTATCCTAGACCTGATCTACATAAAGTGTCCACAACTAATCCGCTTTGAAGTAAACAGTTTGTTATTTAAATAAATCATTTATCTAAGAAAGTAAGAAAATGTATATATATACTATAATTCGATTATTACAATTAACGTCTATAATGTTTCACCGTAATATATTTCCTAGTTATTACATTATTCAAAAATGAAAAATTCTAAAATAAAAGCTTAGACTTTAAAAATATATGTTTATTCTTCAAATATTTTTCCTTACTCCCCAAGATCCAGTGGTTGCTAGCATAAGAGTAGTGGTAGGCTGCTTCTTAGCTAGCACCTGCATGACATCTATAGAGATGTGAGTAACCACAACTTAGTAAATTAGGATGAAGGACTTAAAATTATACCATAAACGCAACAAAGTTATCAACCAATTTATTAGGTGTAATGCATGCTCAAGCAAATGTCATCATACGACATTATCCGGCCTATCATGAGATTAGAGAAATTGCACTCGCTCTAATCCGAGTTAAGGAGTTGTCATTAATGCAACAACTCATGACTAAACTCAAGTTTGTGCAATGGAGACACCGCTCCTCCCGCGACTACCTTCGAACCATTGACTTCACTCTCGCCGCAATCTCCTCTCCTATCACTTAGTTCGACTAAGGATGAAGAAGGGATCATTATGCAATCCTGCACTATCCCTTTCGAAAGGGTCAGTATTTGGCTGGAGAATCCTAGGTTTTCCCTAATGGGTTGCCATGTAGATCCGATTATGATTATGGGTCGTATATTTGATTAGATCCAGTTTAGGGTGATTAGTCATTTCATATAAATCATACAATATAAGCTAGAACAACAATAGAATCATAGCATCACTCATAATCAAGCACATGCACACAACCAACTATCTAACAAGCACAACCAAGTATAATCTCAAGCCTCCAAAATACAACAATGTATTAATCCCAACTTACCTAAACTCCTCGCTCACTCACTCAAGGTCCAACTCGCTCAGGCCATCGCCGATTATCCCTATAACACAAACATGGTTTCAGTTTTTCATATAGCTATTATAAATTAGTTTTATCCTATAACGCTTATTGTTGTGTTTTGTTTAAAGTTTAATATATCTAGTTATCTAGGTTTTTAAATCTTTTACAATTACTTTAGGTTTGGGGTTAGGTTCGAGTTCAGTTTCCGCATCGATTTCTAAATTAAGTTATAGTTCGATTTCTAAGTACTGTTTTTTACCTAAACCCTAGAAATTCATTTCAACTCATAATGTGAAATTAATTACATTACTTCTAGATATCCTAAATACCATCATCACCCTTAGTCAACATTTTATTCTACCAAAGACACTTAAATCCGTATTAGTATACCGAATTTATTCTTAATGTGAGAAATATTTATACTTTTCATATAATTACATAAATTTAAGTTTTCTATCAGATTTATTATATATCTCTATTATTTATATAATATCAATTTTTATCCTAATATTTGCTATTTATTATATTTCTAATAATTGTGTATTATGTACTATTACTTATTATGTACATAATACACATCTAATATTTTTATCATTCTAATTACCATCTCCTAACATCAATTATTATTTCAAAATGTCTAAATTCATCTTAAACCAGATTTTACACCTAATTACCTTAATTTGCAAAATTAACTTAAAATTTACTATTTTTCCTTATTACTTATTTACTACATAATTAACCTAATAATTACATCTAACACCCTGAATGCTACAAGTATCATACTTCATCAGATTTCAACATCCTAAAACATATAATTATTCACTAAATCAGTAATTAACTATTTAATTACTTAATTAACCCTAAATTACTCATTTTATGCCTCATTTTAAGGCCTAAAAATTATCTAAAAATTTTGAAAATTAATTTTTAAAAACGGGCTTCATAGCACTATTCTATATCATCTAATTAGTTTACATAAAAATTTTGAGCTCAAAACTACACTCATAAAGTCATTTATTTCTAAACTAAAATATGTTCAATTTTGCATGATTTCTTAAGGGTAATATATCACGAGACATATTTTCATCAACATAATATTTTTTATAAAAACTAAATACAAAAATATTCCAAAATAACAAGTTTCAAAATTTTATAAGAATATTTACTATTTTTACAAAATTATACAAAATCGGGTTGGAAATCAAACTCACTAGTTTGGGTAGCTCCGGCCGCCGCCGGCCACCGTGGCCTTGTTGGCCAATCTAGGCACTACCATCACCGTATGGTGGTCGTCGTCGTCCGCTTTCAGGTGTTTGTTTGGTGTGGGTTCTCTTTACAAGCCCCAACTATACATATTTTTTCTAAATTTTTGTAAAACCCAAATTTTCTCTCAATTTCGCCTCTCTTTATTTTTCTAATTCTCCAAACTGACCAAATGAGCTTCTAAAATTTTCTTGCTATTTATAGAGTATTAGAGAAATTATTGTGCATTAATGAGACAAGAAAATTGCCTTATCTCTTCTTTTTTTCCACTTTCTATTTGTTGCATTTTAATTGGTTGATTTTTTTTCTTCAATTTCAAATTGCCACGCCCCACTTCTAGAATTTTCCTCATTTTTTATATTTTTCTTGATTTTTTCTTAATTAATTATGAATTTTCTTTAATTATTTATTATTATTTTAGTACATTTCGCGTATTTTAAGTAATTACGTGTATTTCTACTTACATGTAAATTCATATATAGTACAAATANTCTAAATTTTTGTAAAACCCAAATTTTCTCTCAATTTCGCCTCTCTTTATTTTTCTAATTCTCCAAACTGACCAAATGAGCTTCTAAAATTTTCTTGCTATTTATAGAGTATTAGAGAAATTATTGTGCATTAATGAGACAAGAAAATTGCCTTATCTCTTCTTTTTTTCCACTTTCTATTTGTTGCATTTTAATTGGTTGATTTTTTTTCTTCAATTTCAAATTGCCACGCCCCACTTCTAGAATTTTCCTCATTTTTTATATTTTTCTTGATTTTTTCTTAATTAATTATGAATTTTCTTTAATTATTTATTATTATTTTAGTACATTTCGCGTATTTTAAGTAATTACGTGTATTTCTACTTACATGTAAATTCATATATAATATAAATAAATATTTCTAAATATTATTTAGATTATTTTATGATTTTTAGTATACATATAATTTATCTCTAGTGATTCGTTAATTATCAAACTGTATTTTACGTATTTTCGATAAATAATAAGTTACATACTTAAAATTTAGAATTTTTATATTCTTTTATTTTATTTCTTATTTTCTTAAATTCAAACTTACGTGATTATTTTACTAATATTTCTAGCTTTACTTATAATTTAAACTCGATCGGATCTTTCAATCAATTAAAACCCTAAGTAACTGGTTATGGGACTTACAACCATCATCGAGGTCATGTTTTCACATAAGATGTCCCATCCATATGAGTTATGCTATTGCAATTTTTTAGGCTTTATCCCAACTAAACAATTGGCTTTGATACTGCTTACTAACTTAAGGGAGCATGCATCATCAAAGAGAATAGGTCTTGTAAAGGAAAGCATTCATAGTTATGACAACATATTGACACATATTTGGATTGGTCATTTAGGTTAGATATGTTGTGAAACCTTTTAATGTGCTCCTTCATAAGGCCTATTCCTCGATGATGCATGCTCTCTACACTCAACAAAACTTTCATCATAGTTTTAGGTTTTGATTTCTTTTCTTATT
The DNA here is from genome assembly GCA_024138015.1 of Lumnitzera littorea. NCBI lineage: Eukaryota > Viridiplantae > Streptophyta > Magnoliopsida > Myrtales > Combretaceae > Lumnitzera > Lumnitzera littorea. The sequence continues at coordinate 100,000,668 of JAMXBB010000008.1, forward strand.
CTTCTTCTTCTTTTTCTTTTTTTTTTTTAAGAGATTTCTTTTAGAATTTTATACTAAGAGATTGTGCATTGGACTCAAATAGTTGTACAAAAATTCTTTTTAATACATTTAATAAGGATATATTTAATGGGGAAAATTACATGGGAATGTATCAATTTTTTGAAGTAAGTTTAAATAGGAAATAGACGTTTTTAAAACATTTAAATAAGAAATCAACGTTTTAGTAGGTAATTAAAATAAGAGATAAACTATCGTCACAACTCTATTGACCTTGACCTAAACCAAAATACATGTAGAAAGCCTCAAAACTCTAAAGAAGGAAACCTTAGTTTAGAAAATTAGAACTCCTAAACCCTAAAACGTGAAATTGAAATCTCTTAACTAGATTTCTAACTCAATTTTATTGCTGTATTGGTCCTAAATCTTCCTCGTTAAATAGATATTACATATATCTCGATAAATTTTCCTAAAAATGATCACTTTGAGATGGAACATGAAAAACGTTCCATGTTAAATAGTAAGATGGAACTAAGTTGCTTCATAATGTCGTCTACATCTTGGCAGCTTGAAGCCATTGTAAGAAAAATATTCGAATTGAGAGAATGCATGACCATGTGTTAGACATGTTGGAGATAAATTGTTGACAAAGGACTAGACCTAGGTATGGTTTCGAACTAGCCCAGAACTGAACCCCTCAAACCAATTTATGGGCTAATTCTTTGGAACCACTAATTTAATCGACAGTTCAAGGAATCGTGAATCGGTTTTTCCAAAAAAATAAAAAAAAGAACTAAATTTTAAACTTTAAATTAAAATTATTTGTACATAAGATAAATATTATCTTTAGTCCATTTTACAAAATAGTTATTTAAAGATATGTACTTATTTATATACAGTCATATTTAATCTATTATTATATTAGTAATATAGGACAAAAGATATGAAGGTTACAAAGAAGTTTAGAAAACAAAAATTAGTTTCAGCCAAGAATAAGATTCATCTTTCAATAAAGGTCTATATTTATCAAATCACACAAGTGTTTAAAATTACATTTATTGTGTCTTTATAAATAGTAATGCATTAAATGTTGTTAATAGGAAAAGATTATTTTCCTACTTATGAAATTAATTAAAAATTTTAGTTTTCATTATTATTTATTTTTAAAATTATTTAATTTCACCATTATTTTATTTATTTTCTTTTATTTTTTTTAAGTTGGTGATTAAAGAATTATCGAGTTTACAAGTCTAAGAGCTTGACCTAAGTTAGACCTATTTACCCGATGGGTTGGCCATACGGGTCTAACCTGTATAGTCGGGTCACGAGCTAGGTCTTAGACCCGATATAGTGGTTTCAAGCTAGGTTACAGTTTGAACTCAACTCGTGCCTAAGTCTACAAAGGACGGCTTTAATAGTAGGACTGGAAAAAAAACCATAAACTGCGAATTGAACCGTAAATCGAATTGAAAAATTGGTTTTTTTTTTTACGAATTGATTAGTTTATAATTCAGTTTGGTTGCATATAAATGGTTTGCAGTTTGATTTGGAGAAATTAACCAAACCATACTATTTTGAACTGAATCATTTTGTTAAATGAAAAAATTTATACAATTATTTTGTACTTTTTTATATTTTTTTCCATCAATTTTCATAAATTTCATCAAATTTTTCATATTTTATTATTTTTACCATAATTTTGTATCAATTATTAAAATTAAATTGAATGAATTTCATTTTAAATTTTATATTTATAGAAGATAAAAATATTTAGTGAAAATTTGACACAAACAGTTTGAACGATAAACTAAATTGAACCGAATTACCTTAATTAAGTTAGAAAAATTTATGAATCGAACCGTATAGTTATATTCGACTTTAGAAAAAAACGAACTATTATATAAGATTCGATTCGATAAGGAGGAACAAATTGTATCAAACCGAATCGCATCCAACCCTATTCAATAGCTTAGACACATAATCTAAAGTAAGTGGCTTTCACCTGCTTCTTGGGGTTAGGATTTATGCAAAAGTTTTAGGTTAGGCTTTTGATTTAGAGAAATTAAAGTTATTAGAAAATAAATTGATGTGTTTACTTGGTTTTTTACTTTTAATTTAATATTTTTCGGGTGGGTTTGTTTTTATTTCAGATGGATTTTTTTTTTTCCCTTTTTCTGGATCATTGGTTACTCATGCTCATGTGTTAAAATAATGCTGTACAAAAGTGCATTTGTACAGTTAACATGTCATGTCATAAGGTAATAGAAATGTTATAATAGCGCATAACAGAACATCATATTTTAATTATTTACTAAAATATTAATATTTTATTTAAAATTTATCCTTAAATATTAATATCTTTACGCTTTGTTTATTTCTTGTATCTAGTTTTTAATTTTCATGATACAAAGATAAACATGAGTAGAGGCAAAAGTCTACGCAGCCATTATTGGTCAATAAATAAATTTATTTTTAACACATTTATTTTCCGAGACAAGCAATTTCCAGGAAATAATCTTCTCCCATCGCAAGCGAAATTCTCGCTCCCAAGGACAACAGACGACAAACAAATGAGACCCGTAAATTAATGCTTTCCTGCAATCTCAATCATTATGTAGAAAAAGGACCAAAATACAGGGAAAAAAAAAAAGGAAAAAAAGAAGAAGAAGAAGAAGAAAAAGAAAACGGAGTTTTCTCCCGACTTGGGCTAAGGAGTATTCTTACGCGTATGGGACTTGATGACTGAAGGTCACCCCTAAGCTTTGGAGGAGCTAGGGAGGAAAAGAGCCTAATGGTCCTGCTGTGCCGTTCGTCAGTGCGGAAAGGGATTTTTCTTTGGCAAATTATGTTCTTCTGCTTATTCACACGTGACAAGGTCCAGATTACAGGTATAAATAATAAATATATCACTGTAAAACGATAATTAAAAATATCTACTTATGCATTATAACTATAAAATGATAATTAATAACATCTATATATACACATGTTTAAATAATAATTTAAAAATAATACGATTTTAAATGGAAAATCTCTTAATACAACTAGAAAGGGAATCTAAATAATAATAAAGAGGGGAAAGCGGTATAAACTCAGAAATTTTAAGATACACATACTTAGATGCGAAAAGAATGATGGAAAAATATAAAAACGACTCCCAAATTTAAAAAATGTAAATTTATTTTCGATATTTAACAGAGGAAAATATGAAATTATTGACAGTCATCCATAGATCAAAAGCTTAATCTGAAAGTTAGGTCTCAACCTTAGATAATTGAATAATTCATACCTCAAATAGGTATTGAAAATTATTTGTTCTTCTTGTTTAAAATTTTTGTAAGAATACCTTAAAAGTGAAAAGAACAAGTAAAGATTTTCCGGAATAAAAATAAGTTAGTAACTAACTTGTTATGCTTAAACAAAGTCAAGGTACATTGTTCATGGTCAACATTGGGTATTGAAAATACCATGCACCACATTCACAATGAGCTAGCAACGATCACTGGCCACAATTATTTTATGAAGGTGTTTAGAGTGGGGATATAAATGAATTTAAGTCGATTTATAAATAATTTGAGTTTAGTTTGAATTTTACTTAAATTCAATTAAATAATAATTAAATTAAATTTGAACTCAAGTTACTTGAGTAACGAATCAAGTTGAGTTCGAGTATAGAATTCTAAGTTTGTTAAACTTGTAAGCTTAATTAAGTTTGATATAATTTTTAGTTTATTTTTAATATTTTAAGTATAAGTGAATTTGAGGTTATTTAAGAAAAATTTATAAAAAATTTAAATTTAATTAAACTCATTAAGTCGAATTTAAACTTATCATGTATGTCTTCAAGTTAAACTGTTTAAACTTTAAGTCAAGTTCTTATTTAAACTTAATACTGTATTAATTTGACTCGATTTAGTTATATTCTTAGTTCAGAGCATATAAGGGAAAATAAGATAACAAACTAATCTTAGTGTAAATGGAGTTTGATTTAAGTTATTATTTGTGGTGATTTTTTTCGTACTCTTTGTTATAATTATTTTTTAATTCTAAAATTTACTTTCCACAATTCTCGAAAATGCTCAAGGGTTTTTCGAGCAACGCGTACTCTAACTCTAATTGACCACGTTACCAAGAGCGAATATCCAGAGGAAATCACGGGCTTTTGATATCTCCAGCAATGAAGAAGAATCAGCTGGCATTGCTTCCGCTTGCCGGCTAACATTGACAAGTAACTCAGCTTTTTTTTTTTTTTTAGTTTACATTGGTTAAAAATTATAATGATATAACTTTAAAAAATATTTAGAAAATTGTTAAGAAAGTTTAATGAAAGAGTTCATGAATAAAGTATGTAGTTACTCAAAAATAAGAGTTTCTTTCTTTTCTGTAAAAAATAAAAAAAAGGGTTTTTTAATATATTATTGTGAGATCTACGGATAGGAAATGAATTGTTACGGAATAAAATGCCCTTTACTCTTTGCCTCCAAATAGAAGGGAAAGAAATGTTTAAAATGATTACCCTGATGATGACGAAGACTTTTCATACCAGAAATTTCAAATGGATGATACAAATAATACGATCAACATCGACAAGAACCAGCAGCTATGGAGGATGTACAAAATTTGGGAAACTATTCACCAAAAAATTCATCACTATTTAGTTTTAAGGATCAGAATAGATGATCTTACAAAGACTTATTATTGCGCAAAATTCCAAATGTGTATGCCATGAACAATTGCAGGAAGAAATGGAAGATGATAAGGGAAGATAGAAGACAGTGAGGCGGGTCTGGACCTGGTAGGGCTCAAAGCCATCTCCCTCTCGAAACAAGAAAAAACAGGAAATGCATAATCCTTGGAAATGGGCAATAATAATTAAATTTACAGTTGTTTATCTTTATCTTTAGGATACAAAAATTTCTCTTCCGGAGGCTTCAACAGTGATGGAATTTTTTGAGGGCCTCTTTTGGGATCCCTATGGACTTGGAGCCCAATTTTTTCAATTACGTGGCAGATGATGTGTAGGTTTTCGATTTGGAAATATTTTTGGATAAAAGACTTATCATGTGAATTAAATTGGTAACGTGATAAATGTCCGTTGCAATCATTAATTGTAATCAAGTTTATTATAAAATCCATCCTTGACGCAAATCCGAACTCGAATCAATATCCAAATTCGCTAGACCCCGTAATAAAACAGATACGCGAAAAAGATAAACTCACAAATATCTCTAGGCTCTTAGCCTCAAATTGAAAAACCAAACCCTAAGTGGAAAAATCAAACAATATTCCCAAATTCTGGTTAGTCGGTTTGTGTAAGTGTATGGCTCTGTAATGTCAGTTTTTTTTTTTTTTTTTCTCATTTTTCTCCTTGTGTCAATTGTATGGTGTAGCTGATCCTTCTTGGTGATTTTACAGTGGATGACGCTTTCCTTTGTCGTAATAGATCCTTCACCGTTACTATCCATTAGCTTTGAGAAACATCATCATGAATACTGAATGCCCGTTAGAGTATGTTTATAAATGAATCCTTAAAAGAGATATTTAAAAATATTATGTCAATATTTTAAGCACTTGAAAACACCTTTTTACTTTGTAAAATAGTATTTTAAGCTAATGTTTTTAATCATTATTTAATTATATTTAAGAGTAATATTTGTTGTTAGTTTTAAAATATTTGTATTTTCTTTTCTTTTATACATGCATTCCTCATGTATTTGCTATTTAACTATTTTAGTAATAAAGAGTGCCATTTAACATTTGAGTTTTATATGTTTAAAAAGTATTCTTTTGGCTTTGTAAAAGAAAAAAGTGTAACAAGAATTTGCTATAAAAAAGTGTGAGGAGTTGAAATTTATGAAAAGATAAAAAAAAAAAATTACAAGTCCATACAGTATCTTATACTGTGTAAATTTCCTATAATATATATGATGTAGGACAATGAAAATGGTTTAATTTAAAAAAAAAAAGAAATAATGTATAAATATGGAAACTAAATAAAAAAATTAAATTAAACATGAATTATAATAAAGAATACTAAATATTCTAAAAAAAAAATAGATGAAAAAAAAAAACTGGATATAGATAATTTGAACTCGATAACTCTTTAATTTATCATCGTCAACGTCCTTGCCAATAGTTGCGGGTCTTTTAATCATTAACAAACTTAATCATTAACAAACTTATTGGCTAATGAATAAAAGGAAACTAAATCCCTTCCAGATACTGTATTCATTGCCTCTACACACCTCAAGAATTGATGTTGGTATGCCTCAGTTGGACTTGCAGCTTCAAGGTAAGAACTAATCGCTAATGGTTGCAATCAAACTTGAATTTGTGATCATGTGAATTTCTCTGAACGCTAACCGTAGAATGCGAAACTTGGAAACTTATAAGCATGTAATTGCGATTGTGATAAAGTGTATAATAGGATATAAATAAATTGAAATAATGTGCTTTACATTACTGATGAAATTTTGATAGTTTTACACTATCAATGAAAGAAGAAATCACTTCACTTTTAAAAAATTATTTTATTCAATAAGCAGTCATTAAATTTTCAAAACCCTAAAAAAAGTACTATTTATATAAAAATAAAATAAATATGGACTTTACGATGTAAACTCAATTGAATAGCTAATAATAAGTCTCTTAGAATAAAAGATACTAAAAGGTTTTTTCAAACCTAAAATATATCTACTTGCTAAAAGATATAAAATTATATCTATCATAAAATAATGAAAATAATAAAATCTCAAATATAAAAATCTTCATGTCAAGAAAAACGATATCGTTATCGTGAACTTTTATGCCTATATTGGTGGTCTCCATCATTTCTCCCTGGTGTAGAAAGATTCACCTTCAATGAATTAAAACTGATATATTGTTTATAAAGATCTAAATTAATTCTCTGAAGCTTTAACTCAATTATTCATGTAGCATCTGAAAGTGGATGATCTATCTATTTGACAAGAAAATATCTACCATCCCTCATGAACTGATAATCAATAATATCTTCTATCTCTTCTTTCTTTCCTCTTAATAGTGGAACATGTGGAATTGAAAGAGTAGGAAATTGAGACTTTAGTTTACATGAAGAATCAGCATCTTGAGGCATCACATGGTAAGGCAAGAGATCCTCAATATTGAAGATGTTACTAATACCTATTTCTGGTGGCAACTCCAATACATAAGCATTTGCGCTAATTTTCTTTAACACTTTGAAGGGTCCTATGCCTCTAACATGTAATTTCTTTGAAGAACCTTATGGAAACCTTTCTGGTCTAATTCGAGTAATCACCAAATCTCCCTCCTTGAACTCTCAATACCTACGATGAACATCTATAGCAGACTTATATAATTCATTGCTTAAGTTAATTTTCTTTTTAATTTTCGCATGTAAATCATGGATATGGGTGGCAAAGTATTCAGCGGGCTTTGAAGGTCTAGATGAAAGTAGAATTGGTATAAGATCAATGGGACGTCTAGGTTGATAACTTAGTACCACTTCAAAAGGGCTCAACCTAGTGGATCTATTTACTGAACTATTATAAGAAAATTCTACTATAGGAAGGATATGATCCCATGTGGACACATGGTCACCAACTAGACACCTCAACAAATCACCTAAACTCTTATTGATCACTTCAGTTTAACCATCAGTTTGAGGGTGAAATACAGAAGAAAATTTTAATTTGGTTCCTAGCATTCTCCATAATGTCTTCCAAAAGTAACTAATAAACTTAACATCTCTATCTGACACTATGGTTTTAAGTAGCCCATATAATCTCACAATCTCATTAAAGAATAATTTGGCTATATGAGAGGCATTTGCAGTCTTACTATATGTTATGAAATGCACCATCTTAGAAAAATGATCAATCACCATAAAGTCTCAATCATGTTTTCTAGGTATCATAGATAAACCTAACACAAAGTCCATACTAATGTCTTGCCAAGGTATATGTGGAACAAGTAAAGGCATATAAAGACTCGTGTTATGTTTCCCATGTTTGGAAAGCTGACAAGTACAATACTGCCTTACAATTCTAGCCACATCTTTCTTAATGCTAGGCTAATAAAATCAATCCTCAACCATAACTATGGTCTTATCTCTCCTAAAATGACCAGCTACCCCACCTGCATATAATTCTGAAATTAAAAAGTCTCTTAAGGAAGTTTTTGGAACACATAGCCTATCACATCTAAATAAGTATCCATCCCTAAGGACATAATAAACATAAAGTTCCCATTGACCTTCAAACAATGAAGCATAAATTTCTCTAAAGTTAAGACAAGTCTCATATTGCGTCCTTAATTTTTCAAAGCAAACAACCTCTATAGTCAAGGTACTTACTAGTATGTACATACGACTTAAGGCATCAGCAGTTTTATTCTCAACTCTAGCCTTATGTTTCAAAACAAATGTTTACTCTTGCAAAAATTGAACCCATTTTGCATGTCTAGGTCCAAGTTTCTTTTGTGAATTAAGGTACTTAAGAGCTTGGTGATCACTATACAATACAAATTCATTAGGTAGCAACTAATGTCTCCAACGTCTCAAAGCTTACACTAAAGCATAAAATTCTTTATCATAAGTTGAGTACCTTTGTTTAGCCTCATTTAATTTCTCACTAAAGAAAGCTACTATGTATCCCTCTTGGTTAAGTGCTCTACCTATCCCTATGCTAGATGCATCACAAGCAACCTCAAACACTTTTGAAAAATCAGGTAACCTAAGTACAGGTACTTCAATCATTCTCTTCTTATTTTCTAGGAATGCTCTAGATGCATTCTTAGTCCAACTAAATTCCCTTTTAATGCAATATATGATTAAGGCCATAATGCCGCTAAAGCCTCTAATGAATCTCCTATAAAAAGTGGCAAGTCGATGAAAACTCCTAACATTATGAATTCTTTTAGGTTTAGGCCACTCAACAATTATCTTAATTTTCTCAGAATCTACTCTTAACCCTTCTACAGATATTAAAAAAGTGCTTTTTTTTTCAAATTCACATAAAGCTCTTCATGCCTAAGTGTCTCAAATAATTTCCTTAAGTGTGATAGATACTCGTCTTGAGTATTACTATAAACTAAAATATCATCAAAGTATACCACAAGAAACTTACCTATAAATGGTCTCAGCACTTATGTCATCACTCTCATGAAAGTAGATAGGGCTTTAGTCAATCCAAAGGGCATAACTAACCATTCATACAAACCTTCTTTTGTTTTAAAGGTTGTTTTCCACTTATCCCCCAGTCTAATCCTAATCTGATGGTAGCCACTTCTAAGGTCAATTTTGGAAAACCACTTAGACTTTGAAAGCAAATCTAACATGTCATCTAATTGAGGAATTGGGAACCTATATTTGATGGTTATTTTGTTGATGGCCCATGAATCTATATATATCCTCTAACTTTCATCTTTTTGAGGAGTAAGTAGTGTGGGTACAGTACATGGACTAAGACTCTCCTTAATAAAACTCTTTTGCAATAATCCTTTTGCTAGCCTCTTTAATTCTGCGTACTTACTAAGGTTCATCCTATAATGTGGTAAATTGGGTAAGGTTGCTCCTGAAACAAAGCCTATAGCATGTTGTATGTTACACATGAGTACTAACCTATCCAGAAGTTCCTCTAGGGTAAGATCATTAAATTCCTCAAGTAAAGGTTTCACTTTTATGGGTAAGTTTGAATCTAACTTAAGGTTACACTCCTCTACCTCCTTAACCACTAAAGCATATAAAAGTGCTCTCTTTAGACTCAAGCTCAAATTCCTTTGCGCTCAAAACATGGAGGGACTTCTTAGAATTTGAAGTGCTGATTGACCCTTTAGTGGTACTAACCTTAAGGTCTTTTAGGAGTGAAGGACTAAGTTTAATTTTCTTACCATCATGCATGAAGACATAAGTATTAGCCTTACCATAATGAACTACATCTAAGTCATATTACCAAGGCCTCTTTAAAAGAACATGAGTGATCTCTATAGGCACTACATCACACCAAATTTTTTTTGTGTATGTAGCAAAATGCAAAGGGACTAGACATCTTTAAGTGATAGGTAAGGTGGTTTTATTTACCCAAGCTACCTTATAGGGGTTAAGATGCGGTTCAAGCTTAAGACCTAGCCTAAACACAGCAACTCGTGAAGTTACATTCATGATACTACCCCCCTCAATGGTCACCTTATAATTGTGACCATTACATTTTGTATAGGTATGGAATATGTTAGTTTGTCACCAATCATCCTCCTTCCTAAGTTAGGTAATGAGACACCTAAAAACATTTAAGTTACCTTCCTTAAAGTTCAAGCCCATGTCATCCTCATCATTAGCACCTTCTTTTGAGATGTGATCTAATTCCTCACAGTCTTCTTTCTCTAATGGTTCTCCCTCTCTTGCATAAAGTTTCCTATTTGGGCATTGGTAGGCAAGATGACCAGGACTATGACACTTATAACAACTCTAATTAGAACTAGCCTTAGAACTCTCAGCAGCAATGTTCTTACCTTTAGTGTTCTTATCCTAAGTCATATTAATATTACTAGCCTTAGGTGCTATAGAGGTATTCCCAATAGATTTATTAGATCTCTCATTAAGATTGTTACTCTTAAACACTCGCTCCTTGACTTGTGAAGTAAACTTCCTAAGCGATCTTTACCAACTTTCATTCTCTAAAGCTTCCTGAAAGGTCTATTCAAAGGTCTCATCATAATGAGGATAAAGCTTTCTCTTAATCTCAAGTTGCAAGCCATTCCTAAACCTATAAAGTGTCATCCCAAGCGACTTTAGCTCATCACAACTAATTAAAAGTTCATCAAAATTAACCCTACGGGTGTTCTTAGCTCTAGGATTCCTAGGCAAATATCATCTAAGGGGAGGGTCATCCTCTAAATTAAGATTCCTATCTAGAGCTCATTCTACAATTTCTTCAATCTCACCTTAACCATCGGCTAACTTAGCAACTTCTAAGACTTCTACACGATTTGTAAGGGCCTTTAATTAGCAACTCATTATACCACACATAGTTGTAAGTTCATCCATCTTAGATAGTATTTGACTCAATTGTTTGATGGAATTATCTTCTGTAGGCGAGTCATTCCTAAAAGTTGTATCACTACAAGTTTTTCCACTATTAGACTTTATTTATTTATTTATTTTTTGGGGTAAAGGTATACAAAGAAAAAGGTTTTTTTTTTTTTTTTGGAATAAAGGAAGAAAGGCTTTTTTTTTTCTTTTTTTTTTTTTTCAAGAATGTAGGATAATCTAGGCTTTGATACTAAAATTAATGTAGAACAACGGAAACTGTTTAATTTTTAAAGAAAGAAATAACATATGGATGCGGAAACTAAATTAAAAAATTAAATTAAATATGAATTATAATAAAGAATGCTAAATATTCGAAAGAAAATAGAGAAAACAAAAACCTGGATATGGAGAATTTGAACCTGATAACTCTTTAATTTATCCTCGTGAACGTCCTTGCCAATTATAGTTGTGGGTCTTTTAATCATTAACAAACTTATTGGCCAATGAATAAAAGGAAACTAAATCCCTTCTAGATACTGTATTGATTACTTCTACAGACCTCAAGAATTGATGTTGCTGCGCCTCAGTTGGACTCGTGGCTTCACCGTAAGAACTAATCGCTAATAGTTGCAATCAAACTTGAAGATTAAAAAAATTTTGTGATCACATGGATGACTCTGGACGCTAACCGTAGAATGCAAAACTTAGAAACTTATGAGCAAGTAATTGTAATTGTGACAAAGTGTATAATAGGATATAAATAAATAGAAATAATGTGTTTAGATGACCTCATACTACCAATAAAATTTTTATAGTCTTACACTATCGGTACAAAAAGAAATCACTCTATTTTTACAAAATTATTCAATTCAATAAGCAATCATTCAATTGTCAAAACCCTAGAAAAATGTACTATTTATATAAAATAAATAAATATGGGTCTTATAATGTAAACTCAATCCAACAGCTAATAATAAGTTTCTTAGAATAAAAAATACTAGAAGATCTTTTCAAATCTAAAATATATTTACTTACTGAAAAATATAAATACATATCTATCCTAAAATAATAAAAATATAAATATCTTCATAACAAGTAAGAGGATATCGTTATTATGAACTTTTACACCTATATTAGTGGTCATAATCACTATCTGATAAGTGACTAGGGGTAATCACAGAGTCCTTAATAAAACTTCCAGCTGCTTGACAATACCTAGCAAATGCCAAGCTACATCAAGCTTGGATGATTGACTACTCAAACCTTGTTAGACATAGGCCCAAATACTCAATCAGTTCCTATTGAAAGAGGCACTCATTTTCCTTTTAAGTAAAAGTTGTTGTCCGCTAAATGGGGTAAAATACTCGACAAATAAAAGACACGTGGCTCCATACACCAAAATGTCAAAAAAAAAAAAAAAAAAGGCAACAATGACGAATTTTTGAAGAAAATTGTTGATTGGAAAGTGGGAGCATTATAAAGGCTAGAGGGCATAATAGGATACTTGAAATAACTTTCATGAGCTTTAATCCCTAGGAAACATGCAAATTTGGTGATGGCAAGCTTCGAATCCAATTTTAAAATTATTATGATACGAATTTGTCCAATAATTCATCTATAGTCGGAACTAGAAACTTGTCCTTAATGGTAACTTGATTAAAGGTACAATAATCTAAAAAAAAAAAAAAAAAACAAGACGCGCCATCAATCTCTCAATTTCGGTCTTTAAAAGTGTTGGTAATTATAGAATCAAACATTGTAAGAGAAGCACCAATGGACGAGCGGATGTGATGTTGAATCTCACATAATAGTGGCAATGATGAAAGTAACAGCAATTTTATCTGATCTTTATTTAATAATAGCATTTTAAGTAATAACCTTAATTGTGTTAAACGCTAGTTCTTGAGGTAAGGGCTGCAAACATCAAGCATCGACACCTATGTATAGCATTAATTTTAACTGATGATGTAAAATCTAGCTTGGACCGTAAGACTTTCTCCCTTGAAAGGTATTGTAACCCATATATGGTAAATGGATAAATTATGTTTACCATAAATTTTTAGAACCCTACTTTGTTATAGTACCATATGGAAAAATAATATAGAGTAAGTATGATACTTAAATTTAAGGGGTTTTTTCATTTATCAGGCTAGTCACTTGAGTTAGATTCTCTCCTTAAACTTGGGTTATAACTTTTAATACTTTTGTTGAAAGGTCAATCCCATGGAAGAGGCGACTTGGAAAAGCAGTGACCTAAGAAAAAGATTACTTGGTTAAGTAAATTGTGAGTCTTATAGAGGAAAAGTTACCTAGAGTAAGTAGTCCAAAGTAGGTAAACAAAGACGTTGGCTTTCAAATGGGGGCTTTGCCTTCCAAATGAGAGTGGTAATGTTATATTCCATTGGGAAAGTAATATATACTAAGTATGATACTTTAGTCTAAAAGGTTCTTACACTTATGAGGCTAGTCTTTTGGATTAGAATCTCTCTTTGATTTGTGGGTTATAACATACTCTAATACCCCTATTTATACCCACTCGGACGTTGATGTGGTAAGAAGATTGACATGTCATTGTCATGTTAGTAATATTAAAAAATCATATTTAAATTTTATAAATATTTATATAAACTTAAATAGAAAAAGAATAAAGTAAATTTAAAAGAAGGAAAAAAAATGTTGAATTTTTTAAAATAAGACATTATCAAATAATATTCCCCAAGTAATATGAAAAATTGGAGAAATCATAAAATTTCATATGAAATGAGTAAATTAGTATAATAATGGTAATCATTTTTATTTTATTTTATTTTTTCATTTCTTTTACAAATATTTAAGAAATAAGACATTTAAAAAAATTGGAAAAATATATGTTAAACTAGGCTATTAGTTATTCTTCACGAAGAATAATTTCATAAATGATTAAGAAGTCAAATGAATGGAATTAAAAAGTTTGTAAATTGATGTTAAGTTTTCTATGTAAATTTTTTTTCCGAAGTTTTTTGTTATTTCACTTAAATTATGTCATTGGCCTTTTTAATGTAACTATTTGTCAGTTTTATTGTGATTAAATAGTAGAAAATAGTAGCATAGTCTAGTATCTAATAGGATGTCGGAGAGGACATAGCACCACACCCATGGTTGTTCCTCTAGGGAGTATGTTGAAGGGGTAGGAGATTTTTGCAAGTGGCAACTAAATTCGTTCGAGTCTGATGGCTGTATTCGTTGTCCTTGTCGTAATTGTTCAAATAATTTTTGGCATCCATTATGGTTAGTCGAACGGCATTGTTTAGTATAGGTGTGACTTGGAGTTATAATAGATAAATCCATTATAATGAATGTCCAACGTTTCCTTTCGAGTATTCAACATGAAGCCACAACTATGGATGAGGAATTACGTAACTGTGACCTAGTGCGTGAAGATAAAGTTGAAAATGATATGCTGGAAGATATGGCTCATCATGATGCTAATAGTGAGACAGATGTTTTAGATGTGAAGGATTGGTAGAAGATGATTTAGACAGTGAAGAGTCAAAAGAAGATGATTCAAAGAGTTCTTCCACCAGAATTTCATGCTTTGACATATTCCATTTCAAAATGTTGAGTTGAACACTATACAATGCATGGGAATGCCATATGTTCTATTTTTTAAAGTAAGGATGATAACATTTTAAACAACTCCCTTTTTTTTTAAACAAACGTTTTATTTAGCCTTAATTTTCTAAAAACTGAAGTCTTTTATTAGACAACATCATATCCGATCCTGAAATGTAAGCTCCTCTTCAATTTATTCCCTCAAAGAATCCTTACTACACTCAGTCCTAGGGAGCCAATCAGTTATGATTGCATCGCAAGTAGGTGACAAATTTGATCTCATTAATAAAAATTTCTCTTAGGTTTTCCAACTTTTACAACACACCAAACAAGAAATGGAGGGATGAGATAACGTAGCATTAGCAACTCAGCTTTTGGAAAAATTATATTTGACTATCTATATTTATTATGTCATATATTACCTACTTAGTTGAAGTTTTAATTTTGGTATTACTGTGTCTTAGTAAAAATAGTAATGGTAACATCTGAAATCTCAAGTAAATAGTAAACTTTAACATGCAAATAATTAACCTATCAACTATAATTCTAACGCAAACATATATGTTGACCCTCATTCATGTTAAATTTCTATTTGTTAGATGACATTAACAATTTGTTAGTAGTACAACATATAACATTTCTTCACAACACTCGTTTCATTGAAAACAAAAGATGTCGGCATAGAACCATTATTTTATGGAATGAGTATTCCATGGAATTCTTCCCTTCTCATTTTTGGTTTAGCTCTTGAATATAGAAGGTACATTCTTAAAGATATCCTGTACCAAGTTAAGAGAAACTACAAAAAGATTTGATGAATAGTCAAACTTGGTTCAATGTGAATGATCTGTTCACTATTGGAACGGAGCTATTGCTAAATTCTGGACAAACTAATGGACATCACAAGGTGTACTGCATGGAAATTTTACGGCCCATGATGCTAACATGTAGAGGAATTGACATTTCAGGATTGTTGGATCTCAAAGGCCCAATAAATTACTCAAGTGAGCTCACAACATTTAATAGAATTGCATAATGTCAGCTAAAAGGATAGAACTGTAGCTTGGGATAATATATAAGAGCCAACGACAAAATAATCAAACACTAAAAAACTAGCAATAGATATGGAATTCTCCACATAGCCTAACAGTTATGCTTTTATTGTGGAGAATATTCAAAGATGGCCTTCTTATAGCCTTAAAGTAAGAAAGATTTTTCTTGATGTTGAAGTGAGATGCCTGTGATATGGAGAGATGAATGAAAACCTGGATCATGCTTTAAGAACTCAAATCCATATGATCTCTATATGGCCATGTTGAAGACTGTTAAGCCAAACTACCTTGTTACTTTAATAAATAGTAAGTAATTGCAAGATTCAAAGGATCAATCTACAAAAAACAAGCCATCATAAGCACTAATTTTTTTATTTTAGATTGTGGTCTACTTGGACAAATAGGAACAAAAATTTGTTGAAAGAACTAAGCTAAATACTCTAATTCCTTTGTGATTGACAATTAGAAGTAAGGCATATGAGTATTAGAGGCTTAGAAGGAAACAATAAAAGGAGTACTAATAGTTAGTGTTTAGTAAGTGGTATTTCGTAGTAATTGTTTGAGTAGTTGTGTAGAGTATGTGAATATTTGTTTGTGTGAGTAATAGTGTATATGTTTGTAGTATAGAAGATGTATGTGTGATGTATGTAGTATAGTGCATGTATGTGTGAGTATGTAGGGATTTTATACAGTTTAGTAAGGTAGTTAGCTAGTTAGAAGAATAAGACGTCAGATAAAGGTAAGAGTTTTAAAGGGCTTCATTGCTTAGAGAAAGAGAGCATGCTCTTGTGATTTTTTCTAGCCACCTCTTCTAAATTTAGGTATTTATTTGAATCTCATTGTGAATTCCTTTTAAATCTTGTATATGTGATCAATTTTGGCACCATTTATAGGAAATTTTCTTCCACAATGACAAGTATGGAGGCTAAGGTTAATTTGTTGGAGAAATTAGTGAATGAGCTTTTAGAGGAGTTTAGGGTAAGGTTAGTTGATATGCAATTACAGATCTCAAACAACTATACCTCTCAAACAAAATCACTAGAAAATCCAATTGTAGATATGAAATCAATAATTCATGAAGTATTGTTGAATTGATCTTCACCTACAAATTTTCATGCAAATGGTAAATCTTTGAACTTCCACCAGAACTCAACTATTCAATAAGAATGAGTTGAAACCGATACATACAAGAGTGAAGGCTTTATAGTGGGAGGTCACGTTTGACCAAAATAAATGACTAGGGTTTCTCATGATTAGACTGTTTAAATGTAATGAGAACATGTGGATGATATCATAGGTGACTACAATTGAATGCATCACGGCTGACATTACCAACTTTTGACTATCAAGAACCTTCTACTTGGACTACGATAATAGAATAATTTTTTTAAGTTAATGAAGCCCCCCAAATTAGGAAAATTCCTTTAGCTACAACATACATGTAAGGTTAAGCAATATTTTGGTTATGTATGCTCTAACGTTGCACTCAACATCTAGATTAGCCAACATTAGTGAAAGAGATTTTACTTTGCTAAAGTCCTTTATGACCACATATCCCTATGTTGGTTTGTCTACTGTTCAACAAATAGGATCAATTGCACATTATATTGAAGAATTTGGGGCTTTATCTTCTTAACCACCAAAGCTATATGAGTTACAATTATTTGGGTATTACCTTAGAGGATTGAAAGAAGAGATATTAGTTAAGGTTTAAACCCTAAATCCAATGAAACTTGCCTAAGATATAGAACTCTACAGGAGCATTAAATGGAAAATACAATATGGTGCAATGATGACAGTGGGACAATGTTTTTATGATGATTCTTCCAATCGTGGTGAATTTTTTGACACATTTTCTAGTAACAAGGTAGATGACAATAGGTAAGTTACCTTAAGCTCTAGTGTCAAATTTTTTTACTCGACCCATGAGTCATATTAATTAAAATGTTAAAATGGAGTTTGCTAAGAATTCCAACTCTTTTGGAGGAGCTAAAGGTCAAAGATAAATGTCATATGCTAAGTATCTGGATAAAAGGAACAAAAGGCTTGTATTTAATGGTAACCAACCTTTTAACCACCAACATAAGTACCCTAATAAATCACTAAGATTTTTAGTAATGGAAGAGAAGGGTGAAGGGCTGGATGATGAATGGATTGATGTAGGTCATCAAATTATTGAGAAACCAAAGGAGGGATATTTAGATGGAAACATGATAGATACTTCTTTTGAATTAACCATGTTTTTTATGGCTAGATTTAATGATCCACAAACAATGAAATTTCAAGCTACATTAAATGCATGTCCTATTGTAGTTCTAGTTGATAATAGCGTTAACCACAATTTTATTTCAAGAGAATTTATTGAAAGAATGTATTTCTCGATTATGGCTACAAGGCCTTTTCAGGAGGGTTTAGGAGATGGCAAGATAATAACTTCTAATGGAAAGTGTTGTCAACTCAAGATGTGTATTGAAAACATAACTTTTACTACATCTTGTTTTGTATTTGAGCTTCTAGGAGTGGATATTATTTTAGGAAGCTAAAGACTTTAGGTGAAGTCAAGGTGGATTGGCAAGCCATGATTATGAAAATTCCATTAGAAACAAGTGAATTTATTTTATAGGGAGATCCAACATTATTTAAATCTCCTATTTCAATGAGATTAATGTGTAAAATTCAGGATGTAGAGTTCAAAGGTGCATTGTAGGGTACTAAACTTCTATTCCAAGAGAGTAGGATTAATTCAATAGAATCATTGGTGGATATCTTAACAAAAATAGTTCATCATCTTCTAATCAGAAGAAAATAATAGCTAACATTAATCCGCAAATGGAACAATTACTAGCAAAATTTTTTAATATTTTTGAGGATAAAATGGGTTTACCTCCTATAAGGCAAATTGGATAATTAGAGTTCTCTTAAAGAGGGACCAGAGCAAATCAATGTTTGTCCTCATCAGTATTCCTAAGATTAGAAGAATGAGATTGAGAAATTGGTGGTTGACATGTTAGCAGTAGGACTAATCTAGCCATGTTCCAATCCTTTCTCAGGCCTTGTGCTTTTAGTTAAAGAGAAGGATAGGTCACAGAGATTTTGTATTGATTATAGGAATTTAAACAAGGCTATAATACTTGAAAAATATCTTATTCCTAAAGTAGAGGAATTTTTTGATGAACATCTTAGTGCTACCGTTTTTTCTAAAATTAATCTAAAAGTAAGCTATCATCAAATTAGGGTAGCAAATTAATATACCCCTAAAACTACTTTTAGAACACATTAAGATCATTATGAGTTTCTTGTGATGCCTTTGGGGCCCATAAGCTTGCCAGCAACATTTTAGGTCATGATGAATGACATGTTTAGGCCATATCTTAAAGTTTTCATACTCATTTTTTTTTTTTAATGACATACCTATCTATAGTGTTGACATGGACCAACATATATCTCATTTGTAGGTGGTGTTTCAATTATTGAGAAAAGCTTAGTTTACTATAAATAGAAAAAAAGGGTACTTTTGGGTAATGGCAATTAGAGTACTTCAGACATATTATATCAGCAAAGGGAGTTAGTGTTATCCCAACAAGGTGAAAGCGGTGGTTGAGTGGTAAATGCCTAAATCTGTCAAAAGCTTATGAGGATTTTTTGGCTTAATGAAGATATTATAAGAAATTTATTCATGATTATGGAAAAATTGCACAACACTCACAAATCTCTTAATGATGGATAATTTTGTTTGGAACTATGAGGTAGAAATGACCTTTTGAACAGTTAAAGGTACCTTGATCTAAGTTACGGTCCTAGCAATGCTTGATTTTAGTAAGCCATTTGTTGTTGAATGTGATGCTTCAGGAAGAGGATTGGGAGTGCTTCTTCAACATGGAGGACATTCCATTACTTATTATAGCAAAGTATTATCAGATAGAACTTTATCCAAATCTATTTACGAAAAAGAATTGATGGCTCTATTTTAGCCATACATTACTAACGTCCTTACTAATTAAGACTGAAATTTGTTGAAAAATCTTATCATAAGGCACTCAAATACTTGTTGACTCAAAGGATTACAATTCTTACTTAGCAAAATTGGCTTTACAAATCATTAGGATATGATTTTCAAGTGGATTATAGAAGTGGTATGGGTCTATAGGTGAATACATGGCGACTGATATCAAGCTTATTGAGGGTGGGTCCGAATTACAAGATGGCTTGAAAGGATAAATGGTATTTGAAGGTTGAGCAAGGGTTTCTCGCACACCAACGATGTATATGATGCACCAACGACGTATGAGAGCTTAGGCTACACTTGATATGATATATATATATGCCAAAGGTCACTTGTCACTAGTCCATGCTTGAACAGCTTAGATAAGAGTTAAGAGAGCAAGTAGGATAACACTTAGCTCAAGGGGGAAAAGTTTCTATATTCCATATGCTTCATTCATTTTGGTTGATACACTTTGCAAGGTATTTATACGCTTTAATTAAGGTAAGCCCTAAGATTCTTCAAATTACAAAACTAGATACATATTAAAATGGAAAAATGACTATAGAGAAAGGATAAATTGGTAATAGCAAAAAAAAAAAAAAATGAATATCCCTTGCTTGGATAGTATGAATATTAGAAAGATAAGGCATGTGTCTGCTTCTTAGTGTTATGGTCTAAACTATACTCTATGTCGAGTAAATCTCATCTAAGCAGAGTAAGTCAAGTTAGTGACTCAATAGTTTTGCAATTTAGGGCTTAAGTAGGTTTGGTCCAATGAGTGGTCATTCTTCTACTCGGCCTCGATTGGTCTACTCAATAGTTGGATAGCTTGGCTTCAAATTTGCTCGCTAGTAAGTATTCAGCTCAACAATGGGTTAATTGCCTCAAAGGACTTTGTGATGAGATGGAGAAAGGTTAACATGAAATAAATCAGTAAGTTAGGGTGGATAAGGCATTGCTCTTCAAGACTTAACTCTTCTAGAACTACTCGATAGACTAAGCTAGTAAGTCCTTGGGCTCGGCAACAAGTAATTTGTCCTTGATCCCTCTTATTCCCTTCAAATTGTTTAAGATTTGGGATCAAATCTAACTTTGATTCTGATGGCTCTTCATCTAGGACATATAAGTGGAGGTCGGCAATGTTGAAGGAGTCTGAGACTCCATATCCTTTTAGTAGATCAATTCGGTAGGCATTGGGGTTGATCTTCTCAAGAACTTTGAAAGGTCCAATAGCTCTTAGAGATAACTCTCTCTTCCTTGAATTTGGGAGCCAATCCTTAGTGAGATGGATCTAAAACAAATCACTACATTGAAATTCTCTATCCTTCCATCCTTGGCCTTGTTGCTTAAGCTTGGAGGTAGCTCGACTAAGATGTTGTATGACTTTCTAGTGTAATGCATTGATGCCTTAAATCTTTCAATGGTTGATTGGTCTTTTAGCTGGTGTAAGAAGGGCGTTTGATCCAGTAGAAGCTTAGGGTTGAAATGATAAGCAACCTAAACTTGTGACATGCTCATGGCACCGTGTGGAGTCCTATTGTAGGAAAACTTAAGTATAGGCAAGCATAGATCCCAATCAATTAGGTTATAACCAATAGTGATTTGGAGTAAAGTGCTTATTGTTTTGTTGGTAGCCTCAGTCCGTCCATTTGTATGAGGATAATACGACATGTTGAACAACAATTTGGTTCCCATTTACTTCTACAGTATTCTTTAGAAGTAGCTCATGAACTTTGTAACTCGATTTGACATGATGGTCCTGGGCAATCCATGGAGACTGACAATTTCCTATAAGAAAAGAAAAGAAATAGTTGAAGCATTGTTAGTTCTAGCATAAGGCACAAAGTGTGCTATCTTGCTAAATTGGTACATGATCACTATGATGGAGTCCTTTCCTTGAGATGTCATCAGCAAACCTAACATAAAGTCTATGCTCAGCTCAAACCATGGTTTGGTCGAGATCGGTAAGGGTAGATATTTTCCTTGGTCAGCTTGGCTCTTAGCCCTTCTATAAGTAGCACACCTCTCGAGCACAACTTAAACTTCCTTTATCATTCTTGGCTAAAAGAATCTAGAAGCTAATGCTTCATGTGTTCGATACTTGTTGAAGTGTCTAGATAGCCCTCCTCCATGTACCTCATGCACAAGTAATTCCCTCATCGAATAGGTCGGGATACATAACCTTCTTTTCTTGAATACTGTAATAGTCATCAAGAGTTCGACCATCTTTACACCTAGCGTGGGTCAAACCTAAGTGCGTATCTTTGGCATATAAATTCTTAATCATAAAAAATCTAAGAAGCTTGGTTTGCAGTTTAGTTAAGAGGGAATATTGTCTAATATGGTGTCAGCCATCATATTGTTCTTACCATTCTTATACTTGATGACATAGGAGAATCTTTCCATGAATTCAACTCACTTGGCTTGCCTTTGAGACAATTTAGGTAGGCTCTTTAGGTATCTCAATGATTCATGGTATGTGTAGATTATAAATTCTCTAAGCCGTATATAATGTTGCCAAATTATGAGAGTTCAAATCAAGAAGTAGAACTTCTTGTCATACACAAAATAATTGAGTGTATCTCTTTTGAGCTTTTCACTGAAGTAGGAATAGGTCGGCCCTCCGGCATTAGAACGACTCTTACCCGTAGTTTGGATGCATCACATTCGACTTTAAATACTTTGTCAAAGCTTGAAAGAGCTAAGATGGGGTAATAGTCAAATTCATCTTTACCTCCTCAAAACTCCTTTATTCTTTTTCTCCTCATTTGAATTTAACATTCTTCTTGGATAGTTTAATAAATAAGGCTAAAATGGTACAAAAATTCCTTACGAAACGGTAATAGAAAGATGTTAGGTTGTAGAAGCTTTATACGTCTACAGTATAGGACAGTACATGCCACTCAATAATTTCCCTCACGTTCTCATCATCAACTTGTATGCTATCACCACTCACAACAAATCCTAGAAAGATTAGTTCAAGTTAGGAAAGGTCATACTTCTTCAAGTTAGCATGGAGCTTCTCGACTTGGAGTTTTGAGAACACGGTTTGAAATATTCACAATGAGTCTCCGTGTTAGGATTATAGACAAGAATATCATTTAAGTACACAACAACAAACTTCTTAATGAGTTCTCCAAGCACATGATTCATGAATGTCATGAATGTGCTTGATGCATTCGACAATCCAAATGGCATCACAAGCCATTCATACAATCCATGGTATGTTTTGAATGCAGTCTTCCACTCACCTCCTTCCTGCATTCAAATCTAGTGGTATCTAAATTTGAGGTCAATCTTTGAAAAGATTCTTGCTCCATGCAACTCGTTGAGTATGTCATCAAGATTAGGTTAGGGTACATATACTTGATGGTGATACGATTAATAACTCAACTGTCTATGCATACCCTCCACATGCCATCCTTTTTTGGCACTAATGAAGCTAATATAGCACATGGACTTAAGGATTCTTGAATGTAGTCTCTTTTCATCAATTCTTTAACCTTCCTCTATAGCTCAATAGCTTATTTAGGGTTTAACTTATATGTAGGCTTGTTTGGTAATGGGGCTCCTACTTACAAGTCTATTACGTATTTAATTCCTTTATTTGGTGGCAATCCTTCTGGCAACTTGTCTAGGAGTAAGACAACAAATTTATCTAGTAAGGCCCTCACTTAGTCTGGCAGTTCAACATTTAATTCCCTCATTTCAAGTAATCTTTTGACCATTAGGTAGGTCAACTCTTTAAGCTTCATTTCTATCTTCACCTCAAGTCAATCATTACCAAAGCCTTTTTCTTTTAAACTTCACTCAATTAAGCCTACAAGGTTTTAACTTAATCTATAGTCAAGGAGCTCAACTTCACCTTCCTACCCTCGTGCTTTAATGAACATGTGTTTTTCCTTCTATCATAAATCATATTCTGATCAAACAACCATGATTGCTTAAGAAAAATCAGAGACGTACTCATAAGTAACACATCATAGAGCACTTCATCTCGATAGTTTCGAATAGAACTTGGTACGGTTACTTGTTTGGCCACCTGTAAGGCTCTTTTGTCACTAAGCTAATGTAGTTTGTAAGGCTTGGGATGTGGTAAGTTTGCCAACTTGAACTGTTGGACCATAAATGTAGATACCACATTAATACAACTACCAGTATCAACAATAAGTACACACAATGACCCATTTACCTTACAATTAATGTGGAATAGGTTCTCTCACTGCTTATCTTTGGTATTGGACTTACACTCATCATTTGCCTCAATACCATGGTTATAGGCATAAAATTACCCTCTTTACTATAAATGATGTCCTCATCCTCGATTTGTTTAATATGTCTGGATTCTTTTGGTTCTTCAATCTCGTCATTTGTATTATCGACCTTAATAATCAAAATCTTTCCTTTGATCACTATTACTCATTTGTTTAGACATTATGTAGCCATATGTGTAAATCCTTGACATTTAAAGCATTTGATCTCACTTGTCATCCTTCCTGAACTATGTCCTTTCTCATAATTCCTTAACACTTATCTTTCCTCTACTCGGGCAATTGGAGTAGGTTGGACATCACTTGTGTTGCTTGGTTCCGACTACATAGGTTTGCTCGAAATTGGTTAGCATACAAGAGGAAGGTAGGGGTGGGGTTTTAGCTTAAAGGAGTTTGGATTCGATTCATCTATCATCACTTAATCCTCTACGCAGCTCGATTACCTCATCAAGAGTGTCGATATCCATGGTCTTTAGAATATCTCTAATCTCATACTTCAATTCACTAATAAACCAAGATACAGTTTGGTCTTCAGGGTAAACTACTTCACAATAAATCATTAAAATCTAAAACTCCTTTACGTACGCATCAACTCTTGATCTCCCTTACCTCAACTCTTGTAATCTCATGAAGGCATCTTGTAGATCGTAGCTTAGGATGGATCTCCTCTTCATCACCCTCTTCATTTCATCTTAATTTCTAACCTCGTGCTTTCCTTCTCTTCTTCAGGTAGCTTGCAAATTCTTCCATTATAGAGTGGCATCGTAAGCAAACTCCAATACAATAAATCTAACCTTAGCATGCTCAAGCACCTCATAACACTCAAACTACTTCTTAATTTTATCTACCCAATCTAGGTAATCCTCAACATTACCACTACCTAAGAAACTTAGAATCTATAATCTTAGCCCTTCGACCTTAAGAGTTTGTGCAATTCTCTATTTAGGTACGTAATGGTCCTCTTCTTCATTAGTTAGTTCCCCTTCCTCTTCTTTGATATCTTCTATGGCCAATCTTTACCGAGCAAATCTATTCACCCCTCTATCTTAAGGGTAGTCATATTGGGATATTGGCTAAGCCAAGTTAGCTATTGCCTCTTTCGGGAAGTATATGTGCTCAATCTCCATTTAAGTTTCCTTTAGCTTGTTGTTGTCTTTTTTTTCATTTATAACAGTTATTAGGCTACTCACCAAGTCGATGAGCCTATCCTATTTGTCATCTACATATTGGGGCATAAAACTTCCTTATTGTCTAAGCCTATAGCGAGCAACACTATTTTGGTTACCAAGAGTTCCTTAAACACTTGAGTCCAACATTGTATGATACCTTCAATATACTAACAACAGTAACACTCTTCAAAAATCCTTCATCGAACAATAATGAACAACACTAACATACCAACAATTATTGTGATAACAATTTCACTATACTTAACAACAAAGCCAATTATCACGTATATTTTGTTTTATGAATATAAAACAGGGGAAAATAGAGCACCAAACTTCATTTATTCCAATGCTTGCTATAACTATGCATAAGTCCTTCTACATAACACTAGTCTCAACTCAATAACCTCATACACAGCTTACAATAGGAAATTGCTCATGAACATAAATCACCAAAAGCTTACTTGAACGTAGCCAAGCTTTGATACTAAGATGATACAGGTTTGTAGGTGAACACATGGTGACTGATATTATGCTTACTAAGGGTAAGTTCAAACCACAAGATGGCTGAAAAGGATAAATGGTAATTGAAGATTAAGTAAGGGTTTCTTGAATATTGACGATAGATATGATGTATTAATGTCTCATGTGAGCTTAAGTCACATTTGATATGACATGCAAGTATAGCTAGAGGTTACTTACCACTAATCTAAACTTAAACGATCTAGATAAGAGTTAAAAGAGAAAGTAGGGGGATGCTTAACTGAAGGGGGAAAAGTTTCTATATTCAATATGCTTCATTCATTTTATCTAATATATGTTATAGGGTATCTATATGCCTTAATTAGAGTAAGTCCTAGGATTTTTCTAATTACAAAATTAGATACATACTTGAAGTCGAAAACGATTTTAGAGAAAGGATAAATTGGTAATAATAGAAAAAGAATATCCCTTGCTAGGACAATATGAATGTTAGAGAGGTAAGATACATGTCTACTTCTTAGTTTTGTGGTCCATCCTATACTGCATGTTGAGTAGAACTCATCTTAGCAGAGTAAGTTAGGTCATCAACTTAGCAGCTTGATAGTTCAAGGCCTAAGTAGGGTTGGTCTAATGAGTGGTCATTCTTCTACTCCACCTCGACTGGTCTGCTTGACAATTGGGTAGCTTAGCCTCGAATTTGCTCACCAGCAAGTATTCGATTTGATGATGGGTTGGTTGCCTTAGAGAACTTTGTGATGAGATTAAGAAAGGTTGACATGGAATAGCTTGGCAAGTTGGGG
Source organism: Lumnitzera littorea (assembly GCA_024138015.1). NCBI lineage: Eukaryota > Viridiplantae > Streptophyta > Magnoliopsida > Myrtales > Combretaceae > Lumnitzera > Lumnitzera littorea. Next base: position 100,027,039 of record JAMXBB010000008.1, read on the forward strand.
TGGAGAAGGCGTTGCTCTTTAAGACTTAGCTCTACTAGAACTACTCGGTGGACTAAGTTAATGAGTCTTTAGGCTTGGGAGCAAGTGATTGGTCTTTGATCCCTATCAAGAACATGATTTGAAAATAAGGCTGCTTATGTGCTCTCTAGAAAATTTAAGGAGCAACTTCTTAATGAAGTTTGAAATAGTAATTTGGCTTCGATTGATCTACTATCACATATTGAAAACAAAGGTAAGTTACATGGTATTTTTGGTTTAGTAAGGACATATTTGGTTGAAACACAACAAGCTGTGATGAAAGATTCTTTATTGGTAGCTAAGGTAGAAACTACAAGAAAAGGGGAAAACACAAGAGTAGGATTTAATTTGAAGAATAACACGTTATTTTATAATGATAGATTAGTCATTCTTAAAGATTCCAAATGGGTAACTTTATTTTTACATGAGTTCTACTCTTCACCAATGGAAGGCATGTGGGTTTCTCAAAAACATATAGAAAGATTGCATCAGTTTTGTATTGGGTTGGTCTTAAGCATGATATTGAGTGGTTTGTAGCTAATTGTGCTATCTGTTAAAGAAGCAAATATCAAACTCTTTCTCCAATAAGGTTATTAAATATATTACCTATACCAAAGGCAATTTGGGAAGACATTTCGATGGATTTTGTAGTAGGCTTACCTAAATCCAATGGCTTTCATATTATTTTTGTAGTTCTAGATCGGCTTTCAAAATATGCTCATTTCCTTTTATTAAAATATCCATATTATGTACAAATGGTGGCAGATGCTTTTATTAGAGAGGTGGTACATTTGCATGGTATTCTTAAAACTATTGTGAGAGATTACCACCTTATTTTTATCAATTCATTTTGGTACCAGTTGCTACAATCTTAAGGGACCAAATTGCATTTTAGTACTTCTTATCATCTAGAAACAAATGGCTAAACGAAAGTTCTAAATAGAATTTTAGAGTGTTATTTAAGTATTTTTGCAGTGAATAGCCAAAAATTTGGTCACATTGGATTCCATGAGTAGAGTTCTCTTATTACTCTTCTTACTAAGCTTAAACTAAATTAACTCCATTAGAGATTGTCTATGGGCATGTTCCACTAACCATTCCTTCTTTCTTGGATAAGGAGATAGCTAATCCTAATGTGTTGGTAGCCTTACAAGAAACAAATCCACTTCTATAATATTTAGAATATCATTTGGCTAAAGCTTAAATTCGATATTGTGAGTAAGTTAATAAACATTAAAGGGATGTAGAGTATAAAGTAGGTGGCTAGGTATTTTTGAAGTTTTACCTTATTCTATAAAAGAAGTTTAATATTAAAACGGGTTCAAAGTTATTACCAAAGTATTGTAAACCATATCAAGTGTAGGAGAAGTGGGCAATGTAGCTTATAAGCTCAAACTTCCTATGAATTTCAAGGCATATCTTGTTTTCCATGTGTCGCTACAAAAAAGATCCTCAGGATTCTTTCCTTTTACAATAGAGTAAACAATAGATTTTCATCTAGCTAAGGATGATCATATTTTTCAACAATGCAACCTGAATGTGTGTTGGAACACAGATTTTTGTTGGATGGGGATTTTGAAATACCCTAACTAGTGGTATAATGGAGAGGACAATCAATTGGTGAGGCAACTTGAGTAGATACAATGGCTTTCAAGTTGCAATTTCCCAACTTTGTCCTTGAAAATAAGGACTACTTTGGCTAGGGGTTATTGATGTAACACAATGAGTAGCACGTATTATATATTAGGTTTATTCAGGGAGAAATAAAAAGAGGTATGATAGTTAGAGTTTAGTGATGATGTTTGGTAGTAATTGTTTAAGTAGTTGTGAAGAGTATGTGAATATTTGTTTGTGTGAGTAGTAGTATATATGTTGTATGTGTTTGTAGTGTAGTAGATATATGTGATATGTATGTATATAGTGCATGTATGTGTAAGTATGTGAGGATTGTATACAGTTTAGTAAGGTGTAGTTAGTAGGTTAGAAGAATAGGACATCTTATAAATAGAGGTAAGAGTTCTAGAGGGAAATGGCTTGGAAAAAGAAGATATGGTTATTGCTTGGAGAAATAGAGCAAATTGCTCTTGTGAGTTCTTCCAAGTAGCTCTTATGAATTCAGATATTCACTTGAATCCTATTGTGAATTCCTTTTGAATCTTTTATATGTGTATCAATCTTCTTCATTATATACAAATAGACAATCTTATGGCAATCGCCTATTAAAGGATGGGTCATGTTATACACTAATGTTTCATGATTAAAGTACTCACAAAAAGCAACAATGAGGGGAGTTAACAAGAATTATTGAGGCTAATGGATTATGTGATTCCAAATAAAAGTAGGGAATATAGGCACCTAAGGCATACAAATGTAGGGCCTTTCTTAGGTAGGGTTAACAATTCGTGCTAGTGAACTATGTCTTGTGTTCCTAATTATGTTGAATTCATACTAGTGCTAAAAACATGTGAAATTAAGTAAAGATCATAAATAAGTAAGTCATTATATAATTGTGTTTATTTGTATCCTAATCGTGTCCACTTATTGTGTGTCATGTTTTGTCTCTTATTGCTTATCATGTCAATAATTACCAATTAATAACTCTTAATGTAGATACACTTTACATGGTAATTTAATAGAATTTTCCTTATAATTTTCACTTGTTTTTAAAGAAATTGGTATTTAATTGACTAAAAGTTTGATTTCAAGATTTGAACGCATTCTCAGATTGAAAATGAAGAAAAAGATCAAGTTTCACCTAATTTGGAGTTTAAACAAAGAAGTTACAAAGTTTTGAACCAGGGCATGACTGACGGACATGGTCATGTCTAACTAGGAGGTCCATTTTCAACAAAAATAAAAGCTAAGATCAGAAAGTGACACAACCTAGGGACATAACCATGTCCCAAGTTGTGTTCGCTTAATAGGAGAAATTTTCAATTTCTAATGAGTAAGTTACACAACCTACAAACACAACTGTATCTTATGTTGTATCTACCTAAAAATAATTTCTAATGCCTAAGAGCAGTAAGTGACATGACTACAAAGGCATGACCATGTCCCAAGTCATGTCTAATGTCGAATTTGACAATTTCCTTTTTTACTATAAAAGGGCATATAATGGTTTTAAGGGTCACTTTTTGCATCTAAATTAGAAGAGACCTGATGAAGAGAGAGATGCACAAGCGAAAGCATCACCAAACTTCAAAATTGGGAGAATTTCTCACCACAAAAGGGATTTTTCATGGATTCTTTTCTAGTTTTGTTGCAATTTTCTCTATTTCTGGCTGTAATAGCTTAACTAATTGTATTTAGGATTGTAAAACCTAAGGTTCACAATTGACTATTTAATTGATTGTTAATTTTCAGTAAAGTTTCTAGTTTTCTTTATTCAATTATGTCTTTGTATTGATAATTGATATTTCTAGGGTATCAATTCTTGATATTATGCTTGATGATTGAGAAATCGCATGTGTAGTAAGATCATGACATAATTGAAAAGGATTACATGTATACTTAGAGATAGGTTGCATGATTCTTTTGGAAAGTTGCTACCTTTGTGTAATAATTCATCGTACATTAAGGTGATCCAAAATTATTTTACTAAGTAAAGAGATTTCGGTAAGTATTTTTAAGATTATGGTTAATATGCTTGAGAAAGGTGTTAATTTTAATTGTGAATTTCTCTGGTCAAGAACATTAGAGACGGAATTGGATAGATTTTAGGCAATCGCATGCTAAACTCTAGGGGATATAAGTCCTAAATATGTTATTTGCTTTCTTGAAGTAGTTCTTAATTTTATTGCTTCCCAATTGTTTGGTTAAGTCACATAGTTTATTAATTTTAGTTCTTTTAATTCATTCAAATTCATCGCAATTTTTTGGTTAAATAATAAAACTAAAGTTAGTATTAATACTCGAGATCTTAGAGGGATTAACTCAAAATCATATCCGCTATATTAGAAATTGATAAATGTACTTGCCTCGTATCAAGTTTTTGGGATCATTACTAGGGATTTTGATATTAAGAATGCTAGTTGCTTTTTCACTTTATCCATCTCTTTCTTTTCTTTTATTATTTTCTTTCCCTTTATTTGCTTTTATTATTTTGAGCTATGATTAATTCTATATTTTTTTTCCTTATAGTGCATGACCCGAAGTAATCTGGAAGATTTAGTAAAGCTTGATCTTGAAATTGAAAGAACTATCCTTCAGAATTTGAGGTTGCATGCTAGACAAATGGTGGCTATCATAGAAGACGAGTTAATTGTTGAGGTTAAGGAAGAGAGTGAAGAGGTGCAATCAATTTATTAATCAAGAAGATCCACTACAAGACTCTAAACCTATAGCCAATAACGATGATGATGCAAACTTGACCATGTTTGACAATTCAAGGACTACACTTACTAGGGCCAACCTTAGTATCATATGACCGCTATTGCTGTTAATAGCTTTCAAATTGCACTTAACATTATATAAATGGTGCAACAATATGTTTAGTTTGATGGCTTCTAAGATGAAGATGCAGATGCAGATGCTCACATCTCTAGTTTTCTAGAAATTTGTGATATATTTAAAATTAACAAGGCTATAGACAATGATATCCAACTATGTTTATTTCCCTTTTCCTTAAGGGGTAGAGCAAAGCAGTGGTTGAACTCCTTGCTACAAAATTCAATCACAACTTGGGCTAGATTGGTAGAGAAATTTTTAGAGAAGTATTTTCAACTTACAAAGATTGCCAAGCTTCGGAACAATATTTCTTATTTTGCTTAGTTGGAAGCCAAGACCTTATACGATACTTAGGAGCTATTTAAAGATTTGTTTAAGAGGTGCCCACATCATGGCTTCCCACTTTAGATGCAAATTAAAGCCTTCTATAATGGTCTTAACTTATTTATAAGATAAATCATTACAACCACAAGAGGTACTTTGAACACAAAGATGCTTAAGTAAGTACAAAATTTGATGAATGATTATCAGTGGGATAACACTAGAGTTAGGCGAAGGCTGTGGGAATTTATGATGTGGGCTTGGCCACTACTCTAATAGCTAGGGTAGATCTATTGAATAAGAAGATTGATGCACTCTTCATTAGCTCTTAACAAGTATAATTAGTTATAAATGATTTTAGCATATAAGGTCCTGGGGCACAAGAACAAGTGGATTATCTAAAAAATCCATCTAAGTAATAGAATAACCCCTATAGTAACATTTATAATCCTAAGTGGAGGAATCACCCTAACTTCTCATAGGGAAATTAGAGCTAAGGCTAGCAAAGGACCAACTTTGGTCCACCTAAATTCCAAACACCATTACCACCTCCCCCTCCTTAAGACAAGAAGTTTGATTTAGAAGAACTTCTCACTAATCAAGGAAATGAAGCCCGACTGTCCAACATTGAATCATCGCTAAAGAATCAAGAGGCTACCAATTACAATCTTGAGAACCAAATTGGTCAACTGACAAAGAAAATTTCTAAAAGACTTCAAGAGACACTATCAAGAAATATAGAGACGAATCCTAAAGAGCATATCATAGAAATGACACTTAGAAGTAGGAAGGAGTTGCAAGCTGAGAGAAAGGATAGTGAGGAGACTAACAAGAGAAATGAGGAGGTGAAAGCAAAGAAGGATGTAGAGCTACCAAAGGTGAAAGAGTACTAACCAGATTCATCTTACGTCCTAAAAGACTCAAGCAAGATTGCAATGACCAACAATTTGGCAAGTTCCTTGATCTCTTTAAACAATTATATATTAACTTACCTCTTGCTGATGCTTTATCACATATGTGGAAGTATGCTAAGTTTTTGAAAGATTGATTATCCAACAAGAGGAAGCTAGAGGAGCTTTCAATAGTTACATTGTGTGAAAAATGTTCGGCAATCATGCAAAACAAGTTGCCTAAGAAGCTGAAAGACCTAAGGAACTTTACAATTTCTTATCAAATTAGTAACTTGTTAATTGATAAAGCTTTAGCTAATTTAGGTGCTAGTCTAAATTTAATGCCTTATAAATTTTTCAAGAAGCTAGGATTAAGGAAATCAAAACCCTCATGCATGAGCTTACAATTAGCTGATAGGTTGCTAACATATCCTAGAGACATTATTGAGGATGTATTAGCTTAAGTGGGTAAATTTATTTTTCCCATTGATTTTGTAATATTGGATATGGATGAAAACTTTAAAGTGCCCCTTATCTTAGGTAAACCATTTTTAGCTACTACTAAGGCTATCATTGATGTAAGTGATGGTAAGCTTGTTCTCAAAGTAGGAGATGAAGAGATTGTTTTTAAAATTTTTGAGGCTATGAAAAATTCTATGGATTAGGATGACACTTACTATCTTCTAGACGCTACTAATGCTTCAATTTCAAGTTGTATGTAGGAAGTTCTTCTTAAGGATTTGCTAGAGAGTTGCTCGTAATTAAGTATTGAAGGAACTTTGGAAAATCCCATTCGATCTGAGCTCATGTCTCAACTAAAGGCTAATAAACATTACTATAGAGAAGGGGTTTGAGGAGATTGAAAAGATAAAGGAAGCGTAGTTAAAACCTTTGATTTAAGAGCCACTGGTATCAAAATTGAAGCAGTTGCCTGATTACTTGGAATATTCCTTCTTAGAGAAGGATTCCAAATTACTAATGATTATTACTTCCAATTTGTAAAAGGAGTAAAAAGAAAAGTTGCTAAAAGTGCTTAAGGAGCATAATAGGGCCAATGCTTGGAAAATCTTTCATATAAGAGGTAGTAATCCCTCTTTTTATATTCACAAGATTATGATTGAAGATAACCATAAGCTAGTAATGCGGCCCTAGAGACACTCTATTTGGAACATGAAAGAGATAGTGAAAAAGGAAGTTATCAAACTCCTTGATGCAGATATGATCTACCCTATGTCTAATAGCTCATAGCTAAGTCCATTGAAGGTAGTTTCGAAAAAAGGGGGGATGATAGCAGTTCTTAATGAAAAGAATGAATTGATCCTAATGAGAACTGTAATAGGATGGCGTGTATGTATTGATTATAGAAACTTGAATGATGCTACATATAAGGATCATTTTCTCTTACCTTTTGTTGATCAAATGTTGGAAAGTCTAGTAGACATATGTTATATTATTTTTTAGAAGGCTTATCTAGTTATTTTCATATAACTATTGCACTTGAAGATTGGGAGAAGACCGCTTTCACTTGTCTATATGGCATCTTCGCTTAAGAATGCATTTTGGACTTTGTAATGCATTCATTACATACCAGTGGTGCATGATAGCCATCTTTATCGATTTGATTGAAGACATAATGGAGGTATTTATGGATGAATTTTTAATTTTTGGCAACTCATTTAACCATTGTTTGAATAATTTGTACAAGGTATCAACCAGGTACGAAGAGACCAATCTTATACTCAACTAGGTGAAGTGTCACTTTGTGGTACAAGAAGGTATTGCATTGGGGCATAAGTTCTTGTATCAAGGAATTGAGGTTGATCCTACCAAAACAGATGCCATTGTAAAGCAAACACATCCAACTTTAGTCAAATCCATAAGAAACTTTTTGGGGCATGTGGGCTTTTACAAGTGATGCATCAAGGATTTCTTGAAAATTGTTTACCCCTTAACTAAGTTATTGGAGAAAGTTATACTTTATGTTTTATCTCAAGATTGTTTGGAGGCTTTCAATCTCCTTAAAGAGAAACTTACCAATGCCCAAATTATGGTGGCACCCAATTAAACATTACCTTTTGAACTAATGTGTAATGCGAGTGATCACGTAGTAGAGGTAGTGTTGGGGCAATGATGGGAAAAACACTTTCAACTAATTTACAATGCTAATAACACTCTTATAGATGCTCAGGTAAACTAAACCTCCACTGAAAAAGAGTTGCTAGCCCTTTTTTTTTGCCTTTGATAAGTTCCATTTTTATTTGATTTTATCTAAAGTAATTGTTTATACTAATCATTTTCCTTCAGGTACTTGTTACCAAAAGCAGATGCAAAATGAAGATTAATTAGGTAGGTCTTGTTGCCATAAGAGTTTGATGTAGAGATTAGATACAAGAAAGGCGTTGAAAACTTAGCAGCAAATCACCTATCCCAATTGTAGATTCCATGCTTGGAAATGCTCAACAAAAATGAGATTAATGATGAGTTCCTAGAGGAGTGACTTTATGTCGTCAACCAGGTAAGTGATATTGAAATCCTGTAGTTTGTAGATATTGCCAATTACTTAGTTGCTATAGTTGTACCAAAGGGATTTTCACATCAGTAAAAGAAGAAACTTTCTTCTAATGTGAAACATTATTTTTGGGATGATTCTTATCTATTTAAAGTATATGTAGATCACGTTATTAGAAGGTGTGTACTATACCTTGAAAGATGGCAAATTTTAAGCCGCTGCCATTCGGGCTTATGGGAAGGCATCATAATGCAAATAGAATGGCTCATAAGGTCTTAGAGACTAGATTTTATTGGCCCACATTATTTAAAGATGTCTAAAAATATGTTGAGATTTGTAATGGTTGTTAATTAGCAAGGAACATATCTCGTAGGGATGAAATGCCACAAAATCCAATCTTAAGGGTTGAGGTGTTTAAGGAGTAGGGGATTGACCTCATGGGCCCATTCCCAAATTCTCATGGCAATAAATACATCCTAGTAGTTATTAATTACGTCTTTAAGAAGGTTAAGGTTAAAGCCTTACCTACTAATGACGCTAAGGTAGCAAAGAAATTTTTGAAAGACCTATTTTCTCACTTTAGTACTCTTAAGGTGATTATAAGTGACAAGGGAACTCACTTGTGTAACACTCAATTTGAGAGAGTGTTGAAACGTTATGGTGTCACAAATAGGACAGCTATCCCATACTACCCCCAAACTAGTGGTCAAGAAAAAGTTGTTAACTAAGATCTTAATTGAAATCTTAAGAAAACTGTAGAGCATCATAGAAAGGATTGGTCTGAAAAGTTGGATGATACTTTGGGTACATAGAACTGCTTATAAAACTCTTAGGAACCTTACCTTATGGACCCGCATATGGGAATGCTTGCCACTTACTAGTAGAGATTAAATATAAGGCTTATTGGGCAATTAAAAGTACTAATCTTGATTTTAAGCATACATGTTCTTATCGGAAGCTTCGATTGAATGACCTTGAGGAGTGGCAAGCCATGGCATATGAGAACTCAAGGCTATACAAGGAAAAGATCAAAAAGTACTACAATTAGAGAACCAAACAAGGTCAAAGATTCAAAGAAGAGGATCATGTTCTTTTGTATAACTTTCGCCTACGATTCTTCTTGGGAAAGTTGAAATCTAAGTAGTCTAAACCATTTATGGTCACCGAAGTTTACCTATATAGGATGGTTAAAGTTACATACCTAGAGAAAGTCACATATAAAGTAAATGCACAACGATTGAAGCTATACTTGGGTAGAAATTTTGAGCATGATGGATAAGAGGAGTTTCATCTCCATCCGAGGGGACAATCATGAGCTACAAATGTATCCCATTAAGCTATTGACATTAATTATTGTGCTTCATAGAGGCAATCCATGTCTAACTCTTCTTTTATATTTGATTTACTTAAATTTACTTTGCTCACACATTAGTTCTTTTAGTTTATTTCATTTTATTTTGATTTTATCTAACTTTACCTTACTTCTTTTATTTATTTCTCTTTATTCTTAGTTTAATTTTCATTTTGGTCATACAGATCATCTTAATAATAGGATGTTATAATTTAAAAGAGAAAAAAAAAAAAGCAGTGGGTTACATGGCCTAGTGATATGACCGTATCATTGCCCATGTGTGTCAAAGTGCTAAAACATGTGCCAAGACTAATGAGTTACATAGGCATAGGATACGGTTATAGCCCAGCCTATGTTTGCTTAGTACACTGCGACTTCGTGATAAGTTAGTTACATAGCATAGGAAACAATTGTATCCCAGCCTATGATTGTCTAAGTGCTACAAACAAGCACCAAACACAGTGAGTTACGTAGGTATGGGATACGATTGTGGCCTTACCCGTGTTTTCCTAGGCTTTTAACATATACATGCATATATACCATATCCTGTACATTAAAATACATACACTCCTAAACACTCTCACATACTCTCATAAATGAGAACACATACACAAGCACTCTTGAATACTCTATCCTTCTCACATTTCATACACCACCAATTACTTGTTTTCATCAAATTCAACACCATCCAAGTAAGTTTTCTCTCCCATTTTACTCTTTTTCTTCTTCTTATGCTATTTCTTGATTCATGCTTTGAGTACATCATCATTTATGCATGCTTAAATGAAAGAAATCTAGGGCTTTTGTAGTTTTAGATAAAAATAATATATATAGACTTGTCTAAGATTTCTTTTACCATGTTGAACAGGAGTTTTTGTTGGATCTCTTGTGACATGGTTGTATCTTTTGAAAGTAGTGCCCATGGTTATATGTTTTAGATTTACTCTTGTTGATTGGTTTATATGCATTTGCAATGCTAATTTTTGTAAGATTACGCTTGATAAGCCATGGAGCACAAATTTGGCTAACAATTTACATATAAGTTACTCAATTTAGCCACTTAGGGTTTGAAGCGCTAATGTTGATTTTAGGGCATTTATGCCATTTGAAGTACCTAAAGGGGTTAATCTCAGGATATTTTTATCTTAGAGAGCTAATGGTATAACTAGTTGGATGATTTCATTATCTTATCCTTTTGAATCAACTAGTTATAACAATACACCATAGATGTTTGAATAGAATGTCCCAATGAAGTTCTTTCTATTACCTCTTACTTCCACTCATTATAATTACTTCTTAGTTTTGAATAAGTGTAGGGAAGGTGCTTTAATTCTAATTGATGTTGTGTTTCCTCCTAAGTAACCATGGCAAATCACAAAAAAGCAAACCATTAGGAGGAAGTTCAAATTTGTTACATCTTCTTCTATATAAGAAGGTACTATTATTGAGCCACTAGCCATCCTCCCTCCATTGGAGCATCCTATGCTTCAACTTCAGGAAGAATATCTGTTGAATTGTTATAGCTTACTAAAGCATAAGTGGTTTAGTGAGACTATATGCTTAGATTGGGATGTCACTAAATAGCTCAACTTGATAAATGAAATGAAAGCACTTATAGAACAAATTGTTTGGGAACGATTCCTATCCTTACAAGCCTTGACATATAAAGAGTTAACATTGGAATTTTTGTGCACCTATAGACTGGATAGAGAGGATGTTAGAGGCTTAGGTTCCAAATGTAAGATGTATTTCACTATAAATGGTAGGTCCTTCCGGATGACCATAGCTTCAATGAGCACTTACCTTGGCCTTTATGAGGAGATGTATACACGGACTGAAGAATTCAACTGCCTAGGCTATCATTTTCCAAGGGGAATTACTCTTAATGGATTTTGGAATGAGATTTCTTATGGTGACCATTATGACTTGGTAATGAACAAAGCTTCCTAGTTAGTAAAACCTAAGTATAAGGTCTAGTACTAGTTGTTCCTACATAAATTGACTAGGAGAGGCAATAGTACCAGCAAATAAAGATAACCTCTATTTATACAACATCATCTGCAATTACCTAATTAACTTAGCCATTGTGTTAGCTGAGTTTTTTCACCACCATAACAAGAAAGAAAGGGCAGATTTGCTATGGCCCTTATTTCACTATATTGGTGCAAGCTATGAGAATACAAGCCATAGATTGGTCCTCCTTCACTTTAGCTGTTTAAGTTACTTTTACATGACTTAGCTCTTTTCGACATATGAACCTTTTGCCATCTGGCAATTGGGGAGACAAGGGCAATCCAGCTTTAGAGGATGGACAACATCAGTAGGATATGATGATAAATTTGATCTTTTGTTGGATGAGATTTTCTAGGTTTGAAAGAGTGTTGATAAACTCCATATCTAACAAAGACAAATTGGAGAAATTCCTCAAAATGAAACGATCAAATGTAGACGAAGAGGAAGATAAGGAGGAGAATGAAGAAATGGAAGATGCTTAAAGCAATGAAGCTCATAATGGCAGTGGGGATTATAACCCCTTTAATTAGTTTTTTATTTTGTTCTTATGTTTTGTTGACTAATTTATATTTGAGTACTTGAGACTTTCTTTTCATTTTGTTTTTACCTTTAATTTACTTTTCACTTTTTTTTTCTTCTCTATTTTTCTTAGTCAATAGTTAATTGATAACAGTTTACTCAAAATGGATATGTAACATTGATGGGACTCTTAGCTATGAATTGTCTACTTGCTCTTTAAATGACAAGGAAGTGTTAGTTCTTTTTCATTACATGTTTTTCCTTTTTGATTGCTTTTTTTCCCTATGATGTTAATCGTTTGTTTCATATCCTTTTGTTGAAATGTATTAGTCGTATATTAGGGACAATTTTTAATTATCAATTGCAAGTTAACTTTAGATTAATTGGGTCAAATATACGTTGGAAGAGCAAGGTTGAATCTTACTGCTACTACTAATGCCAATGCAAGTGTAAGGGATAAATTAGTATAGATCAACCTTGGTTCTTCAGAAGAGTAAGGTTCTTTCCTACTGTCAATATAAGGACTAAGTTGTTATGGATCAATCTTAGTACATTAGAAGAGCAAGATCCATTCTTACCACCAACACAATCATTCTTAAAAATATTATTATGCTTAAATAACAAAAATTAAGTGAATTTGAAAAAATAAAAAAAGAAAAAAGAAAAAACCTCCTAACAAAGGCACGAACTGAGAGAATAATAAGAAGATGAATGGATGTAAATTGTGTTTATACTGGATTATAGTACTTAGTGAGATTGAAGAGAGAGTCATATACACTTTAGTTAAGTGAACAAAATATTTATGACTCTTTTTCAATTGGCGAGATGTTAATCTAATTTTGAGTTTAGAAATCCTTAGTTAAATGATTTAGGTAAACTTTGACTTACATAGATTAACTAGTGAACTGTGGTATTAAGTATTGTTGGAACATTTGAATATTATTGGGAGGAATTATGAAACTGTTAAGGGCAAAATTGATTAACTTTACTATTGCAAGTTAATTAGAGATGATTTCTTGATTTTCTTTGCATCAAGTGTAATTATCTACCAATTTTTTAAGTGGTGATAAATTTTATTTAGTGCTTTTTATCCCAAATTTTCCGCTTTGTTCTATTTATTTGCTTGGGGGAAAATAAATACTTAAGTATAGGTAAGTTTAATGACTCTTAATGTAATATGGTGATTTTATAGTATTTCCCTTGTAATCATCCCTTGTTATTAAAGAAATCGGTACTTAATTGATTAAAATTTTAATCTTAGGGTTTAAATGCAATCTTAGATTGAAAACAAAGAAAATAATCAAGTTTCAATTAATTCAAAATTCAAACAAAGAAGGTATGAAATTTTAAAGTAGGACATGACTGGTGGATATGGTTATGTCTAACCAAGAGGTCCATTTTCAAGAAAAATCAAGGTTGAGATCAAAAAGTGACATAACCTAGAAACACAATTGTATCCCAAGCCATGTCCACCCAACAAGAGAAATTTTCAATTTTTAATCAATGAGTTGCACAACCTAGGGACACATTTTATGTCTACCTAGGAATAAATTCTGATGCATAAGAGCAATAAGTTACATGTCCACAAGGACATGACCATGTCCCAAGTTATGTCTAATGCTAAACTCTACAATTTCCTTTTTTACTATAAAAGGATATATAAGGGTTTTGAGGATCACTTTTTGCATCTAAATTAGAAGAGACTTGATGGACAGAGAGAGAGGCACAAGTAGAGGTATCCCTAAATTTCACAATAGAATTTCTCACCACAAAAAGGGTTTTTCAAGGATTATTTTTTAGTTTTGTTGTAGTTTTTTCTATTTCTCATTGTAATAGCTTAAGTTCTTGTATTTAGGATTGTAGAACATAAGTTTTACAATTGACTATTTGATTGATTATTAATTTTAAGTAAAGTTTCTAGTTTTCTTTATTCAATTATGTTTATGCATTACTAATTGATATTTCTAGTGTATCAATTCTTGATGTTATGCATAATGATTGAGAAATCATATGTGTAGTAAGATCTTAGCATAATTGGAAATGATTATATATACACTTAAAGATAAGTTGCATGATTATTCCGGAAAGTTACTACATTTGTATGAGAATTCATTGTACATTAATGCGATCATAAATTCTTTTAATAAGTGAAGAGATTCCTGTAAGTATTTTAGGGTTATGGCTAATATGCATGAGAAAGATATTAATTTTATTGTGAATTCCTCTGGTCAAGAATGTTAGAAAAGGAATAAGTTAGATTTTAGGTGGTTATATGCTAAAATCTAAGGGATCTAAGTCCTAAATACATTATTCACTTTGTTGAAGTAGTTCTTGATTTTATCGCTTCCCAATTGTTTAGTTAAGTCTCATAATTAGTTTAGTATATTAATTTTATTTCTTTTAATTCATTTAAATTCATCACAATTTTTTAATTAAATAGTAAAGCTAAAGTTAGTATTACTACTCGAGGCCATGGAGATATCAACTCAAAGTTATATCTATTATATTAAAAATTGATAGGTGTATTTGCCTCGTATCACCAGTTCTATTCTTAAGATGTATTTATAAAGGGTTACTTAGGAAGAGGTGTTTAACTTATCACATCAATATTCAAAACAACTAGTCATTTTAAGCAACTCTCCACTTTATAAGGGAGTAGTACTTAATGGAAGTCATATACTGAATATTTTTTTTTCTTTTGAGGGGTGATATTATCATTATTTTTCAAATGATACATAAAATATATTTAAGATAAGCATTAAATTATGTCAAATTCTTTCATTATATTATAATTATAATTTATTTATTATTATGTAAAACATAATATTTCATATTATAAATATGAAATCGTGTAAAATAGTGCAAGATTGCAACGGCACAAATCGATATTGGCCAAAATGACGTGATCCTGTTCAACAGCACATGGCTTTATTCAATTAAGGTTTTTCTTTAAAAATATATAAATAAAAAGCTTCACATGATTGTGTGCAACCGATACCAATATTAGTACCTCAATCTTAATAAGCACCTCATACTGCGAGTGTGACTCGTACCAAAAGTCTTAAAGACGACTGCAACGTTTACCACAACTTTCTGCAACAGAACTACAATTATGCTTCTCCAGGCCTAAAAACCTAAAGAAAGGAAAAAGATTTGAAACACGGGCAATCTATTCTTCCATGTCACGTTCGTTTCTTCCTCTCGTATTCAAACCTAGAAATTAAACAACGCAATGGAAGCCACGATTGGAGCCGCAATGGTAACGAATGTTGACGCAGAGATCATGTTGTTTCCTGCCCAGAAATGTCATATTTCAGTTCGTTCATTTCACGCCAGGACAAACATGACAAATACGACTAGAATTTTTCTTTTCTATTCATTTCGTTCCTTTCTTTTCTTTTTTTTTTTTTTTTTTCCTCCAATAGAGAGAAAAAGAAATTACATTTTCTAAGTTGAAAATTCTCAAAGTACGTATGAAAGTAAAACATATACTTATTGAGTAATAATATTTCGGTAAATTAAGACAAATAAGGGTTTTTTTTTTTTTTTTTGCTCATTTTTGTTTCACGTTTTTTATATTATTTTGACATCTTTTCTAAAATTCCTTCATAGGATATACGAAAAAATGAGAGGTCATATTATAGGGAAAAAAAAAACAAAAAAAAAAAATATGACACAAATTAAAGTAGCCTAGCTAGCTCCGAAAATTAATTGTAAGCGTGCCCAAAATCAGTGAAATAATTTATCGACGACTTTTTGGAATGTTTCCTACTTTTCCATTGTAAAATAAACTTTAAAGCTAGGAAACACAACTGTATGAACACTCACCGTTAGAACCAGGCGCGGGAGTCGTTGGCACCGTGGAAGGGCCCTCAACCGCGCCGGGCGGAGGTGGCACTTCACTAGGAGAACCCTGAGGCGGAGCTTGGACAGGGCCGCGTGGCGCAGGAGCAGGAGGAGGAGGATATTGAACTGGAGGTTCACCCGGAGCCGGGGCCTCAATTGGAGGAGAAAGAAATGGAACTGGTCCAGGTGCCGGTTCAGGTGCTAGTGATGATAAAACCGATAAATTGTAAAATGGATACAACTCAAACCTAACGTTACAACTAGGCGTCAGAACTCTTCCTCCTTTACTTGTACTACAACAAGTAGCCAACCCCTCAATGCTCTGCATTAAGCAACTAATGCATTTCTTAGTCGAAAGCAGAGGAAGGCATTGCGCGAAAGCGTAGAGAGATTCGGAGTTCGTAAAATTCACCTCGGCCGCCTCAAACATCTTTCCGAAAATGCCACTACCCGCGGCTAATTTCGTAGCCATCCCTTTTAGTGTATCATTCACTAATTGTGTGAACCTTGTCGTGTCGTTGTTGAGACTTTCCTGATTTTTGAACAACACACTTGGCTCCATGTCGTTCCTAAGGAAGAAAGATTCATTTGAGTAACGCAGCATGCACTCGTCATGCCATATAATGGACGTTTTCTCTACAGGACATCGCTGGACTGCCTCTTGTGTTGCATTCTTCACACATTCCTGGCACTGGTCTTTGCTCAAATCTCCCCTACAGAGAAATTGCCCATACGACATCTCAGCCATGCTGCGGCCGGCACCATAGTTGGCGAATCCATTGGTTGTGGGGTCTGCAGCGATGGAGGGTAATGAAGCCAGGAGGGTGTTGAGGTTCTTTTGGTATGTACTATTAGGAGTGAAGGTTGTGGTGTTTGGGCAAATGTTGTACATATAGCTAGCCTGGGTGTGAATGATTGGGTTGTTTACTAGTCCTAGCAAGGAAATAACAATTAGGATTAAGGCCATATTGGAGAAATTGTGCAAGGGTAGCTAGATTAATTTTGAACTCACAAGGATGGGTTCTTGTATAGATTTCGAGTCTTTTTAATACCATGATGAACGTGATTGGTTGAGGGGAGAGACCAGAGCTTGATGCGCATGTGCCAAACCATTGACCTTGACATTGACTAAGTCGTTGGTACCTGGTAGGATGGCAATTTGGGCTCCAGGCCGTGTTTATGTTTTATTCTTGAGTTCGTATTGGGTGTTAAAAGTATATAAAATTAAGTATAAATTATGAACAACTTATTTATATTTAATCATATTTATTTGTATTATAAGTATGTTTGTTATGTCGTATATTGTATTGTATTCGTAATTTTCAAGATAATCACTGTTACTAATTGTTTCTATTCTCGCATTCATATAAGTATATCCGGAAAAAAATGACCAATCCTAGTATGTATGGACTTCAATAATCGACCTCAAGTCAACGTTGAACTGTAAGGAATTACTAGCCGTGTGGGAGAGGTTAGAGGGTAATATCCTCATTCATGGTGATAATGTTATTGCTACACTCCTGCCCAATCGCCGTTGTGGAAAATCAACAATAAATTTCCGTTGCGGTGAAGATTAATTCCCTTTCGCATGGAATTTTAGTGATAATTGATGCTATTTCGTACTAAATTCAACCCTACTCCCTTAAATAATAATTTCCTAACAATAAAACAAATAGCAATATATGATCAAGAAAAGGGACACTGTCTGTACTCTCCCTCTAAGACAGTACATCTTTGATTTTTTGTTCTAATATGTATAGATCATCAGGAACAAAAAGCTATTCCTACAAGATATGTCAGAGACAGATTATGGTGGCTGCAATGAGACAACTCGCATATGAATAATGTACTTCCGCGATGAAGAGAAAGCAAATATATGCACTTGAGGAGAAATCTATGTCATGGACAACTATCAAGGAGAATTGGGTCCGGCTTAATATTGATGGTTCAGACAGGCTTGACACAGGTCATGCATCCGGTGGAGTGGTAAGGAATTCAAAGGGAAAACGGGTATTGGCTTCGCCGAGGGAGTGGGAAAAATTGATGTTGTTGCAATAGAAACTTAGGCCATTTACTGGGGAGTGAACTAATGTAATCCAAGGGGATTGTTAAATGTGTAAGTTAATACCGACTTTAAATTAGTTCTCACTTTGTTATGTTCAAATACAAATAAAAAGTTAAAATGTGAAAATGCAAATCATACTTCAAGGAGAAAAATATTGCAGTCATGGCACTGGCACATTAAAGCAGTATTGAGGGAGATAAACTTCTTGGCGGACAGACGACTTAGTAAAATTCAGCGTAAAACACTAATGATGAATTTTTTTGAAGGACCTACGATGGAGGATTCATTTTAGTAATAAAGGACCTGTTAGGATATGGTTTTTTGAGAAATGTAAAGCGTCTAATTAGATCAAAGAATTGAGCGGATGTATGTTTGCAGAATGAGGGCGGTTGATGACCTATCTGCAAATGTACATGTATATTTTTGTGAATGAACTATCCTTTATTACCGGGAAAAAAAAAATCAAATAAGCATATAGAAAGAAATTCTAAATCGGTTACAAATATTTATATAGTATATTATAACATTGCATGATTAAATTGATGTGTATACGTGTATGTGGATGTAATAGAGAAACACTATATTTTTTTTCTTTATTTTTAATACCAGGTAAACTACAATTTTCATCTAAAACCGATCACTAAAATGTGTATACATTCGTAATATTTCAAAGTGTGCTTTTACTTCTCAATTACTTTTGAAAATGTCTCTTCTCAATTACTTCCCACTGAATTTATATAAATGCTAGCCGTATTTAAAAAGCCGAATACTCTATCATTTAGTTAGCAACTCCAAGAAACAAAACTTCATACCATGGAAATCCATACGAAAAATGAATACAAGAAAAAATGCAATCAATCAAAACATTAAACTACCAAAAATTTTATTGAATTTGAATAAAAAAATTCTAATTGATTCGAAATTAAAAAGGTAAAAAGAAATAGATTCAATTAGAAGCTAAATGTTTTTAGATAAAGATAAAAATAAATAAGAAATCGAATAAAAAGGAAAATTTTTAACTTTGATAGAATGTCTCTTGTTGATTATGTTATCCATTTTTTTAATCAAGAAAGATCTTTTCTCTTTTTTTTTTTTTGTTTCTATCTCACACAAAACAACTTCTTATATCCTCAGAAATAGAAATATAATGAGAACATATAAATTTGATTAAGTGAAGTTAAAAATTGAAAAATTATAAAAAGTGTGATATGGTCTACTCGAGTCAATTTAGGGTGAAAATAATTTTCTATGACCCAAAATAGTTTCTATAGTCAAAATAAGTGTATGCAATTAGATTAAATAAGGATTTATTGGAAATCAATTTTTCTAACCCGAGTTAAACTAGGTCATTTTGAAATATTTTAAAAGTACACATTTTCAAAAGATCATAGCTCCAAACTGTTCCTTAATTGGGGTTAAAATAAGTGTTTTATGATTATTTAAAGTTTTTAATAAAAGTCAAACTTGAGTAGAAGATCTGTTTGTAATTTTGGTCAAATTGGAATTTTGAAAATAATTTCAACATATATTTATTATACTTTAAATTTGCTTGAAGTGGGAAATAAAATCTTTTAGAGCCTAAGTAATTAATTAAATGTTTTTAGAGAGTTTTTTTGTATAAAAAAGAAAAAAAAGAAGGAATGGAAGAATCGTTAACTAGCAAACAACCAATGAAGAGAAGAAAGGAAAAAAGAAACAAAAAAGGAACAAAAAAAAGAGGTGACATGTGTCACCCAAAGGAGGCAACATGGCTATACTAAGGTATTGGTATGTAGTGCCCACTTTTAGGTGCCATGTGGCACACACGTGATGATGATGTAGCACCATGTGTCGCTACATAGCGCATTAAGTCGATTCTTTGACCCTTCTTGATGTGGAACCATGATTAAGAACAAATAAGATTGGTCGCTAGATGGATTCAAGCTTATCAAAAACTTGAAGAGATTATGGGGAAATGCATGAAAGGACAGAAAAGTAAGTGAGATAGCAAGCAAAATTTATGAATAACTCCAATGGATATGATACATTATATGACACATTAATGGGACTTCCGAAAACCTATAGCACAACTTAATATGATGCATAAATTGTTCTGATAAGGTTATTCGCTACCTAACCTTACTTAAGAGTTAGGATAAGAGTAAAAGGAGAGAGTAAACAAACAGTGTTTACGTAAGGAAGAATATTTAGTTGTATTGATAATAATCTGATTATTATAGTTACAAATATAAAGAGTATTTATACTCGAAAGTTTAGGGCAACTTACCAAAAAGAGAAAAGACAAAAAAGGGTATTACCTTAAAGAAATAATGTATAAGAATAGAAGAGGGTAAAAATGAATATTCAAGAAAAGTAATAATTAGTATAGTAGATGCTACATGTGGTCCTATACATGTGACGGAGATACATTAGCGAGGTCATTGGAGGATGTAGACAAAAGTGTATGATCAGATTGCTTGTCCGAGCAGGGGTAGCTAAGGATTAGTCCAGGGTCTTTCTTTCGGTCTTTCAGTAAGAGTGATGTCGAGTAATTGGTTAGCTTAAATGTAAGTGAGTAATCATGAATGGTTTAGCTATTGTCTTGGCAATCTACGATTCAGCATACTTCAAAGAGATAGGCAATCGTTCGGTTTGGCATATAAAGTGACTCGGTAAAGAAGTACTTAGCTTTGGTAAAAGTTTACTAGAGTAGGAGGATCCACTTGGCTAGCCCTTTAAATCCTTAGGCTCAGCTGCAGGTCAAAAGCCTAGTAGCCTAATTCCTATAATTCCCTCTAGATTAATTTGGATTTGGGATCAAATTCGAATGGTTCTCAATTAACTCTCCATTAGGATGATATAGATTGAGGTCAGTAATGTTGAAGGTATTAGAAAACCTATAGTTTTCGAGTAGCACCAACTTATATGCATTGTCATTAATCTTCTAGAGGATTCTAAAAGATCCTTCAACTCTTGTAAATAGCTTATTCCTCCTCTTGCTCGAAAACCTTTCCTTGATGAGATGTAGCCACACCAAGTCTCCTGGCAAGAATTACTTAACCGTCCTTCCCTTAACCTTTTCTCGCATTCTTCTGGTAGCTTGGTCGATCTATCGAGTAACTTTATTGTAGATATGCTAAAGGGACTATACTTAGGCTTTTGCGTCAGGGTCTTCTTGCTTAGATATAGGTACAAAGTATGATCGAAAGGCAACTTAAGATTAAAGCCATAGATAACCTCAAAAGAGGTCTGCTTGGTGGTGTCACATATTATTTAGTTGTAGGAAAATTCGACTACTGGTAAGCAAACGTTCTAGTTGGCTAAGTTCTTGCCCACTATAGTTTGGAGCAATGATCCTAAAGTATGACTAACTAACTTTGTTTAGCCATTTGGGTCTAGGAGTGACAAAAAGTACTAAATAGTAGTTTGGTCCCCATTCATCGCTATAGAGTTCTCTAGAAGTGGCTCAAGAACTTTGGATCTCTACCTGATAGTATGCTTTTCGACACACCATGTGGCATAACAATTTCCTGTAAGAAAAGAGAAATAACAAAGCATCATTAGTTTTGGAATAGGGCACAAAGTGTGCCATCTTACTAAATTTATCCACAATGACCATTACAAAGTCTTTGCCTCAAGCAGTTTGGGGTAATCTAAGGACAAGGTTCATGCTCAACTTAGTTTATGGCTTCATTAGAATAGGTAAAGGCATTACTTTCCCTTCCTTAGCTCGGCACTTAGCTCCTTTGCACACAACACAACCTTCAATAATTCAATGTACATCTCGCCTTGTTCTTAACTAAAAGAAGTGACCATTCAGCTATTCATAGGTCCTTCTTTCCTCAAAACGCTCGGAGAGTTCTCTATTGTGGGCTTTCCTAATAAGTAATTGTCATAGAGAGCAGGCCAGCATGCACAATTTTCCTCCTCAAAACAAGTATCCATCTTCTACATGATACTTGTCTACGGTCCTTCCATTGACACATTGTGCAAGTATTGGTCTAAAGTATAGATTCCCAAAGTACTACTCTTTAATGCTTGTAAGCCCAAACAATTGAGTCTACAACTCAATTAGAAGTGCATGCTTTCTCGAAAGAGCATCTGTAATTACGTTGCTCTTTCCCTACTTATATTTTATTACAAAATTGAATCATTTAAGAAATTCAACCTATCTCACCTGTTGCATTGACAACTTGATCCGACTTCGAAGGTACCTTAGAAACTCATGGTTAGTGTAGATAACAAATTCTCTCAACAACAGATAATGTTGCCATACTTGTAGTGCTTAGATCAATGCTAAGAGTTCTATATCATACATAGAGTAATTTAGTTGAGGTCCTTTAAGCTTCTCACTATAGTAGGCAATTGGTTAGTCTTCCTATATTAGGACAGCACCTATCCCAATGCTTGACATATTACATTCCAACTCAATTATTTTCTCGAAGTTAGGTAGAAGTAGTATAGGGGTAGAGGTCAACCTTTCCTTTATCTTAGTAAAACTTCTCTCTTCCTTTTCTCCCCATCAGAAGCCAGTGTTCTTCTTTGTTAGTTCAACGACTAGTGCTGAAATTCTTGATGAATCTTCTATAGAATGAAAATGGTTCATGGAAACTTCTTACGTCGATACAAGTATTATGAGTTGGCCACTCAACGATTTCTTGGATCTTCTTGTTGTCCACTCATAAGCCTTTTTCACTTACTACGTAACTTAAGAATATCATTTCCTCTTGCAAAAAAAAAAAAAAACACTTCTTAAGGTTGCCGAATAATCTCTTGACACAGAGGATGTTCAGTATAGCTTAGAGATGTTCACAGTGACTTAGCATATCGGTATTGTATACAAAGATGTCATCAAAGTTAACCACGATACACTTCCCTATTATATGTCTCAACACATGGTTCATCAATCTCATGAAAGTACTCGGGGCATTTGACAAATCGAACGGCATGACCTTCTGCTCGTAAAGTCCATGTCGAGTTTTGAATGTAGTTTTCCACTCATCTCCCAACCTCATGCAAATTTAATGGTTGCTAGACTTTAGATCAATCTTGCTGAAGATCTTAGCTCTACTCAATTCATCCATCATATCATCTAACTTGGGGATTGGATACTTGTATTTGATTGTTATCTTAATCACGACTCGGCTATCAACACACATCTACGAGGTACTATCCTTTTTTGGCATTAAGAGTATTGGCATAGCGTAAGGGCTAAGACTTTCCCTAACATAACCTTTCTCTAATAGTTTATTGACTTGTTGTCGGAGTTCAGAAACCTACTTAGGACTCATCTGATAGGCTAGCTTATTCGGTAGTACGGCTCCAGGTAATAGGTCAATATAGTGCTCTATGCCAGGTAACTACTCTAGGAATAGATCGGCATATTCGTCTACTAACTCTTTTATTTCCAGGGATAGTTCACCTCACTCTTTCATCTCTAACAGGTGTCTAACCAACATAAGCATTGGCTTGTTAGCATTGATGGCCTTTCAGAGCTTGGCTTTACTCATCATTAGAGTTCTCTTTGATCTACGAACAAGTTTGGCCTATAGTTTATTAACTTCACTCGATAGCATTGGGTTCAATGTGATCTTCCTACCATCCTTCTCGAATGTGTATAGGTTCCGATATTTATCATAGATAACTCTCTTGTCAAACAATCATGGTCTACCTAGTAATACGTAGGAAGCACACATAGGTAGTATATCATAGAGAATTTAGTCAAAGTAATTTTCGATAGTAATAGGTAGTAGTACTTGCCAAGTTATAGGTAGTAATCCCTTCTTACTCAGCTAATGTAACTTGTACGACCTTGGACGTGAAACAGTCTACAACTTCAATTTTGTAATAAGATTGGCTGATGCTACATTGGTGCAATTGCCATTATCCAAAATGAGGGCACACACTTGATTGTTCACCTTATAGGTGATATAAAATAAATTCTCTCTTTACTCCTCCTCAAGTAAGGGTTTGATATTCATTATGCATTGGACAACCATAATCAATAGGTCTAAGTCCTCAACAAACACGTCCTTAACAAACATGTCCTCTTCAGTTAATTCTTTCTTGTTAGTTTTCTCTTCCTCCTTAAGTTCCTCATTAGTACTTTCTACCTTTAGCTTTGGGATGTCTCTCTTGATGACCATAGTTTTTCGATTCAGGTACTGAGCAACTATATGTCTAAACCCTTAATACTTAAAGTACTTGATCTGGCTCATCTTCTTATTAGATCCTTGCCCTTTTTCATAAGTACGAGTCAGCACGGCACTATTAGGTCGGCCTTTCTACTCGGTTCAGACATTTACCTTTTGGATTGGCTTGGGACTTGACTAAGCTTGATGACTTGCCTGTCTAGGTAGGTTAGTTAGCAGCTTGGTCAATACTTGACCTCTCTTTTGTCTATCCACTTGTTGAGTTATTTAGATGGCTTCATCTATTGTTGTAAATCATTGGAGTTCTACAATGTCTCAAATGTCGCCTCTCAACCTTGTAATGAATATAAAGATTGTTCAAGCTAGTAGTTCCTCTACTTCATAGTAGATCATAAACATTTGAAATTCTTAAACATACTCGTCAATAGATCGACCTCCTTATCTCTGCTCTTAAAGACAAGTAAAAGTATCTTACAGATAAGTATCCGGCACAAATCTGTTTCGAAATATTCTCTTCATCTCAGGCCAAATATTAATCTCTTGGTAGTCTTCTCGCCTCCTCATAGTTTGAAAATTCTTCCACTACATGACAGCATATGTAGAGAACTCAATAGCAGTAATTCTTACTTTCTTGTAATCCTCATATTGGTAATAGTCAAACATACGCTCTACCTTTTCTCCCCATTTTAAGTATTCATCTGCACTTCTTAATCCAACTTGGAATTCGAAGCTTCACATGATCAAAGGCTCTAGGTACTTATACTCGCTTTTCTTCTTCAAAATACTCTTTCTCATCCTCAATCCTTTTTCTTACTCATCTACTTACTCCTCCACCTCAAACTTGTAGAGTTAGGTTCTGACCTCTCACAGGTCGAGCAGCTTATGGGGTATTATGTGTGGCTTCAATTGGTTAGCAAGCCAATCCATAAATAGCTCAAGTTAAATCTACTAAGAGATTAGCTACCTCATCAAGTCAATGCTCCTAAGGGTTCCTTGAGATTGTTGGCCATGGAGAACAAGTCCGCTATTGTCATCTTTAACACCAACATTTACACTTAGGTTAGTTATTTTCTCCATAGATTCGAAGCTTAAATTCTTCATGTAGGTGTTTTAATAAACACTTCCACAACTTAAAAAAGTAACAGCTAACAAACACAACAACTAAACGGATACAATGACTTGCTCTGTTTCATATATGCAAAACAGAGTATAAATAGAACTTAAAAAATTAACTACAATTCAGTGAAAACCTGCACTTGATACCAAGATGATGTGGAACCATGACTAAGAATAAATAAGTCTGGTTGTTAGATAGGTCCAAGCTTGTCGAAAGCTTGAAGAGATGATGGTGATATGCGCTAAAGGATAGAAAAATGAGTAGGATAGTAAGTAAAACCCATGAATAGCTCTAATGGATATGACACATCAATGGGACTTCTGATGGCTCATAGCACAACTCGATATGATGCACGAATTGTTTTGATAAGGTTACTCGCCACCTAACCTTACTTAAGGGTTAGGATAAGAGTGAAAAGAGAGAGTAAATAAACAATATTTACATAAAGAAGAATATTCAATTGTATTGATGATAATTTGATGATTATAGTTACAAATACAAGGGGTATTTATATTCAAAAGTTTAGGATAACTTGCCTAAAAGGGAAAAGAGAAAATAAGGTATTTCCCTAAAGAAATAATGTACAAGAATATAAGAAGATTAAAATGAATGTTCAAGAAAAGTAATGATTAGTGTGGTAGATGCTACACATGGTCTTATACACGTGGTAGAGATACATTAGCGAGGCCATTAGAGGATGCGAACAAAAATGTATGATCAAATTGTTTATCTGAGCAAGGGTGGCTAAGGCTCAGTCTGGGGTCTCTCTCTTGATCTCTTGATAAGGGTGATGCCAAGTAGTTAGTCGGCTCGGACGTGAGTAAGTAACTGTAAATGGTTTGGCTGTTATCTCGACAATCTACAATTTAGCATACTTTTGAGAGATTGACAACCATTCGGCTCAACATATAGAGTGACTCAGCAAAGAAATACTCAGCTTTGACAGGAGTTGGCTAGAGTAGGAGGATCTGCCTAGCTAGCCCTTCTAGTCTTCGAGCTTAGTTGTGTGCCAAAGGCCTAGTAACTTGATTCTTACCACTTCTCTTCTTTCCCTTCCTTTACACTCACAAAAACTAGAAGTGTCACAACCTATAGGGCAACTAGGTTGTAGTAGTACCACCATATAGAACGAGAAGTTCTAAGGCTAACACTATTACTAGTAAAAACCTTCATTATATTGTACAAGGTGTCATCACAACTCTAGTATCTATTAGAGAGACTAACATAAAGTAATATCAAAGTAATTAAACTAAGGTTCATCACATAATACTAAATATCGTAGAGAGTACGGTAAACAATTTTCCCTTAATTAAGTCTTACAGACCATAATAAGACACTAGTAGTCTAAGCAACCACAACTCTTAAGAAAAACAAAAGATAATACTAAAGAGTCCAAATATATCATAAATGTCCATATGTACTCTCATCTTCTCTTTAGCTATCCTAAAGCTTCAAGTATTAATCTTGGGCATCCCTCCACTCGGCTTTAGCTATAAGTCAAGTTATAACAATAAACTATAAGAGTGTAAACAATAACAGCTTAGTGAGTAACCTTCTCATCCTATCAACAAACAAATTTCAAGCAAGTTATTTATATATGCATATTTAATATTGGTGAGCATATGAGATGCACACATCGTACACAGCTTGTAGGCAACTGTGTAAAGCATGGTTTTACTCCCAACATTGCTTAGCTTAGGAACTACTTAAGCACGTCAGGACTTAGGCCTCTACATCTATCGTCCAATCATATATTATCTTCTCTTGGTAGACCTAAAGTAGTAGACACGACTTAACCTCATGTATAGGGTAGTACGCATAAAAGCCAAGTAGATCCTAAAGGTCAAGGTAAGAACATGTCGTATGAGTATGTTGCATAATACAACAATAATATAATATAAATACAAATCTAACATATATGATCTCCCACACCCTTACATAGTGTTGATGCCCTCTATATTTAATGCATGAATGTGTAATGTATAATTGGTTCTATTAAAGTCGAATGATATCATTCCAATTCACGAGTGACTAACTAAATATACATAATGAACACTCCAAAGCCTTATTACTAATGCAACAATCAATTTTTGGTTTAGATATATTATTGTGTCTTTATCAAGCAAGTACAATCAATCCAAGGTCATGCATATAACCCAACTCCTAAGCTTAATCATTTCATAATATATATAATTAAATTGTGTTATGCACTATAAGTACAAATAAGATAAGATAAGAGTCGGTGTACTCACTTAGTTATAGCATCTAGCAATCCTAGTAAGTCGATCCTTAAGTACACATCACTTGAAGATTATGATTAAGTATATAAGTATTGCATCTTAATTCACTTAGTTTTCTATTCCTATGTACAAATTTCTACTTTTGCTATTTTCATATTTTGATAATAATTTTGTTTTAAGTCTAGTTTTAGTGATCTTATAGTCATTTTTCATCTTGTTCGAGTGTTTTTATATTTGGTGAGGTTCTTTTTAGGTGTCTGGGCTTGTAAGGTCTCAATTTGGGTCAATTAAGTTTGTTGGTCAATGGGTTAATTTAACTATCTTAAGGTTTGGGCTTAATTTTTGGCTTTTCGCTTAGTTTTCGGCCTTAAGCTTTATATGTAATATCTTAGGCCTTTATTTAAGTATTTTTAAGTTGAATTTTCTATCTAATTTTAATAACTTTTGATTTGGGCCTTATTAATACTCTAATAGGCCTAAATGGGCTTTTTTCACTAGTTTAGGGCCTTAGTTGGTTAAGGGGCCCATAGAGGGTGTCTTGTATGAACCTTAAGGTTTAATGGGTCTTTTATATTTTAAATAATGAGCTTTTTATTTTAGTATGAGATCTAGCCACATCCATTTAGGGCTTATATTTTAATTCTTTTAGGGTCTTTTGGGCTAGTTTTTCACTTTAAGGCCTCAAGCCCAATCCTATTCATCCTTTTGGGCCTAAGTTCACTTTATACTCCAAGTTAGGTCTAATTTACCCTATGTTCCAAATTTAGTCATTAGTGTTAATAAGGCTTTTTATACTATTAGTAACTAAACTAATTTAAGTTATTAACTTACCACTACTTTACTTAACTTGATTAATCACTACCTAAATCATACTTAATACTAAATAATCATGTGATTAAGTTAATAAATCAAAATTTTCAAACCATAACTTAAGTTACAAGTGGCGGCTAAGGTGGTTTAGGGTCTTTGTTACATTTTTGCAACTATTTCTCATTTTAGTGCATTTCCTTAATCTAAAACATGTATTTACTTAGTGTAAGATGATATTTCTAGTAAATGAGTTGAAAGTAAATTGGTAATTCCTACATGAAGGTGGCAACACACTTGTGGAATAAGTGTCATTGAGCTTTTCTTAAGGATTTATTAACAAAACATATTAACTACTAATGTCCATCGCATGTTAATGTTACTACCTAAGTCATTGAGTTTAGTTCATGCATTATTCTAACTCAACTTTCATTATACTTCCCTAAAACATTAGGATATGCATGTACATAGGAATGTTTGAGCCTAAATTGTAAGAAATCATGAATCATAAGGAAGAACGAGGAGAAACTAGACTTAATCACTTATAGAAGTTGGGTATGTTAGTTCTTCTTTAAGTGTATTGTGCCATAACCTTTATATATGTGTATGTATGTATATGTCAGCTTACTAGGAGGATGAGTAAGGGAGGTATGGGGCTTAGTGGCTAGTGGTACAAAGGTGGCTAGTGGTCAAGAGTATGGGGGTAGTTGATGAGGTGATTTTGAGTGTATTTTGGAGAGAGTTTTGAAAGTATTTTTGTGTGATGAATGAGGGTGAGATAAATGAAAGAAAAATGGGATTGTGGGATGAGAGTAGCCATCACAATTTGAAAGGGAGAGGGGACAATTTGAGGCCAAATGAGATAGGTGGTATATGGTCCCTAATTGTACCTTTGTACTATGTGTGCTTTTTGCCACTTTTTGTATTGTTTTGTCTCTTAAAAGAACATTGTCCTTTATTGCTTTAACTAATTACATTGTCTCTGCTTCTTAATTAAACTTGTATTATTGTTAATTAAGATGTAATAGGGGTTGATTAGGGTTTAGGGTATAATTAGGGTAATTAAGTACAATTGAATATAATTAAGCATAGTAAGCATAGTCACATAAATTTTAAGGCTTTGTTATATTTTATTATTTTAATTTGATTAGTCTTCATGTTCTACGTGTACCCATAGGGTCTCTTTAGGATTATGTGTTCATTTGTAGTTATTAGTTTGCATATATGTTTAGTTCTTAGGGTTTTAGGAAACTAAAGTACTTGTTCATACTTAACGAGTGATTTTCACTACTCAAATTGGTTTTTCTCAATGTTTTAAGGTTATCATTTTAAGATTTTTGTATATTGGGAATTTTAGGGTTTTAGGGTCAAACTTACTCCAGGGTTTTCTAGCTTCCCATTTAGGGTTTTTAACTTAATATTTAAGGTTTGGTTATATTATTTAGAGTTTTGATTCTCATATTTCTATAAAGTTCTAGAGATTATCTATTAACTCTCTTTCTTATCTAACATCTAATTGTGCTCAAAACTTATAAGGTTTACAAGAAGCTTAAGTGATTGTTTTCATGTTAAAATGGCAAGTGACACTCAAATATTTTTAGTCGATTTCAAACTTTTTGGAGACTAAAAATTATGAAAAAATATGGAATAGAAAGGGTACGAATAATACTATTTGAGTATGTCCAATTTTTTAACTTTTATTGAAGGAAATTTGGGAAATAAAAAAAAAATAAAATTCGAGTAACTAATAAATGGGTATATCTTATATTAAAGTTAAAATTAGCAAAACTGAAGCATATCCTTACAAGATGCCTTAAGATACTTAATCAAAACATATAAGGACATTGCACATGTGTACCTTTATTTTCCATCAATTTGTGCAAAAAACATATTCAATTTTGGCAAAAATAGGAAAAATTGGATATACACAAGAACTGGCTGTTGTTAATAAAGATTTGATCTTTTCTCAATATGGATGTTTCTTAGGAAGAAATCACAACTTGGCACTATAAATAGGCATCCTCCCTACGCATTCAAACCACTTCTAAGCATTGCAACTATCACCATTGTAAGGGTTATATGTTTTCTCTCTCTAAAGCTTAAAATTTCAATATCTATTTTCTCTTCAGTTTCTCTCATTATAAAGCAAATCAAAGAGAGGCAAAACCAGTGGTGGATTCTTTGATCTTTATAGATTAAAGCCTAACCGGTGATTTTGTTTAATTTTGTGTTGGGTAGGAGTAATTAAATTTGATGATGAGAAGGTGATCTTAGGGTTTATTGATATCGAACCTAAAGTTTCCAAGAAAATTAGGAGTCCAATTGCTCGGTTTTTTTAGAAATTGAGTTAGAGGTTTCAAAGAACGGCCTCTCAAGAGTCTAAAGCCACAAGCCCCACCAAAAGAGCCAATCAATTCGCCCTTGAACCATCCTTCGATTCAATTTGCATGTGAGGTAAATATTGCTTCCTTTCTTGTTTCTTTAATTTTTAGTATAAAAATAAAAATATATAAAATAAAAAATAATTAAAGAAGTATGTTCTTTTTAATTGACCTCTTTATTTATATTTGCTTACATATTTGGCATATTTTAATAGTTTGATTATTTGATAATATATATGCATGTTTAATTAAGTTGATTAATATGCATGGTTTATGATCAATTTCTTGTTTAATTATGATGTTGGCTTGATAATTAATATGCTTTGATGTTGTTTTATATAATTCCTCATTTGTATATTTGTTTAATTATGTGCATGATAATTTATTTCACTTGTTAGTTTGCATGTTAAAAATAAAATATAAAATATGTTTGTTAGCTAAAATGATGATATTGCTTGCATATCTTTAATTAATAATAATATATGCTTTGCACGCCGTTCATTAATTTGCATGATGTCTCTAATAATTATGCTTGATCTTTGCATGTTGTTACTTTACTTGTATGTTATATGAATAAATAAGATTCTTTAAAATAAAAGAGATTTTATCAAATTTCTAAGAAAAATATGGTTTTTTTTCCCTAAAATGTTTTTTAGAAAAATGCTTCCATGAATAAAAAAAATGTTAATTCACCTTTTTCTCAAAATTAGGGGTTTATTTTTAGAGTTTTACAAAAGTAGGACCAAAAACTCATTTTTCATTCAAAATTTAATGAATTTAAAGTGACAAGAGTTTTTCAAAAATAAAATAACCAACAAACTAAAGTTTTCATGAATTAAAACTATGTGGGTTTGATCCCACTTTATGAGTATATAGGTACTTTGAGCAATCCAAACAAATAAAAAAAATGTTTTCCCTCTTAATCTTTTTCAAATACAATAAAGCCATTTTATTTTGAAAAGGCCCATTTTCTATAAAGAAAAAGAAGAGAAGGATTTTTGACCTAATGATATTTCATGGATCTTTTATGGCAATCATTTGGATTTTGTTTCCTTTTTCTAAAACCCATCTTTAGAAAAAACCCATGGATCAATAGTTGAAATTAAAGTCCATCCACCAATGGGTTTTAATTTCAATTGTTTCCTAACTCAATCAGGTGGCAATTTCATGTTTTTCTAAATGCTCTTCCTATGTTTAAGCTTTCTCCTAATAAAGTCAAGGAACTTATACTAAATTGGTCTAGTTTAATATAAGTTAGATTAGAAAAAAGGAAAACCAGATTTTCAACTCGACAAATTGGCAACTCTATTAGGGACCTCTCAGTAGGGTAACCATAAAAGATCTATGATATAATTAATTAGGCCTTTAATTCTTCAAAAAAATAAATAAATAAATTGATGATTAGGCTTTCCTTTATTATTTGTTTTATTTATTTGTAATAATTGTAATAATTTATTTGTAATAATTGTAATAACTTTTGTCTTAGTGATGTAGGAATGAAGTTTCTTTGAAGAAAAATAGAAGAAGAAGAAAAAAAAAAAAGCTTAATGGGCCAAATGAACTTTATGGCATGATATATGAAATATGTGTTTATATACGGTTGAACCTAGACCATCATTGGATCGTCAGAGGGAAAAGCAATTGTGTAGGTTTTAGGTACTATGGTGTAATCATCACTCAAGCCAATTTGGCCAACCCTACTCAAGTTTTGATTTAACTATCAACCATTGAATTTGGAAACCTTTAGAACCCCCTTGGTTGCATTCATGATAATAAACCAACAAATGAAAAATATTATGGCACTTTGTAAATATATAAAAGATGTAACCTTAATAACATTCAACTATACTATATCGTGTTGTAAAACAGTTTTCTTTTTGTAAATAAATAAATAAATGCTCACTCATTTTATACTCCTCTTGCATATTAATAAGGTTGCAGTTGAATAAAATTGTCACACTATTATTCAATTGCTACATTTGCATTTGTACGCTTTCATTATTGTTATATGTTCATATGTCTATAAAAGAAAGAAGAAGAAGAAGAAGAGAAACAACAAAAAGCGAAAGGGAAACTTTAAAATAGAAAAAAAAAACATTAGCTTTGTAAATAATCTAGTATAAGTAATCTTTGCCCATAGTTTGTAAATACTCATAACTCGTAGACCTGTTACCTTGTAAACTTAGGTGTTTTTACTTATAAATACTTATGACCTACTCTACAAATATTCATAACTCTTAATTGTCATCCTTGAAATAATTGTTAAAATCGTGATTTTATCTTTGTGATTCTACAACTTTACGATTTCAAGAGATTCTTCTGAGTTAACTTGTGCATAAAATCTTTGTCGTGTAGAAATTTACATTGTTAACTGAGTTTACATATAAATACGGCAAAAACTTATATTTTTGACCAAGTTTACTAATTCTATATATTAGAATTGAATGGGCTAAAAAATGAAAAAATACAACTAAGCTTTTATAAGTTATAAACTATTAGAGCATTACATCATTTTCCCTATTTTCCTCTTTCTCTCTCTTTTAGTGCCTTATTTAATGTATATAGCTTTCATCTAAGCTTCAACTCTAATAGTAAAGATTATAAGAAAAATTATATACTTCACTTTATACCATTAATAGTTTAAACTAAATTAAAATGTTTGATTCTCTTTAATTCATTATTTTTTTCAAAAAGAAAAATAATAGAAAAAGAAATTAGTTTTCAATTTTTTGTCCTTCTTCCACATATGTTAAATTATATATTATTAGGAATATTTCTATGAAAAAAAAAACTTAATTTCTTCATTTCCATCGTATATTTCAAATTTTGAATAATTACTATAA
This sequence comes from Lumnitzera littorea, assembly GCA_024138015.1. Classification (NCBI taxonomy): domain Eukaryota; kingdom Viridiplantae; phylum Streptophyta; class Magnoliopsida; order Myrtales; family Combretaceae; genus Lumnitzera; species Lumnitzera littorea. The sequence goes on from JAMXBB010000008.1 coordinate 100,060,539, forward strand.
ATATATTAATAATTTTTTAAAACTATTTTACATAAGTTGTAAAAACCTACATTTCTAAGTTTTGATTTACATTTTGATTCTATCAACCCTCTAGTAATTCTAGATAGAATTGCGAGTTTGACAACTTTACTTATAACTTACAATAATCTAATAGTCGCCCCCTTGTGATAAGATTCAAAGTTAAGGCTAAGGGAATGGTGAAAAGATTAACCATCATTATAACCAAGCTTCTTTTTCAATTGAGATTCCTTGAAAATAATTTCTCAAAAAAATAATTAAAAAAAGGTTCCTATAAGTATTCAATTTTTTTTTTTTGTTTTTCCTTAAGCTCGTAAATACATCATTACCCATAACTTGTTTAAAAACAAAAAACACCTTCTCCCTTCCACCCTTGTAAAACTTGTAACCCTTGACTTACCCTTGTAAATTATTCCCATAATATAATGTACCATCACCCTTATAATAAGATCTACTCTCATTTGGTAACAAAACCTCTATAGGGTTCTATAAATAATAAAAAAGAGGGGCAAAATAGTTTGTCAATAGATTAATTGCCAGCTTAAATTCCTCTTGTTGGATGTTTGTAATATACCTTGTAGATATTAATAACCCTTAAACTTAATCTCTTTTTCATTAGTTATTTCAATGAATATTCTTTTAGATCCATTGCATTGTAAATTGATAATTTCTCCCCATTAATATTTTTAATCCTTGTAAGAGAAATTCAACCTTTTTCGTTAGGCCTACTTGTTAGGTAATTGTTTTTGCCTTTAAAAAGAAAAGGAGATAAAAAAAAAAAAACAAAACAAGAAAAAAAGAAAAAGTTAAAAAATAAAAATAAAAAAGGAGAGGAGCCCTTATCTTTTCCCTTGATTTATCACATTTTACTATGAACCAACTTTTTCTATTAAGTTTCCTTATTAGGTAATTGTTTCTTGATCTACAAAAAAAAAAAAAAAGGGGGGGTAGGGGGAAAGAAAAGAGCAAAAAAATAAAAAATAAAAAATAGGAATAAAGGCCTTTATCCCTCTCCTAAGTTGTAAATAACATTTTTCCTCTAGGCTATTAATAGTTGTTTTTCTTACTATCCTTGTAACCTTAACCACATATAGTTTGTCACATGGTTATCAAAATCTCAAGTCTACTCTTACATTTCTATAAGTTTATGATTTTAGAAGTCCTTTCCAAGTTGAATCATGTACAAAATAGTTTTTCTATAAATTTGTGTAGAATCGTGATTTTAGGTATACGATTCTACTAGTTTATGTGATTTTACATGGTTTTATACCATTCTACTTGATTTGGATATAATAAGATATAAGAACTATGATAAAGAATTAGGATTTTGTGTTTTAAGGCAAGCAATGTAAGTGAAATAATATTATATTTACTTTTTTAATTTAAATTGATTACATTACTAGCTTTACTGTTTAAGATCTCTCACTAAAGATGAATAAATGATTGAGGAAAAAGATATATTTAATTTGTTGAGTATCTTTTAGGTGTAAGAGATAAGAAAAAAATGAACGTAATTTTATCGAGCGAGACTGAAGATGGTTAAGAGATTCATGACATTAATATCATTAAAGATAAAGTGCAAATCGATGATTCAAGGGACTTGAAATAGGAAGATAAGCATATTATTGGTAGTAATATCAATAACAATTGGCAATGATGATAATGATTATGTTAGAAGAGTTTATAGTGATTCTATTGACAACAAGATAGTTGATGAAAAGACGTTTGATAATTAATGTATCGTTTTGCTTAAGTATTTTATCATAATAATTTATGTTCTAATGTAATTTATATCAATACTAATGTTTATATTTTAGTTTTATATATTAGCATAATCTATACTTCATTATTTGTATTATAACTTGTATTATGATCAAAATTTATGTTGAATATTCTTTATTTACATCATAAATTTTAAATTTTTTATGACTATATAAGTATATTTATAGTTTTTAAAAACTAATTTTGTAGAATGTAGACACATATATTTTCACATTTCGATTTTATGGAACCATTGGCGATTATAAATAAAATCAAGAGTTTAACAATCTTAGGTTGTCATATAAATTGTTAGTAATGTAAAAAGTGTTTGTCTCTTTGTTCCATCACCTTTTCTAAGAGTGCCCTTTCTTTAATAAAATCCACCAACTTTGTACAAATAATTTCTTTTTCATTAGGTATCCTTGTGAATAATTTTCTATAACACGAAGTGTCTTATAAATATTGCAATCATATTGTCTCAAAAAAATTCCAAAAAAAAAAAAATCAAAGGAAAAAAATCAAAAACAAAAAATTATATAATATATATGTCCTTTATCATTTCCTTAGGTTATAAATAATTATCTCTCCTCAATTTGTCAATAGCAGTTGTCTCCTTAGAAAGCAACACCCTTTGTTAACTCTAACAAGTAGTTAAGGATTGTCCCAAAAAAAAAAAAAAAACATAAAGAAAAACAAAATATGTAAACCAAGAAAAAAGAAAAAAGAAAAAAAGATCTTTGATTGTTTCCTTAGGTTCTTCTTTAGGTTATCAATAGTTGGCACTTTTTAGCTATCCTTACAGTTTACTGCCTTTCAATAAAGCTAGACACTTACTAGTTTTAAAATAATGGTTATCATTTCTTACTAGCTATAGTTTTGAAAGGTTTTTTAAAAAAATAAAAAATATTTTAAAAATCCAAAAATAACTAAAAATAAATAGGGATGTTACTAACAATTACAAGTTCCTAATAAGCTTCCAATGGTTGCTTTTAAGTAGATCAACTCTACCCAAAGTCTATAGTGATTTGCTTTAAGTCTGAAAGTTTGTCAAATTGGAAGTATTAAGTGACCATTTGATTTACTATTGGGTCAAAAAGAAAAGCCTACAAAAGGCGTTTAAAAGAAATAACCCTCAAGAATAGTAGACACTAACTCATCCTTGATCCACTGAGAAAACCAAACCTAAACATTATCCTCAATCATTTAAGGAAGTTCAATTTAAATAAAATCCCTAACTTAGTAAAAACCCTAAACCTAATAATCCTAAACACAAGACCTTCCCACTCACTCTAGACCCTAATGAATGTGAGACTTACTTACCTACTCTAACCCAAAAAGCCTAAATGGATACAAAGACCCATCCAACCTACTAAAACCTTAACAAACCCACTCTATACACTTTATAAAGCCTAAAACAAACCAATGACCATCTCTCCATAACCTAATGGAGTTAACCATTCGAGGTTTGAAGTTTGAGCTTGGGAAATAATCAATCAAAGAGAAGATAATGAGACATTCCTTTGAAGTAACCTTGGTCATTCACCACTTGGGCATGAAGAAAATAAGCTAAAGCAATTAGATCCAAAGGCTGCAAGCCTTTAAAAAAGGCTAATCAATCCCAAACTATTGGATCTATCTAAGGTAATCATGGGCTTAGTTAATAAGTCCATCTCAATTGGAGGCATTTTAGCATTAGGGTAAATAAATAAACTAATCTAGCTCGCATGATTGGATTAGACAAAGGCAGTTAAAGATAAACATAGGGATACCTATGCTTATCAACCAATAGATGAGCACTTGGAGAAGTAACCTGCTCAAATTGGTTTAAGGCAAAAAAATTAGGTGAAGCAAGTGCTAAGCCTAATGGAATGTTAAAGTGAAAACTCAGCAAGCAAAGGCATCCCACCAATTGAAAAGTTTAGGATGAAAAGATATAAACCGAGTCCTAAACATTAACCCTAAACATGCTTGAGAGTTGAGTGACATGAATGTGAGGAATTGAGACCCATTCCTTAAAAGAGCTCTATCTTAAACTTAATATACAAGTCAAAATAACGATAATCATTCTTCTTATATCCTAAACATAAAATATCCTTTGTAAACCTATTCAATCCTTTATTAGAAGTATCTTTTAAAGTTAAACCTTATCAAGAACCACCCTACAAAGAGTAATTGTTACTATTGCTGATTCAACTCCTTGGAAAGGAAGAGCCTCAATTCAAAAAGCCATGCATATTTTAAGTTGTAAGTTATCCAAAAAAAAAAAAAAATAGAAAGAAAAGAAGCAAGCATTTTGACTACATTGTAAGCTTACAATCAGAAGCCTAAATGGAGATCAATATGAAGAAATAACATATGAAAAGCGAAAGAGAAAATATCAAGAAAATATTTTTAAAAAGAAGAAAAAAAAAAGAGAAAAGAAGAAAATTGAGGTATCAGTAATACAATCCCTATACAATTGTATTTGTAACCGATGAAAGAAAGCAAAAGAAAGGAAAGTTCATGAGAGACAAACCAGATTTGTTGTTTTCTTTAGCAACTATTATGATGGGCACTTGCTATCATGCATCGACCTTGCTAATTCAACTAAGATCTAGATGTGGCAAAGAATACACAAAATATAACTTTCTCTGAATATGGCAAAAACATTGCCTACTTTAATACGACGTCCTTAGCTAGATTCTTTTAACTTATGTTAAAGTTGCTCAATGTCTTACGGCATATGAAGTTGCAGTTACCAACCAGGTAGTAATAGTTACAAACCACAAAAAAAAAAAAAAATTGCAAACACTGTAACATATCAACTCATAAGAGGAAGATAGTTACTAACCAAGAAAAGATGAAATTGTGGAGGTTGTGCTTCTGCGAGGAAAAAACTGTCGTATCTTTCTTTTATTTTTAGTCTCGCATATTTTTTAGAAATGAATGCAGCATGGTGGTTTCTAATTTTCAAAATAAGAGAATAGGTATTGAGAAATGAAATATTTGCTTCATTAGAAATGTCATTCGTTAAAGTTGGGAAATCGATGACCGTAAAGATACATAAAAGGAGAATGCTGTAAGAAAAATTTTACCTATGGATTTGTCTAGATTTATAGGAAATGTATAAGCAAAGAACCACGTACTAAGTTTGAAAGCATCCACCAAAAGAAGAAAATCTTATTGCATGACTTAAGGGAAATCATTAAAAGTTACAATAGACTTTTGATTCCTACATACGGCACTAAATATTGTCTATTAATTTTCATTCTAGTATGCAAGTGCCTACAAATAAAACATGGCTACAGGGGGTACCAGAGGGTACTCCAATGCAGGTGCTCTGATGTGGCTATTTTGATATCTAAATCAGCCTACTTATGATGTAAATGGAATTATAGTGCAATTGGAAGAAGGTTCCTTACTTAGAGGTTTTTTCTAATATTTATAGTAGGTGATTAGATACATATACGTGAATGAGCCTTAAGAGTTGGGCTTAAGTCTTGATATTATTGATTTAGACCTTTGGCTCATTTACTAAAAAATGTTATCAACAAGCAACATTCTCCACAATCTCATCATGCTCCTAATAATCAGTTTGCTACTGCAATCTAGTTTCCACAACATCATGCAACATCGAGATCTGGGGTGATAAGTTCTTGAGCTTCAATAAGATGGATCCTTTCTTCGCATCGAATAGTTAACAATAATTGTGACGTAGCTATAAGTCATACTAACTACTCTACTGGACTAGGAGTTGTTTGTAGGGATTCCACTGGTTCATTGCTTTAAGCAGCAACATTGTCAACAATGATTAATGATGTTGAAGAAGGTGAGGTTTCCGCAATTAGAGAAGGTTTATGAATTCCTAAAATGAAGGGATGGACACAATTGGCTATTGAATCAGATTCTTTTAGGATTATTCCAGTAAACAATAATTCTTCCTCATCTTTTTAGAGAGTGTATGCAATTGTTAAGGATATCCAAAGAATGAAATCTTTGTTTGAACATTGTTCCTTTTCTTTCATTTGTAGAGAGGTGTATAAATGTGCTCATTAGATTGCAACCCAAGTTAAGAACAAGATGAGCTATGATTTTTGAGTCATTCGACCTCCATCCTGTTTACTTTATCTGTTGTATGTTGATTGCGGATCACTTCCATCTAATGTATGACGTTTGTTTTTCTTCAATGAATTATCCTCTAGTAAAAAAAAAAAAAAAAAAGTTGCTTTGACAAATAACTTAAAAATATAGTTACTTCTTTTTTTTTTATTGTTTTCTAATTTTGATGCATTAAAATGTTATTATTGGGTCCCACAAAAAACTTTTGTGAAGAAACTTGAAATAAAGTTAGAAATTGCTTAAAAATGAATCTTTTTTTAATATGTTAATGCCGCACTTAAGAATACAAGAGAAAATACTACAAAATATAGGTGGCCTTAAGTGTTAAAAGTATATAAAATTAAGTATAAATTATAAATAATTTATTTATGTTTTAATCATGTTTATTTGTAGTATAATTATGTTTATTATGTCTTACATTGTACTATGTTCGTAATTATTAAAATCATGACTTCCTAATTGTTTGTATTCGTCTTCATGTAATTATATCCTAAAACAATAATTACCAATCCCAGTATGGATTGTGACAAAGTGTACGTACCATGCGGGGCAGGTTGGAGGGCAATATCCCGATTCATGGTGATAATACTGTTGCTATACTCTTGCCCAGTCGCCATTGTGGAAAATCAACGATAAATTTCCATTGCGGTGAAGAATTTTAATGATAGTTGATGCTACGTCAAACAAATTTCAACCCTAATCCCTTGAATAAGGATTTCCCAACAATAAAACAAATAGCAATGGATGATTAAGAGAAAGGGACAAGACTTTACTTCTTTGGTTTTATGTTGTGGTATGTATGGATCATTAGGAACAAAAAGCTGTTCCTACAAGAAGTCAGAGAACAAAATGTGGTGGCTGCAATTAGACTACTAGCATATGAATACTGTACTTCTGCAGGGAAGAGAAAGAAAATATATGCAGTTGAGGAGAAATCTATGTCATGAACAACCATCAAGGAGAATTGGGTTCGGCTTAACACTGATGGTTTAGTCAGTCCTAACACAGGTCATGCATCTATAAGTGGAGTGATAAGGGATTCAGGTAGAAAATGGCTATTTGGCTTTGCTCAGAGAGCGGGAAAAATTGATATTGCTGCAATAGAAATTTGGACCCATTTACGTGGGGGTAAACTAATGTATTCAAAGAGGACTGTTAAATGTGGAAATTAATATTGACTTTAAATTAGTTGCTGCTTTGTTATGTTCAAATACAAATACAAAGTTAAAATCTGAAAGTGCAAGTCATGCTTCAAAACTACAACGATTATTACAAATTGTGAGGATTTTTTTTTTTTTTTTTCCTTCACACAAAAGGACAAAAAGTTATTGCAATGGACATATTACAACAATTTAAATTCACACATCTAAATTCTTGAAATAGCCCATCAACTTTTCCCTTTTGCGAGAAATAACTTCTAACCCTTATTAGAGAGAATTAAAATGTCTCAATGTGCAATGTTTTTTCTTTTTCATTTAGCCTAGCCATTATAACAATCACTTCAATACTACATATAAAGTACAAGAACTTGTATATATCATCAATATTTAAAATGGCATAAGTTTTCAAGAAATTGAAACACAAGTAAATGACAACTAATCTAAAATTAATGTAAAAGTATCTAATTAAATATTTCAAAAGTATTCAACAAAATATCAAATTTAAATAAGTGACATGATATCAAATTTTAAATGTATTCAACACAATATACCCACAACATATCCAAAAAAAAAAACCTCCTCAATTATAATCAAAACTACACAAGAAAATATTTAAATTAAGTAAGTTACATGATAAGTGTGGATTTTAAATATAGGACTCCAATTTCCTTTTTATCTTTTCATCATCTTGAAATATGATAAATGTGCATTTTACATGCTTTTCCAGTATTAAAATCCTATGCATTTGTATAGTTTATAATGCTTTCATTAATATATATTATCATAAAATTTATAAATTACACACATAATGGGTCAATACAAAATCAGACATGTAACTCTGACTGTTGGTTTTATGATTCTAGATACCATCTTGCATTCTTTGAAGAACATACTTTGCTTAGTTAAATTGTGGGAGCTTACTTGGATCCTCTACCATTGCCAAATATTCCCTTGCAACAATTAAGCAGGACAAGTAATTTACTAAGTATCCATACCACAAACAACTACTTGAATTTTTCATAAACAATTTCAGCCTTTTTCAAATCTTGCTTGATGACATTTAGCTTAACGTCTTCCTTCATCTACTCCTTATACTACTCAATACCTCATCTATAGCATCTATAGGAACATCTTCTCTATTACCACTCAAGTCGAGAACATGTTCCACATCTTGAGGAGTAATCTAAACCATTGTTCCATTTATGTCCAAAACATGACTCTCAGGTTCAAAATTCTAAAGCAATTACAAACACAAGTCTCTATCCATTTTACTACAATTTAAGTATAAAAAGCTACCAAACCTTACCTCACTTATAACATGTCTTTTCGCATCACTAAAACATGAAATTACACTTGCCACATGCTTAAAATGACATCTCGTCTTGTAAGATTTAACAATCTAAATTAAGTATTAAAAAAAATTTCCAATTTAGTTGTTTTCAATATCTATCTAATCTTACTACCCTTACAATATCTATCTAATCTTACTAGCCTTACAACACCCCTATACTCTATGGAACTATGTTTTTGCTTTTCTTTATATTACTTCCTTACTTCTAGAGAAAGAGCATGCTACTTTTCAACTTTCCTCATAAGCATCTGAAAAAAAAAAATAATAATAAACATCATCATATGTAAATTACCAATAAACAGTGTTAAGTTATACAACATCTATAAAATATAACCTCACTAACCTCTCCCTTAAGTTGTTGTTCATCCAACTTTAACTTCTTTCTCTCATCTTGCCTATGTAAGGATAAACCAAAATAATAAAAGCATTATTTCCAATAATTGTAGAAACATAAACAAAATAGCTAAAAAGAACAACAAGACTTCTATACAAGTAATACATGTATGATGTTATTAGACACTTCATCTTACTCTAAGAAAACACGAATCCGTAATATGTAACAACATAATAAGTAAAAGTAAGTATTGATACAATCATAAAAAGTATTCAATTGTGTTTGGTATAAAATTGTCTACAAAAGTCAATAAACTATTGACAAAAAGTGTTTTTTTTTTTTCTTTTTAACAAAATAAACAAAATTGTCGACACTTGAAACCACTTATCGATAGTATTATTGAGCACAAAAGCCCCTACCATGGTTCCTATTGACAATGAACTAACTCTATCAATAGAAATCATGTTGGGGGCTTCTGTACTTTGTAAAAATATCAACACTTTAGCCTAATTGTCGACAATCTTGTTGTAGACATAAGCCGCCACTACAATTCTTGTTGATAGAAGCACTTCACTATCAAGAGGAAGTCAAATGGGAAGAATTTCCCTCTTATTAAACTATCAATAAAAATGCTTGATAGCATCATCCCCACCCAAAATTTTGTAAACCTTAATTTGCTACTTAAAACAAGTGAAAAGAGGAATCCAATGTAACTCCAATTAATAGCAGACAACAACAATATGCAGAAAAACCTACATCTACTATCGATAGATAAATCAAAACACTAAAACCCTAGGCCCAATTAAAAAAAAAAAAAAGAAGAATTTTTGTGAGTAGAAATCCCAACTAATAAACTATTGTAACAACTAAACTTATTGCAACTATTGATATTCTAATTACATCATGACCATATATATTCAACATGAGGAGGCTTAGAGACTGCACCTCAATTGTATGCCACAGGTGCCAAACAATTGAGGTCATAGAGGGGATCTTTAGTTGATACAAGCTACCGGCTGACAATGCCCTACACAAGGCTATGGGCTATGTATTGAGGGCACCTTGGGCCTTCAACATCTTGATTAGTTGTCTACTGGGACTGACAATACACACCATTGAGATCACCTAGGATTTGAACCTGAGTACTCCCCTGATGAGAGTAGATTCCCTCTGTTCTCCCCAAAACTATTCTGAAAAAATTTTAAGAAGTATATTTTGCCGCACCAGTCGAATGGGAGACCTTCAAAGCTTTAGAAAGGCTTTTGATAGGCTGCTAAAAGAAAAAAAATGCCTTTCTCAATGATTATTGAGTTGGAGATTCATGTTCAATGGTTACCTTGTTTTATAGCCTATATCTCCGCTGTTAGTGGTTTTCCTCTGCGCTTAAAGCTGTTGATCTTGCTGTGGCTAGCGTGTTTGGTGTATATGGCTAGTTAGTTTATTATCTCGCCTACCACATCTAGTTTAGGTTTAGTTTGGTTTCTAACAAAAGCGAAAGCTTAAGCTCACCCCTAAATGGGATGGCACACAATTGAGGAGCATTTGAGCAACTCGGAAGATCTAGCACGTGCCTCTGTTTTGATTATTCTTCCAAACTATACAAAAGCAATTTATTATATATAGGAACTGATGCTTCGGCAATTGGTGTTGGTGTTACACCTTTTCAATCTAATTGTATATCTTAAGTAAAAATTACCCTGAATATGTAAAGTATCAGCCAATATTAAGGGAAATGGCAACAACAGTCAAGAAAGTTGCCAGGATATCAATATATGAGCGAAACTGGGTATGGCAAAGGCAATGAGGTCGTTCTAGGAAAAGTCCATTTCCAAACAAAGGACCAGGGATATTAGATGACGTACCTTGTAGGTAGGATTTCATTGGAAAAATATTAAAACAACAAAAAAAAAAAAAACAGAACTAATTGTAGGACAAATAAACGGAAGTCTCAATTTTGTTTTTCCTCTTCTTCTCTTTTTATTTTTCTGCCCGCTTTTTTTTTTTTTTTTCATTTAGCCTCGTTGTTAAGAAGAGTAAGTACGATTCGGTTCAATATAATTCGTCTCTCTTTACTTAATCGAATCTGAAATTAACGATTCAATTTTTTTTTTTTTTTATAAAACAAACCTAATTATATGGTGTGTTTTATAAATTTTTTGAACTTAAAAATAAATAGCTAAAAATAGTTTGGTTCATGATTCAAAGCATTTTTTAAAATAAAATCTTACAAATTCATTATTTGTTCTGTAATCTTTAGCCTAAAATTTAACAAGTTATTTTCTCTCCAATGTTTCTACATACATTATTGTCTGAAAGATGTTATCGCATAGCATAATCCCATCGGCTTAAATTGAATATAGGTGTGGAGCAAAACAATTCAGTTTAAAAAGACTTGAGGATAAGGTGGAATAGAGTTGTTATTTGTCAATTTAAAAAGACTTGATGACTATGGACTGTACACTACTGAGAGAGAGAGAGAGAGAGAGAGAGAGAGAGAGAGCGAGGGGGGGGGAGGTGGGTGGGGGTGGCGTGTGTGTGTGTGTGTGTGGTGGTGGGGGTGGTCAAAAGAAAAAGCGCGACATTAGATGAAGTGGAAAACAAATCTAAATCACGTAGAGGGTTTTCCGTTTTGGAGAAGAGTGTAAAAGAGATAGGGCACGATCATCAAGGTTAAGGACGGTTTATGCTAAGGTTAAAAAAAAGTCCAGGGTCACGTAAAGTCACAAGCCAGTACCAAAAGCAGCCGAGTCACGTGGTTTTGATTTTTTTTTTTTTTTTAATAAAAGCGGTACAGAACCGAACCACAAACTAAATAACCATTACCAAGTCAAACCTCAAAAATCGGTTTGGTTTACGATTAATTGTTACGGTATGGAAAAGTATTCAAAAAATTTGTAAAATTATTGACAAGATTAGCAACCATAGATCGATGTCACTCTTCGGTCACTTTCGTTTGTTTATTTTTATTTATTATTTTTTGTTTTCTTTTCCGTCCAGAAGCAGTACAGAGTATGATACTTCCATGAAATTGTTTATCTAGGAAAATATCTGTATTAAAAGTAAATTTATTTGCTGACCAGTAATTTTTGGACATTCTTTCACTTCTACTCGCATTTAGCTTTAATACATTGAAATTATATATATCCCTAATTAATGTATTAAAAGGAATTCAATAAACTATATGAATTCAACGCACAATTTCCGAGTACAAAGTCATGAATTTCATGACTTAACTTTTCCTTAATTGTATCTGCAGTAGTGCTCATTAGGTCGAAACCGTTAATTTACAAGTCGAATATGGGATACACTGTGATTGGCTCGCCTCATCATGGTTTTGAGTCTATTCAATTGGCGCGACGGTTCATGGGCTGATTCGCTCCTTAGCCTATGAACCTTTTTTTTTTCTTTAATTTCTATTTTTTTATTAACTTCTAACTTAATTATGTTTCAACTTTTGTGTATTTTTTTTTTTTTTCCAAACACGACCTCCTTTTTATCTTTTTTTTTTTTTAAATTATACTAATTTATTAATAATTTTTAATTTTTTTATTAATTTTTAACTTAATATAGTTCCAACTTTTTATTTTTTTTCCATTCAAATTTTATCTTTTTTCCTGTATTCAAGTCCTTAATATTTGACAAGTTTCATTAAAAATACTTACATTAACTTAAATTGAATTTTTTATCCATTTTTATCACATAATCAACTTATGATTAATCTTTTATTATTAGTTTGGTAATATTATTTTTAGAAAATTATCTTTTACTATCACAAAAAAGATAACTTTGATATGCTATGATCTAATAAATATCATTCAATTATTTTTTTCAACTTAATGGCCTTCATTCTCTTTCTCTCTCTCTCTCTTAAAAGGATGAATCTGCATTGACCCACTGGTTTGAATGGTTTTGACCTCTTGAACCACTTAGGCCTTTACGGCTTAATAGTTTACAAGGCGATTCAGGTTTGCCCATTTTCGAACTGAGTTGGTTCATCGATTTTTTAGACTAATTCACAATTCAAAATCGGCTTTTATATGATCTATATATATGTACACATTTATTTCCTTTATAGTAATGGATTGTCACCAATTAGATATACCCATACGTAGGACAATTCCATGTGTTTGGAAAAATCACCACTTTAATTTGAAACCCTCCTCCAATATTTTTCTTCTTTAATTTTTCAACTATGGAGATAAAATATGAAGAAGCCTAAGAAAATTTGAAAATCTTTGTTTATCAACATTTACTATAGGCTAGAGCTAGAATTTACGCTGGAGAGAGTGGTGAAAATGAATCAAAATAAAAAAAACAAAAAGATTTATTGATATTAACACATCTTATGTTGTGGTAAATAATAGATAAATATTAATAATATTTAAATATATATTAATGATATAGTTTATATATTTACGTAATAAAATTTTATTTTAACTTATTTATCACTATAATGTATTAGTATTATCAAATCTCTTTTCCAGGAAAATGTGTTTCGTCTCTTTCTTCTACCGATGTACAAAAATGGAAAATGATTTTATTCCTTTTCCTCTCCTCATTGCTTTCCAAATTGCCAAACACAATAGTGCTGGTGCATCATGTTATGCATGGATTAAGCCACTCTCACCGTCTTAGCACCGCTTTTCTTCTTCTCCACTGCAAGCATTTCTCATTACTGCCTTCTTTTCCCTCTTAGCATGACTTTCCTTCCTATTTCACTACTCCTGTCCTTCCTCAACACTTGCAATATTGAAGCTGCACCACTGGAACCTATTTCACTTTTGTAACAACAGCAAATACGCTTCCAACAGCACTTACGAGAAGAACCTGGACACAACTCTCTCTTCCCTGTCGGCCACCATCACCACCTTTGGGTTCGGAAACGCCACCACAGGCCAAGCCACAACGGACAGGGTCTATGGCCTGTATCTCTGCGGAGATGACCTTAGCCCTGCTATGTGTGGAGATTGTGTAAAGACAGCGTCTTAGGAAATAATCCAAAGATGTTCTCGTAGGAGAGTTTCGATCATATGGTACGACGAGTGCATGTAGCGTTACTCCAACTTGTATATATTCGTTTCTGTTGAAATAGAGCCTGCTCTTACGACAGCGATGAACACAGAGAACCTGACCACCAGTATGATTTTGACAATACAATGAGCGAAGTGCTTGTAAGTATAGCGAGACTGGAAAGAAGTTTGCTGTGGGGCAGGGTAACTTAACGAGCTACCGCACGCTGTACACGCTCGCACTGTGCACGCCTGACTTAGCAGCCTTGAATTGCAGTGAATACCTTGCGCAAGTATATAGAGGTATTCAATTGAATGTTGATGGAGGGTGATACATGGTTCCTAGCTGCAATATTAGGTTTGAGTTGCACACTTTTTATGATGAAACTGCTTTGGAAGTCCCTCCACTAAAACTGACTCCGGTCCAGCTTACTACTCCGCGCACTCCTCCTCCACTGATTCCAGCGCTAACAAGTAAAGGTAATGCTAGATCTTTAATATCGGTTATGTTAACCGGCATTTGGGTCGCATGTTAATTTTACTGATTAGTAAGGAACGACTCAGTTTTCAAGTTATTGATTACATATTTTACGAGTATTCGATAGATTATGTTAACAAGTGTTGGAAAATACTTCTGTACGAAATCCTTATGATAGAAGCAAACAATTTTGCAATATAAGATAAGATACTAAATAAAATTCGGTCAGCAGGTTTCTTTTCCCAAGATTTTAGATTTCAGCACTTTAGTTTATAGTAGCTTGAGTCTATTTCAAGAGTATGTTCAACCTCAGGATTATTTAATAACATCTCATGCTGAGCTAGATCTAAAAACACTTTGTCTCTATTGCTGCTTTAGCGTTAACTTGCCTTCCATAATTTATTCTGTCAACTTAGGCCTGCTCCTATTAGAATATTTTAGAAATATCTATCAATTATGTAAAGAGTATATTTAGGATATTTTTTATGTTTAGAAGGTATTAGAATATTTAGGAATATCTGTCAATTATGTAAAGAGCATACTTAGGATATTTGTTTTCTATGTTTAGAAATTTGGTTAGTGCGTCTATGTTGTATATATATATTGGTCCTTTTTTGCCTGTGACATGAATATACACACACAGAAATTTTCTTCTCAAAATTTTATATGGTATCAGAGCTTGGTTAAAAAAAAAAAACGCTATGATTAGCGAGGGACAGAGTGCAGGGCGTGGGCAAAGAAATATGCCAAAGGTGAATACAACCCATGTAATTGGGCAGCTATCATCATCAATGGCAACAACGGAAGAAAATACAGCTTCTAGGACCTTGACAGTAGAACAATGGTCATTTTTTCTCAATTTGTTGAATACGTGCAAACCGGGTACTTGTGAAAAGATGAATGGTAAGGATAATCTGAATTGGATTATTGATTCCGGTGCTTCACAACATATGACAGGTACTTTAGAATGTTTAACAAATTTAAAAGAAATTGTGGCATGTTCAATTGGATTACCTAATGGAGAGCAGGTGATGGCATTGAATGAGGGATTAGTTTGCTTAGAAAAACATATCAAACTAGACAATGTTCTCTATGTTCCAAATTTGAATTGTAATTTGATATCCGTGTCACAATTACTTGATGGCTCTAATTGTAATGTTCAATTTACTGATAAAATTTGTGTTATACAGGATCGTACCTCAAGGATGGTGATTGGAACGGGTGAACAGTGCAAGAGACTTTATTATTTGAAGTCAGCAATATCAGTCCAAGCATGCAAGACAAGCCATGTAGATTCTTTTGAATTATGGCATAGGAGGATGGGGCATCCGTTTGCAAAAATTGTGGAATCTCTTCCTCAAGTTGAATTTAGTAATAGTTCAGTAAAAAATAAATCATGTGACATTTGTTTGAGAGCTAAACAAACAAGAGAAGTTTTTGTTTCTAGTGACACTAAAGCAAATGAAATTTTTGAATTAATTCATTGTGATTTGTGGGGACCTTATCGTGTTAATGCTTCTTATGGGGCCTCGTAATTCTTTACCGTTGTTGATAATTTTTCTAGGGGTGTATGGATATATTTGTTATCTGAAAAAACAGAAGTGGAACTTGTCATGCGTAATTTCTTTGCCATGACTAAAAGACAATTTCAAAAAGATGTGAAGATAGTTAGAAGTGATAATAGGACTGAATTTGCTGGCTTGCATAACTATTTTTCTGAAAATGGAATTTTACATCAGACCTCATGTGTAGGAATACCTCAACCGAATGGACGTGTTGAAAGGAAACATCATCATATTTTAAATGTGGCTAAAGCTTTAAAATTTCAGGCCAATCTTCCTATCAAATTTTGGGGAGAATGTGCTCTAACGGCTGCATATTTGATCAATTGGACTCCTTCTAAGTTATTAGGAGGAAAGACTTCTTATGAGATACTGTTTGGTAAACCTTCTAGTTATAATCACATTCGAACTTTTAGGTGCCTGTGTTATGCTCGGAACTTAAATAGGGAAAAAGACAAGTTTGCTAGCAGGAGTCAACGTTGTTTATTTGTAGGATATCCTTTCGGAAAAAAAGGGGTGGAAAGTTTATGATCTTGATACAGGAAAATATTTTGTATCCAGGGATGTTGTGTTCTCTGAATCTAAATTTTCATATGTTGATAAGGAAGGTGTGTAACCAGATCTTGTATAAGATGCTTCTTTCGATATCACCAATCATTTTAATGGTGAATTGAATGAGGAAGACGAAAGTGAGGTACCTGAGAATTCGATTGTGACTCAAAGTGACAATAACGACAGGAGGGGTGTCATTGAAATCTTGGGTGAATCTGTTCCAGAACAACTTAGACGGGGTCATAGAACAAAAGAAGCTTCTACTCGACTGCAAGATTTTGTGACATATACTGCACAACAAATAAATCCCTCTGCATGTTCCTCCAATCTAATTCCGTCCACAGGTACCTCCTATCCTATAGCACATTATGTAAATTGTGACAAATTTTCTCTACAACATCGTTCTTTCTTAGCAGCTGTGACAGCCGAAAAGGAGCCTGTTTCTTATATTTAGGCCATTAAAGACATTCGATGGAAAGAAGCCATGATGAAAGAAATTGAGGCACTTGAGGCTAATGGGACATGGACTGTGGAAGATTTCCTATAGGGAAAGCAAGCAATAGGCAGTAAATGGGTTTACAAGATCAAATATAACTCAGATGGTTTGGTTGAACGTTATAAAGCTCAATTGGTGATTCTTAGCAATTATCAGATTAAAGGAATTGACTACAAAGAGACCTTCGCTCCTGTTGCAAAAATGGTTACTGTACGTACTCTTCTTTTAGTGGCAGCAACAAAGGGATGGGAACTCCATCAAATGGATGTTCATAATGCATTCTTGCATGGACATTTAGAAGAAGAGGTGTACATGAAGATGCCACCTAGTTTCTCTACTCAACAGCCTGGCAAAGTTTGTCAATTACGTAAATCACTTTATGGGTTACGATAAGCCCCCCGATGTTGGTTTTCCAAATTGACAACTGCATTAAAGCGGTATGGATTTCTTCAATCTCAATCTGATTATTCATTGTTTACTTTAAATCAAGATAAGATACATTTGAGTATACTGATGTATGTCGATGACCTTGTTGTTGCGGGGAATAATGGAGTTACCATTCAGAAGTTTAAAGATTATTTATGCCACTGCTTCTACATGAAAGATTTGGGAACATTAAAGTGTTTTTTAGGCGTAGAGGTAGCTCGGAATCAAGAAGGAATTTTTCTTTGCCAACATAAATATGCTTTGGATATTATCAGTGAAGCTGGATTATTAGGTGCTAAACCATCTGGTTTTCCCATTGAGCAAAATCATCATTTAGCCTTAGCAAAAAATTCATTGTTGGCAGATTCAGAGAACTATCGAAGATTGGTAGGAAGACTGATTTATTTGACTCTGACTCAACCTGAGTTGTCCTACAGTGTTCATATTTTGGCACAATTTATGCATCAACCAAGGGAAGCTCATTGGGAAGTAGCTTTGCACGTAGTTCGTTATTTGAAGGGCAGTCTTGGACAAGGAATATTTTTACGAGTTGATAGTGATCTTCGGTTGTATGCTTATTGTGATTCTGATTGGGGGAGTTGTCCTTTAACTCGACGATCTCTTACTGGATATTTTGTTATGTTAAGGACTTCTCCCATTTCTTGGAAGACTAAAAAGCAACATATAGTGTCGAGATCCTTTGCTGAAGCAGAATATCGTTCCATGGCTACTACTGTGTGTGAACTGAAATGGTTAAAGGGTCTTTTGCTGTCTCTCGGTGTTATACACTCTCATCCTATGCTGTTGTATTGTGATAGTTAAGTAGCTTTACACATTAGTGCAAATCCCGTGTTTCATGAGCGCACAAAGCACATTGAAATTGATTGTCATTTTATTCGTGATGAGATTCAACATGCACATGTTCAGATTGCTTATGTACGTAGCTTTGAGCAACTCGCTGATATTTTTACTAAGGTATTGGGGATACAACAGTTTGGGTATCTTCTACGCAAGTTTGGGGTTTGCAATCTTCACGCACCAACTTGAAGGGGGGTATTAGAATATTTTAGGAATATTTATCAATTATGTAAAGAGTATATTTAGGATATTTTCTATGTTTAGGATATTTTCTATGTTTAGAAGGTATTAGAATATTCAGGAATATATGTCAATTATGTAAAGAGTATATTTAGGATATTTGTTTTCTATGTTTAGAAGTTTGGTTAGTGCATCAATGTTGTATATATATATTGGCCTACTTTGGCCTGTGACATGAATATACACACACAGAAATTTTCTTCTCAAAATTTTATAGCTCTCCTGCTCTGTTTCAACTTTTTAGTAGTTAATAGCTGAAATGCAGTAAAGCAAAAATCGACAGGAGTATTTCAAATATACATTTCCCAGATTTAGTGGCAAGTGATGATTACGTATGTTTATATGCTTCCATTATCTGCCAATTGTTTGCTGGTGCTACTTATTGAGTTATCTAAAAGTTTAAACATTTAAATATAGTGCAGGTTATTATATTTATACTTAATATATTCCACTAGTCTACTGGTTGGTACTTTAAATAAACTCTATCAAGTAAGTGACTTAATGAAAGCCAAGTGAAACAATTGAAGAAAGATTTGAGCTATTGTATTTATTGCATAATAATAGTACTAGAGAAATTACATTTTTCAAGTTAAAGAATTTTGTTCTATATTATATTTCCTTTCTAACATTTGTTATGGAATTAAGGTGGACATAAGTTAAAAGAAGTCATGAAGAGAGATTGTTACTGAATTTTGATAATGAAATAAGTTAGCCCATTGCACAAAATCTACAAGACTCAAATCTTCACAATCTATTTTTCTACAAAAGTGGGGCTAAATTTTGAAACTAACCAAACTATCATGAAGAGAAAGATATCAACAGTTGTAATTATTGCCATTGTCACAACAATTGCAATGGCTATTGAGCTCATTCTCGTAGGAAGTTGGTTCATTTAAAGAACAACTACAACAAAGAGTGTTATAAGACAATATGAAAGTGGTAAATATCATATATCATGTTTTAAGCTCCTTTAACAATCTTTAGATCTCTTTCTTTATAATATGCTATATTGCCTATTGCATGGAATTTAATGTGCTTTCCCTTTTCTTCTAAATTGTTATAGAGTACATGAACAGTAATGAGTCATTGTGTTTTGATTTAAACACAATACAAGATGCCACAAACTATTTCACTAGTGACAACAAGCTAGGGGAAGGTGGTGGGTTTGGTATGGTTTATAAGGTAAAGCACACATAACTATTTCAAAACTTAAGCACCCCTTTGATTCATGATCAATCCTAAATTATTATGGAAAATAGACTATCATTATTACTTAGAGAAAATGTAGGGTACACTATCTAATGGACAAAATGTAGTTATGAAAAGGTTATCTCATAACTCAGGATACAAAATGTAGTTATGAAAAGGTTATCTCATAACTCAGGATACAAAATGTAGTTATGAAAAGGTTATCTCATAACTCAGGATAAGGTGCTAATGAGTTTGAGAATGAAGTCGTGGCAATTACCAAACTACAGCATAAGAATCTCATACAATTGTTTGGATTTTGCTTAGAAGGGTAAGAAAAGCTATTATTGTATGAATTTGTGCCTAATAAGAGCCTTGACTACTTTCTATTTGGTCAGCCTCAATGCTTAACCAATGATTATACAACTATACTAAATGTAATAAGTTTAACCTTTTGGATTAGTTTGGATCTAACGTTTATCATAGTATCAAAGCTGGGGATCCTAATGTTTCACCAAATTGACACAATTGAAGAACAATAAATATAAAATAAACAAAGATCCAAGAGGTTTTAACTTTTAAATGAATTTGCTTTAGATTTAAAGTTTATTGCCAACACTATAAACCCCGCGAAT
This sequence comes from Lumnitzera littorea, assembly GCA_024138015.1. Classification (NCBI taxonomy): domain Eukaryota; kingdom Viridiplantae; phylum Streptophyta; class Magnoliopsida; order Myrtales; family Combretaceae; genus Lumnitzera; species Lumnitzera littorea. The sequence continues at coordinate 100,080,705 of JAMXBB010000008.1, forward strand.
TTATCTTTCTAAGTATAGAAACAAACGTCTAAACTATAAATGATTTCCTAAACTCAATAGAGCTAGTGAGATTTAAAACCGATTAAAATCTCAATCCAAAACCTAAAGTGAATACAAAAAACCTTAAATCATCAATTGAACCTCTAACCACATACGAAGACCCTAAAACCTCGAGTATATGTAACTAGCAAAGTTAATCTCGAACCTCATCAAAACCCTAAAATAACAATCGAACACATAATCACGTATGAATATATTAAAGCATAAATGTGTAAAAATATTAGAGATTGTGTCCTAAAGTAATAAAAACCCTAAAACTATAACGTTAAGAATATAAAAGCACCAATTCACTATAATTTACCCTAAAACCCTAAGTGATAATATATCATCCATATTATGCTATTTCAGCAATAAACGACTAAAGATAACTTTCAATCATGCATAAATATTTAGAATACTCAAGTGATATCTTAGAAACTAAGATATTGTATTCTAGATTGCATTCATCTTCTAAGTATATAACTCGGTTCGTATTATAAAATGTAGTAAACTTTAATACCTTAAATGATACTTTTTATGACAATTACATAAGTAGCTAACCAAATGGTGTATATAGGATATAAATACCTAATGAAAGATCTCATTAGCTATTTTTACTAATCAATTCACTAAACTTCTTATTTCCTTTCATTTCCTTAATCTTTCTCCAAATTTTCCCTAATTAGTTCATTATGTACACAAAAGGGTATTTATTTTTTGAAAGTTGACCAAGTCAACACATGTTGACTAAAGCCAACATTTAGAAAAGTCAACAAAAATATCCCTTTCATTTGAAAACAAATACTTTTCTTCTCATGTTTTCTTTTCTTTTCTTTTCTTTTCTTTTAGCTTTTCCTTCTTCTTTTTTTTCCTTAATTGCTGTCCACTACTTCCTTCTTCTACACCCCACTTTTCTTCACTTTTTCAAACATAAACAAAAGTAAAGCAAAGTCCTTTTCTTCTTCTCCTTTCCAACCGTATCTTCCCTTTCCCTTTCACTCTTCTTTCCTTTTCAACTTTTCAACCATTTCATCAATAGTCAACGACAATTTAAGGTATGCTATTATGTTCTTATGTCTTACTTCATCCTCTTTACTAATTAGAAGGAGAGAATGTTAGGTTGTGCTGTGTACATATATATATATGTTGATCTAGGCTTAAAGTTGCAATCTTTACACGTGGAAGTGTAGAAAACATGGTGAAGAAGAAGGATATGCATGTGTATATGTTTTTAGGTATATGTACATAAAAATATACTAGAGGAATACAAGTATAGAGATCTTTGTACATAAGTATTTACTATGTATATAACCTAAACTAGGACAAATACTAACAATACATACCTATACCATGCTAAATATACTCTTAAAACACAAAAAGAATGAAATTAGGCATTCAATATCGAGTCTTAGGAACCCTAAAGGCTTGGAGAATAAGCAATAATCCAGGTAAGGAAGTTCTAATGACCTGCTACTTGCTTGTGCATGTTACTTGCATGATGTTTTGCTGCTTGCTGTTACTTGTATATTTGAATGACTATTTTGCTTGTATACCATCATCTGTGTGATCGCTTTTTTTTAACTTGATAAATATAAATATCTAACCCAAATAACCGGTTCTATTCGTCGCATGTCTATGACTTGGTAAAGGTATGGATGGAGAGTATTAGCTTTGCAAAATGTTGAAAAGGGTATTTTTGGAAAAGGTTTTTTTTTCTAATCTTAAACGTATTTTCTACGATTTCGATAAGGGCTACAGTGCGAGAAATAATATTTTATCGTTAAGGCAAAACTAGCATGGGTTCTCTACTTGATAGCGAAAGGACTCGCTTTATTGTGTCTATAAGGCCTTGGTTAATTTTGGTTGTAAGAGGACTTACATGTTTGTGTCCGAAGGGCCTTGAAGGGTAGATAGTTCTAGTTTGGAATCCTCCTATTTGGATTATAACTCTTTTCTCGACTATGATAATAGTTGAGTTTTGCCTAAAAGGGTGGTGCTCCTAGGTAGCCTCATATGGGTAAGCTGAGGTGTCCTGTACAGGTAAATACAGGGGATAATCGAAGTGTAGATGACGTAATTCTACATCTTCCATAATTCTGGACTCCTATAGATGTGTTGCTTGCATTCATTATGTATTTAGATAACTTGCTTGCATGTGTGATAATAATGTGTGATAACTTACTTGAACGGTAGTGGTGAGGAACGAACTCACTAAGCTATTTTATACTCATTCTCCCTTAGTTTTCTTTGCAGATTTACTTACAATGGGATTAAGATATGTCTCGAGTGCTGAGAATGAGATGAAGATATGTATACTAGTATTAGAAGTAGCTGAGTACTTTTTAAATGATACACAGACATCCTTTGTAGAAAATATTTATATATTAAAACTTACTATAATATAATTTTTCTTGTATCTATTTTTTTTTTATAATGTTAGTATATTATGTCTTATTATTTGGTAGGAGATACCAATTCTCTGCTGTTTTGAGGAACTATGGGATATCGGACACCTATAGTTATTTATATTTGTATTCTACAGTAAATTAATTACTTTAAAAAAAATCAGTAACTTTAGTGATTAATTATTTAGAGTCTTGTAATCTCTGATTTGCAAAGCAATTTCCATATCATGAATGCATAAATGTTATGAAAGTTTTAGATAATCCTATTAGGCTCCTTTTAAGGTCCTGACAAACACCCTTTTGATAAAAGCATTAATGTACAGTAGAAGCAATGCATAGGTTTACAATAATTTCTTTTTCTTCTTTTCATCCAAAAGATATCATTTAAGTCAAATTATCTTTATGATCCTATTATCTTAGTGAAAGTATAAGTTTCCTTTTATTTGTTAGATGACTTCTCTTGCATGATAAATTTTGCTTCAACATTTTATGTTCCTCTTATTAGTTCCAATCATGTAATTTTACAGATCCACAAAATACAACACTATTGGATTGGAGCAAACATTATAAGATTTTAACAGGCATTGTAAAAGGAATACTTTGCCTTTATGAAGATTCTTGACTTTGTAGCATACATCATGATCTTAAAGCTAGCAACATTTTACTGTACAATGAGATGGATCCAAAGATTTCTGATTTTGGCATCGCTAAGATATTTGGATTGAATCAAATGGAAGGAAGTGCAAATAGATTAGTGGGCACATAGTAAGTTCAATTCTAATATGCTACCACTTACCATGTCGATTTGTTATATGTGATTTAAAAATATTTAATTTCTAAAAATTAGTACCTTGTAGATTACTCTCCTTAGATGCAACCTATAATAGTTGTCATTTGTAGGGATTATATGACTCTAGAATATACAATATATAGTTAGGTTTCTATAAAGACAGATGTATATAGCTTTAGAATATTGCTTTTAGAGATAATAAGCGGAAAGAGGAGCAAGTATTTATGTTGATCTGATTGCATCATATTCTTCTAAGCTTTGTAAGTTGACTTCACTAATTTTCTTTTCAAATCTAACTTTTACAATGTATAAATAGGCTTAAGAAGCTTATGTTGGTTTATTGAAACTTTCCCCAAGCTTGGAGACATTGGAGGAATGGCATACCATTGGAAGTAGTAGACCCACTATTAGGAGATTCCTTTGAAAGGAGTAAACTTACTAGATGCATCCATATTGAGGTTCCTTTGAAAGAAGTGGAGTTACTAGATGCATCCATATTTGTTTACTATACATTCAAGAAAATCTTGTTGATAGACTTACAATGGCTATAGTTATTCATATGTGTAGATACTTAATTTTTGCCTCTTCGTAATCCTAATTTTTTATTATTTTATTTTATTTTATTTATTATTATTTTTTATTTTTTACAAAAAGGGTTCTAATTCAAAAATAAAAAAAATAATAAAAAACAATAAAAATGAAAGATAAAAATAAACATAAAAAATTTTTTGTAGATTTTTAGGAAGTAAATTATTTTAGAGTCATTCGTTTTAGTTTAGCTTAGTTCAATAAAATAATCATTGTAGAGAGTCACGTAGTTTAAGCACAATTTGATTGTACTGAATATTAAGGCACAAACCAATGGATTAACAGATAAGCATTAGAGTATTAGATTAGATGTAATTTGAGATCCTAGGTTTGAGCCTCACTAGGCATCTATGTCTTTTATTTTTCTATTTTTTTATAAAAGCAAGAGAAATAAAAAGGATTCATATCTAATTAAAATCATTTGCATTTAGTTTGATTTTATTAAATCGGATTTGAATTAATTTGGATCTAGTTTAATCATTATCGAATCAGATACAATATATATATCCAGATATGATTTGATTTGGCCTTTACACAGCAAAAAAAGACCACTTTCACACAGCAGAATTCTTCAGCAACAAAAACACACATCCACTGACTAAAAAAAGCCAACCCCCTGCTGACCACCCATCTGTTTGCAACAGCAAAACAGAAACTCCAAACATAACCAATCAACAATCCGCTTTCGGACGACAACAAAACAGAAACTCCATACACACGCATTGCAAATCACATACGGATCATCAACATTGACCCTCATACATATGTGTTGCAGATTCTGCATGGATCATCAACACTGACCCCACACTACGCCCGCAGCACAGCGAACACCAAGTGAACAACAGCATGGCAGACAGCAGCGAATAGGACAGTAGTAAGGCGGATAGTAGCGAAGTAAACTCAGACAATAATCTGACGCCAGTAGCCATATGCAACAGTAACTCCGTTATACATTGGCCATCGTCCTTCATCACGTAATCAAGAAGTTCAGGTCCGTTTCTTTCCAATTTTGAAATTGTTTGTTTAATTGTTTATTTATTATTTTTATATTATTATTATTATTATTATTATTTAGATCTTTAGTTATTGAATATAATATATATGAATATGAACATATTAATTTTAGGAGCTTTTACTTTTAGTCTTTTATATATAGATAATTGTTTAATAACAATAATATATGTATATGTATATATTAATTTATGTATTCTTCTTTTAACATTAGTTTTCTTGATTTGATAAATTAAGTAATGATTTAAGTGAATGTATATTTTATGTTAGTTTAGGAGTTATTAGGATTGGTTATTTTTGTTATAATTTGATCTTGTTTAAGGATTTGTCATATAGAAGGTTGTTTTTTTTTTAAATAAAAGTTAATAAAAAATATTTTTTAAATTTTAGGGCTTTTAGCAAAATTTTTTTATAAAACAATAACATTCAAGAATTAGGACCCTTTATATAAAAAAAAAAAAGATTAAAAAAAATTACACATTTGTTAAAAAAAAACGCTCAAACCCACACCGTAGACCAATTCTATAGTTGTGCGCATGAATAGACTAAGGATTTAATTTGCTCCCGTTCATCAACTTTGTGTATTTTGCCTTGAAGGTACATAATAATGATTTTTAATTATTGTCTATAACTTATCTTATTTATTTATTTTTATCTCACTTAGTATACGTGTAGTTATTTTTAAGACTTATACTAATTTTTTTTTATCACGTCTTTAATTACTAATAATTAGTTATAACATTAATGTCTAGTGAACATATGTTAAGTTAAGTTTTAGTTTATTTATTTTTTATTATTATTTATTTTAGATTTCATATTTTCAAAATGATATTTTTATAAAATCTCATATTTTACAAAATCTTGTTTTTTGCATATTGTATTAATTTAAAAAAATTGCATTAGCCATGTTAAGGTTTTCTAGATAAAAAAAATCATTTTGTTTAGGTTTCTTTTTTATAATTCAGATATCTTTTCTATGATTTGAACATTTTTCTATAGTTTGAATATTTTTTCTATGATTCAGACATCTTTTCTATGATTTAGATTTTTTTTTCTATGGTTTGAACATTTTTTCTAAAATTTAGACATTTTTTCTATGATTAGGAATTTTTTTTTCTTTTTCTTTTATTTTTTAAGCATCTTTTCTACATAAAATATTCATTATGTAGAACATTGCATATTTCATAAAATATTTAAGGTTTTTCTTGAAAATACAAAAATTATCACTTAGTTATTTTTAAATAAAAATTTTAATTTGGGACTTTTTAAAAATTAGGTTTTTAGGTTTTTTTTTTTATAATTAGGAATAAAAATTAGGCTTCTAGGGATTTTTCTTAATAAAAATAAAATGGTTAATAAAAATGCAAATTCAACCAATTATTTTTTATAAAAAGAATCAACACATTAATATTTTTGGAAAGAACTACGATCGTCTGATCCTGATTAACGAGTACGTAGGCACTTTCGGGGCAATAATAAAATATGTAGAAACATAGGTTCTTTTTTTCTTTTGATTATTTATTTATTTATTTATTTTTAAATATTATAACTAGAGGAATAATCATAATTTCAGTAAATAGATAGTGGTACCTATTAAGAGTTTAATAGGTTAGCCCCCGAATTTGGAACCCTCTGGTTTTTCATTCAAAATTGAAATCAAAGACCGATAACCAAATCGTAATCAATCCACCTAATTGATTACGGTTTCTTTTTTTTTTCTTGACTTCGGTCGGGTGGTGACTCCAAAACCATTTAAAAAAAAATTAAAATTCTTTAGTCGAGGATTAATATTAAATGGGTTATGATTTAGTATTAATCGAAAATGAGGAAATCAATTTTAAATAAAAAAAATCGAAAATCAGACCCGACAATATGCTTAATAGTCTAACCACTTCCATGGCAATGCCTTAGGAACCAACATTTTTCAACAACACCACAGAGGATATGTGCATGATATATTCAAGAGATTCATGCTCTTGCAATTCAACACCATTGTCTTTGAATAAAGCATCCATCATGGAATTGTACTCGTGATAAAACAAGTAAGCATATTTATTTAGCTAAGTTAGGTACCCTTGCATTCCACAAAACAGTTATGTAAATTTTTAGGAACTTTTCAAACCAATGCTTCAAGTGGAACTAGGAAGAAACATGTTTCCAACATTGGAGATAGAAGCAATTGTAATATGCTGCTACTTTTAGTTGTTAATACTATTAAAGTTATCACTTGTGCAATTCCTTTGGATTAGAATTTGTCAATTTTTTTGAAGAAAGTAGACAATTGTTTATTTACACTATAAAATAGGATGAGCTCATAGCATCGTTGGTGACTCGATATGTGGCTTTTATAATTCTTGGTCTATGTGTAGAATGGAATATTGACTTGTGTTTGTATTATGAAAAATATTTTCTATGAGTATTGTAGGTTGTACCTTGACATTGAGTAAATTTGATATAAAACAATATTTGCAAAATACAAATGGTAATACTTAAGAAATTATCCTTTATCACTATGATGTATTTGGATTTTATTAATATTTATCCATCGTTCATCTATAAACATGTTAGTAATAATGAATCTTTTTTCATATTTCTCCAATTCTTCTTGTTGTTTGTTCAAACCAAGTTCTTATTTAATGGTATGAGGATTATCGGATTGTGTTATATTGGCCACCATCAAGCCAGAGTTTTCATCTACCAGTAGTTTTGGCTATTCTTTTTTCTCCCATATAGAAGAGGAGTTTGACATTTTGCTCCTCTAATCAATGAAGACTTCATTTACATAATCATAGATCAATAAAACCTATTATGTAGTCTTTCAAACACGAATGTAAATTACTAACATGTTAATTATGATAATATTTTGCATAAATATATTATTTTCATTAACATAAATATATTCTAGAATAAAATCCATGCATTACACAAGCTTTTAACTAGTTAAATTTTAATATCACCTGACTCGGTAATTTGCACATTTACCCTTTTGATACTTTACCCTCATTTCTCTTTACTACTTTGAATGATGAAATGCCACCATCAGAATTATTTAATGTCCGGAAATTCAAGAGTCCAATTCTTATTTTCCTGATACTACCATAATGAAGCTATAAATAAGATCTTTACAACAATAATGCTCTTGTGCGCCTCCAATTGAATGACTGAACAACTGAGTGAAGATAATAATGGGCATTGACCTTTGATCAAGTTGTGTCTCAAGGAAAAAGGGAAAAACCGACTTTGAGGCTTACACTTACACAAACATACTAACCAGAATTTGGGAATTTTGTTAGATTTTGAATTTGCCTACTTAGGGTTTGGTTTTTCAATTTAAGGCTAGAGCCTAGAGATATTTGTGACTTTTTTTTTTTTTTTTTCATGTATCTGCTATAGTACTGGGTTCAGTGACTTTAGGCATTGATTCGGTTTAGGATTTGCGTCAAATGTGTATGTTATAATAAACTTGATTGAAATTAATAATTGAACTGGATATTTATCACGTAAGCAATTTAAATAACATGATAAGTCTTCTGTGCAAAAATATTTTCAAAATAAAAAACTCCATATCGTCTACCATATAATTGAAAAAGTATGGGCTTCAAGCCCATAGGGAAGCCAAAAGAGGCCCTCAAAAAATTCCATAACTGTTGAAGTCTTCGAAAGAGAATTTTTGTAAACTGCAAATTTAATTATTATTGCCCATTTCCACGGATTATGCATTTCCTGTTTTATCTTGCTTCGAGAAGGAGATGGCTTTGAGCCCAAGGAGATCCACACCAGCCTCATTTTGGGAATTTATCTGCTATTCTCCCTCATCATCCTCCATTTCTTCCTGCAGTTTTTCATGGCATACACATTTGGAATTGTGTGCAATAATAAGTCTTTATAAGATCATCTATTCTGATCTTTTACACCAAATAGTGCTGAATTTCTCAGCACGTTTGTGAATAGTTTGCCAAAATTTATATCCTCCTTAGCTGCTGGTTCTTGTCGATGTTGATTGTATCGTCCATTTAAAATTTATACCAAAAAATTCACTACAAAATAATAACTTAAATCTATCCCCATTAGTCTAATAATACTTTTGTTATTTCAATTTACTTTTAATACTCTGAATTAAGCTGTGTCCATGTCAAGTGGAACCAATAAAGTATCGAGCTTGACTTTAAACTCAACTTAAAAACTTAAAACTCTAGTTATAAAATTTGAGATTAAGCTTGCCTCGAAGCTATATATTCCATGCTTGAGTTTCATTCGATTAATTGGATTAAATTCAAATTTTCATAAATTTTTCCTAAATTACATTAAATTCATTTATATTAACAAAAAATAAAAACAAATTAAAAATTATATTAAGTTCAATGAGACTTGTAAATTTGATGAACTTAGAATTCTAACGTTTGAGCTTAACTTGACTGTTATCTGATCGAATTGAAATAAAATTTAAGATGAATATACTTGTAAACCAGTTTAGTTACTTTATACCTCTTGTAAACATTTTGATAAAATATTTGTGGCTTGTGATCATTGCTAACTCATTGTCAATATCATGTATAGATTTGTGCAAAAGCTTATTTCAAACTATAAACTGACCTATTGGGTTACTGATCTAATTATTGAATCATTAAGCTTTAAGGACATAGAGGGTTCAGCCGTGGTAACTCATTGGGTTAGTGGGTCATTAAACCGATAGGTCGAAATACCTTTAAATAGATGGTTTAGCTTAACGGTATAGTGTCGAGCCAGTCTCGAAAATTAAAAAATATATAATATACTATATATATAGTTTAAACATAATATACATAATATATAATATACTATATATAGTATATTATACAATACAAATAAGTATATAGCATATGTAATATAAAATAATTAATACACTATATATGTTGTAATATACAAATATACTATATATAATATGCTATTTAATATACTATCATACTATAACATTCTATATTCATACTCAAATATTCTAAATGAATTATTTTGGGATAAAAAAAATATTGAACCAAAAATAAAATTTTTTATTTACGAAAAATGGAATAAAATTTTACATTTAATTAAAAAAAGATAAATAGTTCACAGATTATTTATAATAGTTAAAAAATTTTTTAAAAAACAAAAAAAAAAAAGGAAAAAACCTACAATTAATGGGTCGGTAAACCAATATTGAATCACCGGTTCACTCATCCCCTTAAAGACCACGCTTGGTTCACTCTTTTCCCGATTCGTAAATTGGGGAACACCACCTCTAGTCGTGCACGGTATTTTCTGTACCCATCGTTGACTATGAACAATGCACCTTGACATTGTTTAAGCATTAGCAAGTTAGTGACTCGCTTATTTTTTTTTGGGAAAAATCCTTACTTGGTCTTTTCACTTCTAAGGTATCTACAAAAAATTTAAATAAAAATCAAATAAATTTCAAGATCTATTTGAGGAATGACTTGTTTAATCATCTAAAGTTGAAATCTAACTTTCAGATTAAGTTTTCGCTCTATGAATGACTGTCAATAACTTCATATTTTCCTTTGTTTAATATCGAAAGTAAATTTATATTTTCTTTTATCTGGAAGTCGTATTGATATTTTTCCATCATTTATTTTACGTCTAAGTATGTTTGTATTTAGATTTCTAAGTTTATGTCACTTTTCCTCTTTATTATTATTTAGATTCACCTTTCTAGTTGCATTAATAGATTTCCCATTTGAAAGTTGCATTATTTTTAAATTATTATTTAAACATGCGTAAATATAAATGTTATTAATTATCATTTTATAGTTACAATCCATAAGTGCAGGCGTGCTTATATATATAGATTTTTTTTTTTTAATTTTTTAGTCTATTAACTTTCTTACTTAACTTTATCTTGAGATACCTATGTTATTAGCATTTTTGGCGTATGTACATGTTATAATTATTATTTGGTAGTGACATAACTATATTATTGTTATACGTGTAATCTGGATCTTGTCATGTATGAATAAACAGAAGAACATAATTTGCCATAGAAAAGTCCTTTTCGACATTAAAGAACAATCCCTCTAAAAATCAAGAACAACATGATAATTTACTCATGGCCCAAAACTTGAGAAAGAGATAAAATAAAAATGGATGCTAGTTGCCCAAGATGTGGGAATGCAGAGGAAGATCTTAAATAGTCCTCTCTATGTGAAAAAAATTCAGAGCATTCAAACAACTAGGCAAATAAATGATATATCTGACCCACTCATTCAAGAAAATTTTTTATACTAGCTGTCACATTAAGAAAGGGAATTAAATCAAAGTTATCCACCAAATGCTTTCACATTTGGTTTTATGTTGTGGATGCTACGGTTTCAAGGGAAACAAGGGCTCATAAGTCTAGGCCAATTAATTGGGATAATCGAGTTATAATCAGGAAACTTAGTCGTTAATACTAGGCTCATTTCGCTACAACAAATTTTACCTCTACCTACCAATGCCACATGATAGCAAAATATTTATTTTTAGCTACCAAATTCATCATTGCTAGCTAATATTTTGGGGGTAAAATTTAGGAGTAAAGGAAAAATCTATTGGCTTCCTAATTATTAATTTGGTGGCTATATACAATACATATAGCTATCAAATTTTACTATTGGTTGCTAAAGGCTTAAGTAAAAATAAAAATAGAAAACCTAAAAGGGATGATTGCTACCAAAATAGAGTGGTATTTAAAGGGTATTATTTAATTACTAATCATATGTTTGGCAGCTGAATATTAACCTGCCCAAATATTAACTTGCCTAATCTTTAGGTATCAACTAAAATAAAAATTCTAGTTCTTTTTCTTTTTATGGATGATACTTTAGTTGGTAAATCTAATAAAAATCCCTACGTTTTTTTTAGCCATATCTTCCCCTTCCTCTTTACATATGTATTATTTCTCTTTTTCTTTTTCTTTTTTTTTTTCTCTATCTCTAATTCTCTATTGCGTCTCCAATCTCCACCATAATTTTCTTGGCGCTCAATGTCCTCACCTATCCAAGCCAGTCCAGGTTTTATTCTGAATCTTTGTAAATCTGTTTATTTTAAATCAATTTTAAGGTTTGAGAATTTGGTTTTTTTATTTCCACTATCCATGTTATTATTTATCTAATATTTGTGGTTCGGAATTCGATTATCATTATTCTTTTACAATGTATATCCGATCCACTTGCTTGATGGATTTTACTCCATGAAGTGATTTTGAATTACATCTTGGCATTCATGTCATGTTTTGAATATGAAATTTGTGAATCTTGTAGGTCGTCTTTCATGCTTGCATATTTCTTTTTATTCTTTCTTTCTTCACTTTTCTTTTTTTTTTTTTTCTTTTTTCTTTTTTAAAAAGATTTGCCTTTTCCTTTACATGGTCAATATTTTGAAAATGGTCACATCTTTTGGAAAAGCTTGCTGAATTAATTATATTCTTAATTGAAATTTACCGACGTCCCAAGGATGATTTATAATTTCAATGTTTCATAAGACTCAATGTGGAACTTGGATTTTTATAGTTGACTCAGAATTTTTTTTGCCGTCCATACAATAGCTTGGAGTTGAATTATGTGTAAAAGAATCAAACTACTAACAGAAGCCCAAAAATAAATAGCGAGTAATGGGACTAGCATCGACAAATTGCCATTAGATATTCCTCTGTAATCTCTCTCTCTCTCTCTCTCTCTAATCATCATCTCTTACCCTCAAAAAAGCCCATGACATAATTAGATCAAACCCTATTGAATAATCCTTCACGATTATTATTATTATTATTATTCATCAGCATCGATAGACTGCTCGTCATTTTTTAAGCAAATTTTTTTACATGATCTATTCGGTTTAATTAGAGTTCCAATGATTGATATATATACGTATTTTTTTTTATAGATTTCTGTACTCCAAGAGGACTAAATGCATTTTTTTAGCTGAAGAAAAAATATCCATAGATAATGAGGCAAGATAGCTTTTAGTGTATTTAATTGTTGACATCATTTATGGGCTTCAGGAAGGCTAAAAAAATTACTGACGTAGTAAATTAGAAAATTATTTTTTCTTAATTTTTATTTGATAAGCACTTGGCAAATATGTTTACAGTACTCGACATCGTTTAAATGATTTGCATTAATCTCCATATGCTTTTCAAAAGAGAACTACTAATTTTTTATTGTGTATATATATGTTAGGAATACATAAAAGATGTCATGATCAACCTCGTGTTTCAGCACGTATCATTGATATGTCTACTGATTTGTATAAACAATTTCGTCATAAGTATTAACGAGCACCATATAAAATTGGGAGGTGAGGAAATTGAGAGAGAAACACCTTATCCTAATCTGAAAGGAAGAGAGGATATGTGATTATCTATATGCAATATTCTTTTGTTATGATAAATAGTACGTATGCCACTTTGAACAAGGCGCATTACAACATTTTTACCTAAAAATTTCTATTTATTTCATTCTTTTCTCAATCGATATACAACAGCGCTCAAGGGTGTAGATACATGAATTGTGGTATAGTACTTTGTATACATTGTAGGCGTTCTTAACTATTTGTACAAGAACATCATGTACTGGGAAGGTTTTATTTATTCGTTTACTTCTTGAGGAACATATTTGAACAATTCTTAGTTCTCAATTGTATGTTGCTTCAATATTTAGGTATGCATTCATATACTATTTTTAAACGTTGTTACTTCTACAATGATTGATGAACATCTTCTCATGTTATCAAGATTATGTACATCTATTGTAGTTTTTATATTTTTGGTTTAATTATGTGATGTCTTTCTTAAGTTGTTACATGTTAGATAATAACTATAGAATATGTTATGACAAGCCAAAATGGTTGCTTTGCAGATTGAGCCCCATTTTAATAATTAATGACAACCTACTGAAGATGAAATTTGTAGTACTGTTTTAAGTGTATGCTCAGGTTATGTTCGTGGACTTAACCATTGGCCAAAACGTATGCCAGGAATTGAAGATGTGTAACCTTCTATTAATGTGCAAGGCTTAGGAGAGCACTTAGTAAGTTTCAGAAAGAAATTGGTTAGAATAAGAGCGGTTAACAAGCATATCGCAAGGGTTAGTTAAGAAAAGAATTAAATTGGATAATACTAATGCTATGGTTTACAAACTTAGAGAAATAGTGAGACATTAAGGTGTAGAGATAGCAACCATGCAAACTAAGTTACGAGAAGTTAATTTAGCACAAGAAGCTGGTTGTTTAGTAGTGTCATCAATTAACACCAAATAAGCCTCAAATTATTGGTATGTATACTTGCCTATACTATTTTCAAAATATATATATTTGTTAAAAATATATTGTCGTTGAATAGCAACGCCTTATGTTGTTCCTTTTTATTGTTCCTCACCATGCAGATTTATGGAAATGGTGTGAAGTTATGATCCTATCATATCAATGTTATTCTTTGTTACGTCTTTCTCGTTTTGTACAATTTCTTTTGAAAACTAAGTTCTAGTTGGTGACATTGTTATTGTTTTAGAAACTGATATTCAATATTTAGATTAATTTTCTTTTTATTATTCAGTGATTGGACATTAAGCTATGTTTCTACTTTACGTTATTAATGATAAGGCCATTGGCGCTTTGGCATTACATTATTTTGCATTTTGTTTATCAGAAATTTGTACACGTGAATTTTAAATAAGCACAATTTATATCAATAAGTATATTAGGTCACGTATGTAGTAACAAAAAGAACTAGTGAGATTAGGTCATATCCAACTAATTATTAGATTATATCAATTCTTTTTTTAGCAAGGAAGTTGAAACAAGATGTTTAAACAAATTAAAATAAAAAGAAATAAATTAACTAAAAAGCAAAAGTAACAAAAGAAGTTTACCAAGTCAATTACATTGGATTTCGAGTATGATATCATCTGATCAATTAACATGTGCTTCTAAAATATGTTAAAACTAATTAGTTGGTTTTTAATTAGATTCATAAAGACTCATTTTCCTTTTAAGTCATTATTGTCTTAACTATAGTAGAAATATCTCTTTTAAGTAATTTATCTATAATTTTCAGTTAAATAGCAAGTTTCTCTTACAAATATTATTGCACTAATTAATATTAAAATTCATACATATTTCTATGGTACAAAGATTAATATCGATTGCATTAAGTACATGAATCTTAATATTAATCTAAAAAACATATGTCCAAAATAACAATTAAATTAACTTCAGTCCTATCTCATATGAACCATACATTCCTTTTCGAGCTTTTCAAGTTCTATTCATAATAGTATCATTTGCCAGAAAATAGCCACACCCATAACCGTAATTCTTGTAGCGAATCTTGAAAATAGGATAATTAAAAGTTGTAACTAATTAAATAGTAACATAGAGTAAAATCATATATTAATCAAACCATCAAGATAAAGCATGTCAAAATCATGAAGCATGAAAATAGGATAATTAAAAGTTTCAACTAATTAAATAGTAACATATAGTAAAATTATATATTAATCAAACCATCAAGTATGTCAAAATCTCATAATATAAATTTAGTTCATAGCATTTATAAAAGTTACATAAGAAAATTTAAGAAACATGGTAGAATATTTAGAGCAATGAAATAGAAAAACTTGAATAAATTCTTGGAGCTCAAATTTATTTTCTACTTTCATAAATCTTTGAATCTCTTCATATCTTCCTATTTTAAGCTCTATAAAAAAACTCCTTATGTCAGCCTCTCTATCTCTTGTTGAACTTCTCCCATTTATACTGATATCTTTCCAAGGGAAAAGGGGAAAAAATGCAAAATAATAATAATAATAATAACAAAAATGTGGCATTTGGAAAGATGATCCCATTGAAATTGTCTCTTCTATAAGTGATTTTAGTGCAAATTGATTTCGCCTCCTCAATAGGTGATTTCAGTGCATTCACATTTTACATTTTCATATATCTCTCCACTTTAAGTTTAGTTGAGCCTATATGCGATTGCAGTTAAAAACGTAATTACCTTAAATTTAGTCGAGCTCATACATGATTTTAGTTGAAAATGTAATCAAAACACAATGTTCAATAAATAGTTTTATTTTAGTCAATCAATCGAATTATATCTGGTTATTTATTTGTGAGATGTTCGATTTTGTCTTCTTTCAGCACTACATCGATACGCGTTTTGAATCAACATCGAAACATGTTAAGAACTTTAAATTATAAAGAAATGAAACCATTGTAGGAAATATAAGCACACTATTGAAATAGCTAAATAGCACTTTGAAAATAAGGAAAGTAAATTAGAAGTGAAAGATCCAAAGCTAATGACGTCAGTGTTGTCGTTGAGCCAATGGCCAAACATCCTAGGGTTCTATGTTGTCTTGGAGCTTAACCATTTAGGTAGTATCCAGTTAAGTGATCTGTCCATTGTCTTGGCTATAAGCACCCAAGAATAATGCAGGCATAGGGACCCGAGAAGGGTACATTGCATGACTCCCTTGCTCATGTCATATTGAGGATCTCTAATTAACCTCCTCAATGGTGTAAGGGATGTATGGACTTGATTAGTGGAGGTTTCTTCGATAACATGGGTGTGTCACATAGGATCCCTAGAGCTCTCCCCGAGGAATGGCTTGCAAAACTCAAATCTAAGTGGTCTAAGAGATGTTAACGGCGAGAAGTGTAAGGAAGAAGCATCATTATGAATCTACATGCCAAGCTATCTACATCCTCGACCCCTAACTTGATAATGACCACATGCCTCATAACCTTTATCTCTCTATAGCTCGTTTGGTGGGGAGTTGTCTTAGTTAACATTTGGACCAGATGAAGCTAAGTTACCTAAGCGGACCCCAATAATCCCCTAGATGAGGTCATCTTCTCGATGCTGCTTAGATATTATGTCTTTGTATGACATATGCAGTATTTTATGTATGAAGTCTGCCTGCATTCTAAATGCAAAAGTTTGAGTTATACATAAGTAGAAAAATAAAAGTGTAAATGAAAAAGCAATTATACGTACCATATACATCCAAGAAACCCCAAACTAGCCAACATATTTGCAGGTAACTTGCTAGTACTAGGGGATGTAGTTAGGATGTACACTAAGTGATGGTCGCACTTAAGCTATTTGTTTTCGGCGATCTTCCCATTGTGCTATCCAATTTGTATAGTGGGTTGCCTAATTTATCTCCATCCTACCCCTCAGGTCGATATCGTGTAATGCTCATCCCATATCAGGATAGGTTAGGATCTCTTGCATCTCATCAAACTATCGAGCCATGAGGTCGAGATAGTGTATCTCTATGATGTGGAAGCATATAAGTAGTATACGAGCTAGCCATACATCATTCTGATACCAACAATAAGCGAGGAGTCTGGCAGCATCATCATGATCATATGGAATCTAAATAACCTAAATTGATGATCAATAATAAGGATGGAAAAAGTAATAGTTATCGAATGAATAAGGAGGATGATTTAGCTAAAAACACACCTGCTTCAAATGCTAGCAATCAAATGCATCTATGTACTATCGAACCACATACATCGATAGCTCAACAACATTAAACTATACCCCCCATTGACTCATAAGTGGTCAACCATCGATAACTATTGTAATACGGTGATGTAAAGGGGTAATGTATGGGAAATGCTCTCATGCCTATATCTGTAGAATCATCAATGGATTACTAATCTCTCTTGCATCTACCCTAAAAGCTAGGCACAACTAGCGATATAGCCATGCCAAGCAAGTTGCTCCTCACGTATATTGCCTGGTCATGGTGAGGTCCGATAGGAGAGCAAGGAACATAAGGTGTATGACATTGTTAGACTTGTTTTAGAACAGCATACTCTCAATCAACTGCATGATATGTGCTCTCGTGAAGCGCTGTACTATCTCTTCATCCATATGAAAAGGTAAATTGGTGAAATTATCCTTCAACTACGATTACTTCAATTTGGTACCCTTTAGGGCACTTTCTTATGGGTAAATTCCTAATAAGTGGTGACATAACTCGGCCTAGCCAGTAAAACCCATCACTCCAGTAATTGCATTGTTGTCGGCTGATAGACCTATGAATAGAGATATATCCTATAGCATTACCGTCATCTCACCATCGTGGAAGTAAAACGTATGTGTCTCCTCCCTCCATCACTCAACCAAGGCGGTAATCAAGTGACAATCCAACTGTATGAAGGGAACTTGGTGTATACCAATGAAGCCTAACTGCTTCAGATACGGGATCATATGTGGATCTATCGAGATCTCTTAGCCATCTTGATACCTAAATATCGTCTCACGTCTACGACACTTGAGTTAGTAGTTTTCTTGTAACCAAAGAAGAAGAAATATTGTTACAATTAATATAGGAATGAAACAAATCGCAAGTATGTTTTCCATTTGCTATTCCTTACTGGATTACCCCACACTAGCTTAGACCAATGGGATGGATGCAAGTGAAGCAGTAACCTATTTGTCGGTCCTAAATCCATCTACTCTTGTAAGTATAGAAGAGGAAAAAAAAAAATTGTAAGCTTACTAGAAAACTCATATGGTAAAAACAAAAAGTTAGAAAAAGAACTACTTCTTAAATACACATCCATATATATAATCAATAAATATTATCATAAGTTTTTTCACTTTCACTAAGTCAACTACAAATAGATCCACTCGACGTTGGTTATCTTCTTCGTTGCGGACATCTTCTCCTATTATGCCTATCCCTACTGCATAGTTCACCAGTGTAAGTTAACGGTCTCTCTCGAATGTCCATCTCATTTTAGAATCATTTCGCTTGTAGCTTACCTAAATTCTTAACCCTATTTGATGTTGTACATGGATGCTACACAGGAATGTCAAGATATGACCAACTGAACTTATTGGCATAGGGCATGAAGGAACACGCGTATACACGTAACTGATTCTACAACGAATACTAATACCCAATGTATGCAGCATAGTCGATGCTCATTTTTCTCATAACAACTATAGTGTGTGAGTATGGAATTTTATATGCTTGCTACTTATTGCAAGTACACCATGCGGTCTTAAGGGCAATCGCATGGCTATTCTCTCCTTTGTGCTCATGCATTGTTGGTCTTAGTGTCGTGATGACCTTGAATACTTGCTTATTGTAGTAAAAAATCACAACCTGATGATTGTTGGCTACTTTACATCACTTGTCAAACTTTCTCTTTACAAATTTAGTCAACACTTTGCTAATGCCCATTTGCTCTGCTCACTTGATCCTACGTTTATTGAAATAGTCGTTGCAATTGTAGAAAGTTTTCTTAAGTAGTGTCGCGACAAGCAAGTTCCTAACATCTTGCAAAACACTATTATAACTTTCTACAATTTTGATCATCTTATAACCAAACCGAGTCGTATTGTCATATGCCAGTGTCCATATTTTAGGATGTAAGCCTCTAAAGTAAGCTTTAGTATGGGAGTTCATAGTCTTAGCCTCATCATAGTAGGTGTACAACTTTTGAGGTTGCAACTAGTAAGCGGCCTTCTTTATTAGCTCTTTGTATTCTTTATTCTTAGCTTAGGTGTTGAAGTTACTAGTGATGTGTTGAATATAAGGCTAACCCCTTGGCCATACTGTATTCTCATCCTCTACTATAGACTAGATCCTAACACGACAATCTAAAATCAAACATATATCGATATGATCTCTTGTAACATACATGAGCACAAATGTTAGGAACCAACTCTAGCTATCAAAATATTCCTCATCAACTAGAGCGAAACTAAGTGGGATTATGTGATTTTGACCATTAACTTTGGTTGCAATTAGCAGTTTATGCTTATACTTCCCATATTAGAATGTTCTATCGATTATAACTATAGGCCTGCAATGTATATACACTTCAATGCATGGTCCGAATGCCTAGAATACTCTATCGAAGAATACGTACCTAACAATATCACTATCTCATTTCCACTCTACCATAGTACTTAGATTAATCTCTCAAATCGCATTTTGTAGATGTGGGAACACCACATATAAGTCCTCTCACTTACAATAAACTTGTTCAATAGCTTTGCACTTTACTTCCTTAATTCTCTTGATCTAGACAGTATAACTATATTGCTTGCAAATAGTCGCTTGCAAGTGTCTTACATTAACGCTTGGTGACTCTTGAACATCTTTAATTAGAAAAGTAAGATAGTGTGTTTGAGTCTAATTTCAAGTGGTCTTGGCTAATTATGGGATTGAAGCACATGTGTGGACCTACGAACCTAGTTATCACAAAGCATCCTACATGTTACTTTTTACAAGCTCTGAGTCTCCACCTACAGCCCTTTTCTCAATTAATGCATCCGATAGACCATAATGTCGATTCAAACAACTTCACAATGAAGTCATGATGGTTCATAACATGATGTAGCCTCACAATTGTCTGTAGATGTTTTTTATTCTTGAACCACATGCCTACCTTTAATTCATTGTTGAAGCTCCATTCACCACCACTTATGCTATCATCAGAAGCCACTAGTCCATCCCCTATACTTGACGTATAGAAAGGGACGGGTTTTGACATTGTGACCGCGTCCACAAATGTTGCTAACCCATGCCTCCAATTGTTCTATTCACATGACTCTTGTGCTTCTTCCACTTCCTACAACCAACATTTACTTGGGCTAATGTTAACGTTATAATCTGTATCATCGGAATCTGTATCAATGTCGGCGAATGCTAGTTCATTCTCTACACCTATATCTCTATTATACTCATTGGTGATCAAGACATTAGGTTCATTGGACATGCGATTGGTGCTCGATATGTGACTCGATGGGCTCGCTTGGGATTCGAACACCCCGATTTCAACTTATAATCTAGGATCACTGCTGTGACATTTGATATCGTACTCAACTATGACAAGGGTTATCAGTAATGGGTTCACTTTATGAATTTCAATATAAATCTCTGTAGAACCACATACTCTACTATATCTTATGAGGAACTGCTAACTCTACTACATCTTATTGAGGAAACTATCGACTATTGGACATCATAATCATCACTAATGGGGATGGCACATAATATGTCCTTGGTCTTGCTTATGAAGGGGCATTTGTGAATCAACTTGATCCGGTGTGTTGTTATGTCAACCTAAAGCTGATTACATATCATTCCAACTATTTGGTCATACGTAGCCCCAAATGGAACTCCAGCTACTATTCTTCGGTACTTGTCATTCTACACCCTATCCTCTACTTCTACAATATTTCTACCAACATAACAAACCAACCTTTTATTATCTACCATACACCTATTTTCCATATCAACTACATAAACTTTAGCATGCACGTGTAAAAGTACTACATTATGCTAGTAAACACATTCTACTCTAGTTCATGAACAAACAACCTAATTTGGTTTCACTATCATTATCCCTTTACCACACTAGAATTAGTAATTACCCTAACTAAAACAAATAAAGAAGTTACACAACCTCGTAAGTCAATTCATTAACTATACTCTTAAATGCTACTTATTTGTATATGTAGTACTTAATACACATGTGTACATAAAATACAACACCTACATACATGTACACATAAACTTAACTAAATAACAAACATAATGCTTTTGGAAATAAAAATTATACGAACATTAATGTCATACAAAAAATAACAAATCTAAATATGGCACGTATATATAATTGACTAATGAACATATATTTATATAAAAAAATAGCTTAACTTACATGCAATCAGGAATACATAATTATTCTGTTCAACTATGTGTCATATCACATACAAACATACACAGTTACCCAAAAATTACTAGATGATGTCTTTTTTACGGGGATTTAACTTCCCTGTAATGAAAACCATTTAATCCCAAATTTAAAATCATTTTTTTCACAAATTTGTTGTATTAACCGAACTCATATGTAACTTATTATTATTTTGTTAATAAAACAATAAAAACACTACAACTTATACAATATCGTAAGATTTAAAAGAGAATAAGTATGTTAAAAAACATACTAATAAAAAACGCATGTGCAACATATTTATATAAACTATAACAAGATTTTTGTAAATAAAACAAGTGATAATAATATAAGCATATTAACAAAAGTACAATAGACAATTTTCTCAACCAAAAAGATAATAGTAGCTCATTATTGTGCATGTTTAACAACCAAGTTAACATTGTCAGCTAATAGCATGATTTTTTTCTACCAAATATTGCTAATTGATACCATTTCATAATGCTTTTAGCTACCAATATTTGGTAACAAAAACCTTAATATTCCGCCACTAAATTATATTTGGTAATTGATAGTATAATTTTGAGCTACCAAATATTATTGTTTGCTACTATTTTACAATGTTTTTAGCCACCAAATTTGGTAGTAATAGGTGTGATTTCTAACTACCAAATAATATTTTATAGCTGATAGTTATACTTTTAGCTACCAGATTTCATTATTTGCTACCATTTTATGATACAAGTAGCTACCAAATTTTGGTAGCAAAATGTATGACTTTTTGTTGCCAAATAAATTCAATAGCCTATACCCTTTAGAACTTCTCACCCACTACCAATTACAAATTGGTAACTAATACTTATGACTACCAAATTTTGTCTTTTGCCTACCAGTTTAGGTGGTAGCTAAAAGTCATATATGTTGTGGTGATTTGAGGAAAGAAAAGTTTTTCTATAAATTACATATTCTACAACCAAAGAGGATACCCCCATAACCACAATGGGTTAAATTATCCAATGATGGCTTTTTAAATAATCTTACAGAGCAAACTTACGGGGTTATGGGATTAGGGACTTGAATAGAAGGTCGATAGTTGGATCTATATGTATTAATAGGGCCTTTTGGACATGGTCCCCTCAGGCCTATGCTGACCTGACAAAACTCTTTGCTCAGGATGCATCCCTTAAAGACTCAACCTTCTCCTTTGTGGTTGACCTCACCCCAAGCCCATTAGGTAACTTACCTAATTAGAATGATCCTCAATGGCTAGAAGAACACAGATAAGGCTAGTGACTAAGTTAAACAACCACCTTCTACATTTGTGAAACACATTGGACATTATGACTCCATTCTCCAACATTTATGGATGTAGCTTCCGCCTACTAATTCCTCTCTAATTGTTTGTATCACTTTATTATAAATATAAGGTTATCACCCAATAGTAAACCACTTTACACTTTACGTACTTAAGCTTACATTCTATCTTTGGGTCCCTTTACTCTCGTATGTATGCCTAATTTAAGCATTAAAATGGTTATACCGGACAACACCCCAACATCCTCTTACTGCCCTTTGTTTTGTAAGCTCACTTGCACGAAACCCCATTCCTTCTTTAATCAACACCCCAATATCCTCTTACTAATTCCTCTCTAACTTTGTGATGTGTGTCAAGAAGCAAAGTTCCATAGGAAACCTTTTAATAGAAGTCAACATGTTACTCAGTTTGCTTTTCAGCTGTTACACATTGATATATGGGATCCATACAGTGGTGTTTCTATCACGGGTGCAAGATACTTCTTAACAATTGTGGATGACTTCACTAAATCAACTTGGACCTTTTTACTCCATCATAAAGACCAGACCCACTCAGTTTTGCAAACCTATTTTTCTTATGTGTCTAACCATTTTTCCCTCATTCCAAAGTTTGTGAGAACAAATAATGGATTAGAGTTTTTGTCCACTATGTGCCAATCTTTGTTTCAAACCCTTAGGATAATGCACCAGAGGACTATAGTATATATGCCTCAACAAAATGGGAAAGTTGAACAAAATCATAAGCATCTTTTAAACACTTCCAAATCACTTCGTCTTCATGATCAATTGCTTAAGGAATTTTAGGGTGATTGTTTGCTTACAAGTACATATTTGATAAACAAGATGCCTGTAGCTAGTTTAAATTGGAAGACCCTAATGAGCTGCTGTTTGGTTCTGCACCAAGTAATGAAAACTTGCGAATAATAGGTTATCTATGTTTTGTGGCTAAGTAACCTTGTCCAAGGGACAAGTTTGAACTAAGAGGACTTAAAGGTGTTTTTCTAGGCTATGCACATGGACAAAAGGGTTATAGAGTTTATGATATTCTCACAAACATATCATTGTTTCCTATGATGTTGTTTTCTTTGAGATACATTTTCCTTTTAAATCTTCTATTCCTTCACTAAATAGCACCATTCCTACTTCGCCATTTCCTATCAATAAGGTTTTATGGATACTCCTACCTTTCAACCTACTACATCAGTTCCTCTCAACAAATTAACCCTTGCCACTTCTGTTACTCTACCTTCTTCCCCAATTAATGACTCAGTAACTACTTCCAATAATCTGGATAATGATAATAGTGTTTCTAATGCAGTTATTGAATTTGATTTTGGCAATGACACTTTTGATGCAAATGGTATGTCTACTGCTGGTTCTTGTGACTTTTTATGCAAGTCAAGGCATGCATGACAGGCATCTTAGTTGCTCAAGGATTTCATTTTTGAAGCACAACATAACTTAGCTACTGCTATTGCTCCTACCACATACACTAAACATTCTGTTCATACTTCTCCATCATATGCTTTATTTGATTTGTCCACATTTCTTGCTTATCCTTCTGATTTTGTAGCTTCCCTTGCTAATAGAATGGCAAGAAGCTATGCAAACTAAATTAAATGCACTTGAGAGTAATGATACTTTAGAGTTAACTAGCTTACTTTAAAGGAAAAAGGCAATAGGTTCTAAATGGGTCTATAAAACTAAGTATAGGCTTGATGGTTCTGTTGAAAGACATAAAGCAAGGTTAATGGCTAAAGGCTTTACTTAAGTTGAAGGAGTTGATTATCATGATTCGTTTTCCCCTATTGTTAAACTTGGCACTGTTTGCATATTATTAGCTATAGCAGTTGCTTTTTCTTAGCCTTTACATCAAATAGATATTAATAATGCTTTCTTGCATGCTCATCTTGATAAAGATATACATGATTCCTCTTAATGGGTATACTAAAGCTTTGCCAAATCAAGTGTGTCATTTGAAACGTTCTCTTTATGGGCTTATGTAAGCCTCTCGATAGTGGAATTTGGAAATATCCAAGTTTCTTATTTCCCTTATTTTCTCCCAATCAAAGCATGATTATTCACTTTTTACTTGCCATAATGATGGTGGCTGTGTTTATGTTCTTCATGTTGATGATATGTTGCTTATTGGCTTAAATGAGCAAATGATTTCTTTTGTCAAAAGGAGGTTAGATGAAGAATTCACTATCAAAGATTTGGGTTTGGCTTGGTTTTTCCTTGGCATTGAATTATGTTGCATAAATCATGGTATTCTTGTTAACTAAGAAAATTCATTCTTGATGTTTTGAGCGATGCTGGCCTTATTACAGCAAAGGTAGTTTCCTTTCCCTTATAACTAGGTTGTCTCTTGATAAATAGTTAGGTACTTTATTGTCTGATCCATCTTACTATCGCAAATTTATTGGCTAGTTGTTGTATATCACTCCTATAAGACCGGATATTTGCTTTGCTACGCACAAGTTAAGTCAGTTTCTTTCATTACCTCATAGCCTCACCTTGATGGCCATTTTCATCTCCTACACTACCTCAAAGGCACTATTGCTTTAAGGCTATTTTATCCCTCTAATAACCATTTGCAATTGCGTAGCTTTTCTAATTAAGACTAAGGATCTTGGAGCATTGATAGGTAGTCGGTTTCTGGTTATTGTGTGCTGTTAGGCAATGCCTTAGTCTCATGGAAGACTAAGAAACAATCTACGGTGTCCATTTCCACTACTAAAGCAGAATACCACAATTTAGTCACTACAATGAAGGAGTTACTTTAGGTTTCTTTCATTTTACATGACTTACATTTTCTTGTTAATTTTCCTATTTTAGTAGGTTGCAATAATAAGTTAGTCTTGTTGATTGCTAACAACCCTTATATGTATAGTCGCACTAAGCACATAGATATTGACGTCCACTTTGCTTGCGATCACATTAGCTTTGGCTTTCTTGGGCTTATTTTGTTCCTTCTTCCATGAAAGTTGTTGACCTCCTTACTAAATCCCTTATCATATGCAGCAATTTTGTTTCAAGTTGAGACTTTGTGAAGCTCCAACTTGAGGAGGGGGGGGGGGGGGAGGGGGGGTGCTTATTTATTTTTGTACAGGTTAGATTTGTACATGTCAACAATCTATGTATTGTATAGCACATCAATTCTTGTGTACATATTAGTAGTATAAAAGGATAGCATGTAACAAATTATAACTAATTTTTAAGGTCAAACTGAATCTAACAAGCACATTTTACTGCATCTTCTTCTTCTCTCTCTTGATAGATTCCATAGTACCTTCATGGAGAACTCAATGGTTTATTGATTCACAATTTGTTTGGAAAAATAACCAACTTGTAATTAAATACCCTCTTGCAATGTTTTTCTTTTTATGATGGAAGCCAAGCAATTGAAAAACCTTTTTTTTTTTTTCCTAAAGAAAACCTTCAATTTTATTGAAACTTACCCAACATCAACTTAGGTATTTGATGAATGTACATACTCATGACGCAAGTTACATTAAATATCGAATAAGATGAGCTTCTGGACCTGGGATGGGAGATTATACCACAATCTTGAGGATACATCCCTCTCCTAGTGGCTGTCCAATTAGCTACCCTATTTGTTTTTCTAAGGACATGAATAAAGGAAAAACAGTTAAGCCTATTAGCTTTCATTCTTTTTATTCTATTGATATATGGATTAGTAGCTCAATGAGAATCTTGGCTCGATCCATTTCTTGCATTAATAACATTGATATTATTAGATTCAATTATAACATGATGCTAATTCTTGTCACATGCCAACTCTAAAGCACCAAATAAAGTTGCTACTTCTGCTACTTTTGTATTGATGCATGCCAATACCTTGACTTGCTTGCTATAAGATGTCCTTGAGTGTTCTTGACTACAATCCCATTAGCTACTTGATTATTATTATTTGCCTGAGATGCATCTACTTTAGCTTTGAGATAAGGAATCGAAGGACATGCACATATCTCATTTGACCTCTTATTTTGTAAAGGTTCCCCAATGTCCCTATATTGTGCTATCTCTTTATCCATCCAATTCTCTAAGAAAACCTTAGTATGCATTATTACCTCTCTAAGGTTCAACTTTTGACCTTCAAACACAGCCTTGCATCTTGATCTCCATATATTCCAAGCAAACACACTTGCCTTCCTCTCCATCTCTCTACAAACACTCTTAGATTCGCCTAAACCATCCACTATCTCCTAAAATCATTCGAGGAAGGTGCTAACTTTATTGGCCTCAACCTTAATACCAAGACTTCCAAACCAGATTAGAAGACTCCATTCGCATTTAAGTAACATGTGAGTTATTGTCTGGTACTCACCAAAGAAAGAGCAATAGGCGTTTCTATTAGTCCTCTTAGAAACAAATTCTCCAAGTGGCTAGTGATTTTTTTTTTTGTTTTTGGGTAAAGGCTAGTGAATTAGATATAACATGCTAGAAAAAGTGCCTAATTTTTGGTAAGGTATCAATGTTCCAAACCCTTTTCTACTATAAGGATGACACATATCTAGATGTTGTAGGCTCTAATTGTATATCTGCTTGATTTTTATCTTTTAGATAAAAATAAGTAGACTTAACTATATTATAACCATGACAATCAAATGGCTACACTATAACATCACTCTTACTCAAATCTATTAGGGGTAAGGGTCAAATGCATAAACCATTTAGACCAAGCACTTTGATATCAATAGTTTTCTTCATTTTCCCAGAGAGAGTTAAGTTGCCTAGATAACGTTTTTTCCTCCTGTAAATCTAGCCCATCCTTACTACTTTGCAAATCAACCAATTCTTTCAAGACCCTATCAATCTCCTCCTTATTGTTAGGGAAGTAAGTTTTACTCCACTTTATTAGCCCCTTATGACATTGTTCCACTATAAGCAGCATAAAACCCTAATAGTAATAACTTTCTCCACTCTTCTAACTTGTTTCCACTGCCTCTTAACATTCTAGTGATGAAAGCCACATATTTTCAAATCTAAACAGACTTTTTCCTTTAATATCATTAGCCTCCATATGTACTAGTAAGGCTACATGGTCCAAACCATAAGTTGGCACATGTTCAATCTTACAACTGGGGCACTTTTCAATCCATTCTATCGAACAAAGTCTTCTATCAATATGCTCCCTTATCAAGACTCCATGATCTCATTTATTAGCCATGTGAACTATGGGCTAATGAACCCTAGATCTTGGAGATTAGTGTTGTCATTCATTTCCCCAAATCCATCTAATACTCTTCTTTCAAGATTTCTCCCCCTTTCCCTTTCATGGTCATACAATAATGCATTAAAATCTCCAATGCACAACCATGCTTCATTTATGTTTTTACCAATCTCTCTCAATTTGTTTCACAATCTTCTTTTCAAATGAAAGTTAGTTGAAGAATGACCCCAAGTAATATGATCCAACATTACATCATCAACAGCCTTCAAGGTAGAATCAATCACATAATCAACTGCATAGTTAACTTTTACTTCACAATTATCATTCCATCGCAATGCAAGCTTACCAACCAAGCCTCTTCTTTCCACATAAAAGATACCCTTATATCTTAGATATTTCCTTAACCATTTTAGGTTATTTTCTTTATTTTTAGTTTCCATTAAAAAAGAAGAAGACAAAAACTAGATTAAATTTATTGATAAAGCCTCTTAGATTTTGAATTATCTTACGAGGCCTTATCTCTCGATAGTTCCAACTTAATAGCTTCATGGCCCCCGTATGGCTATTTCGAGCTAGCTAACATTGCCCATATAAGCACAACTAGTTAAAGGCACTTCTACCCAGTCATTTACTTCACAAATTTCCTCTACTATTTTACAAGAAATTTTTACTACTTTCTCACTCTCCTACCATATTTTCTTCCTTCTTGATTTTTTCTACTTATTGTTTTCTAGCTTTTTCTAATTTTTTTTTTTATCACAAACGCCTTTTTTGAATCATTTTCTTTTTTCTTTTTTTCAACTTTCAAATTATTGCTTGCAATAACCTCCACTTTGACTTTTTTCACAATAGTAAGATCCTCTTCCATCTCTCTCCTTCTTTTGATGTTTAAATTTCTCATGGCCACTGTTATTTTACTAAGAGATAATACTTCATTAGAAGACTTTGTCAAAACAACAAAAGATTCTTCTATAGGGTTTTGAATTTGATTACTTAGAGAAGAAAGATTCACTTATAGGTCAAAATGTTTAAACTCTTTCTCTATATCAGCATCATGCTTTTCTAATTCTAAGTAAGGTGAATTTGGCAGTTTACTACTCTTGGAAGGTACTTGTGACTGTGTTCAAAAAGTGTTTGATTGAATAAGCAGATGGTTATCAACTGGGTTAGAAGAAGGTTCTAGTTTTTCTTTTGGAAGTTCATGGAAAGAACATGGTTTAGGGTTGATGTGTTTCGTGTTTGAGGGGGAATAAGATTTTAGGTTTTGTGTGTTTGGTTCAATGGATGCATTGAGAATCTCCTTACCTTTATTAATGCTCCTACTATAAGGAATGTTATGATGCTCATTTTCTTTTTTACGTGGCCTTCCTCCTTTAACATTATCACTTCCCTCCCATATCTTTACCCCATTAGCTCTTAGTCTTGGCCCTATGTACACATTGGGAATTTTTTCATAAATACATGTTTTGCTAAGATGGCCAAGTCTTCCATACCCAAAGCATTAGCCATTAAGGCATTCATGCATATTTGAGTAAGACATAATAACAAAACCCTTATCCCTTGTTTATCCAAATGTATCACTTAAGAGGAGTTTCAATAGATAACTTCATTCGTAACCTTAAGAACACCCTTCTCTCACCTTTTTTTGACACAATAGGATCAATCTTAACGACTTGTCCAAGTCTACCTCCAATTGCATTCGCAACATTTGATGTCATGTTTTCTAATTTCAGCCATGAATTTAAACCCAAATGAGTAAAAAAAATTAATGGTATGTCCTCCAAATTCCATTGTCTTCACCAATGAGACAGCACTATGCAATGACTATGGACTCTTATCCATTAATTTCATCACACTTGCATTATCAGCTATATTCAAAAAAAGAAAATTAGTGTTGATGAATGATATAGATTGAATACCATAACCTCTCTATGTATTCTTTAGGACATTAATTACTGTTGGTTTATAGAGAGCTTTATCCAAGATTACTTTTTACATCATTAAAATACCCTTGCCTTTATTAAATTCAGGCGTTTCAACACCAATCACTTAGGAGTACTTCATCAATCTCCTCAACAGTGGGATTGTCAGCTACTAAGTATGGATCTATGGATCTATAGTAGGAAACAAAACCAATAAGTACGAATAAAGACAAGAATCAAAGCTATAATGGATAAGATAAGGTAGAAAATATCAGATGAAAGAAAGAACTACAATAGAAGAGAAAGGCCACACTAAGAGAATTTAGAAATTAGTGCTTCCTCTATTTTTATTTTTTTTATTTTTTAAAATTTTTCTTTTTACTTTTTGTATGCGAATTTTGGTTATATGATTATCTATACAGGATGAACAAAAAGGTTTAGATCTGAAAAGGAAATGTGTAATCAATGAAGAGAGCTACGATATGAAATTGAAATGCATAAATTGGTTAGATGCTCATCATGTAGATGATGAATGCACAAAACGTGATGTAAAATAGAAAGGAGAGAGAAAGCATCAAAACAACACACCAAGGGTATGATGACTCTCTTAACGAGAGGAAAACTCTCCCTCTAAAAGGCTAGAGAGTGAACACCGTTTGAAAAATCTTTGTTTGTTAGTGTTAACTAGAGCTTATAATTGTTTGGTATATGATTTATTAGATATTTATAAAACCCAACATATACCAACGGGTAGGAAAAAAAATATAAAATAGGGAAGTATTTCTAAACATGAAACAATCCAATCAACAAGGGATTTTGCAAAATCGTGCAATCGAGAGGTCAAGCTTATCTTTATATAAGACAATATTACGATTATTTATGGAAAAATGTACTTATTGTTACTATATTTTTATTAATAATTATATTATAATAAATGAAAATTTATTTTATTAGATATTATGAAGAAAGTAAAAGAAAAAAAAAAAGAGAGATAATGAAAACCATTTATTTTAAGACAAATAATGAACCTAACTTGAAAAAAGAAAATGGTTCTAATAGGCATTGAATCCAAACTTTATGTTTATGAAAAAAGCATGTTAACCACTTAGGTATGCCTATTTTTTTGCTAGCATTTTCTTTTTAAAATATAAATGAAAAACCTAATTTATCTTTCTATTAAAAATATTTCATTATTAATTTTTTTTTAATTTAAGAGGGTTAGAGACCCTTCAGCCCCTCTTCTAGATCTATAAATGAACCAAAACCTTTTAAGAAAAAAGGATGGTCAACTTAAGGGGGTAAAACTTGCATAGATACCTAAACTTTTTAAAATTTTTATTTTAGTATCTAAACTTAGTGAATTGTCAATTCTAACCTTAAATTAATGAAATGGCATCACATTAATACATTTGTTAGTTTGAGAAGAAACAAACATTAATTTATCCTTAACTGCACTTAGCGCTCTTCAAGCTTTCATGAGTTCCTTATTTGACTCCTCATCACTATTAAGTCCCCTAATATAATCTTCCTCATCCTTCTCACTAGTTATTTCTTCCTTTACCACACTACTTCTTTGCTTAGAAGACTCTTCAAAGCTTCCTGCATTAGTAGATTATTGTACATATATCTCAATTTTATCACAAATGTCGAAATGGCTAACTAAACTCATAACATTAAAGTCATCATAGATTACTCTATGGCCATTTACTAGTATTGTCCTAAGATTCCTATATCTAATAACTTCTATGTTGTAGTATCCAATGCTTGACAATAAATTTAAAATATATCATGAAGATGATTCATTCGACTTAACAATACAATTGATACTCCTACCACTCTCATAGGAAACATCATCTTGCCCCTTCTTAAACTCTCCAATGAAAAACACCATAAGTAACCTTTCAATCATTTGCAGACCTGAAACATGGTCAACAAAGCAAATGTACAGTTAGTAGTGGTTGCATTTTTTATCTAAAAACATATTTAGTAATTGAATGTTAAAGCACATTGACTAAAAGTCATCTTTTTGGAAATCAAGGCATTCGAATGGGGTCACAAACAAGCCCCCTCCTTTCATGAACCATCTCTAAAAGTGGGTTTTATTTAGTTTTCTTGATTTACTTCGTGTGATGTTAAGTAGCAATAGAGAAGGAAAAGTATTCTTAAATAATTTTATCTTATACATCTAAATACAATATGGAAAGTCAAATTTTTCTCTCTCTTACTGCGATTTTTTTTTTTTTTTTTTTTTTTTACATTGCCAAATATAGTGTTGGTGAATGTGTTTTTAGGACTTATTTTTAGTTGACAATTTTGCACCTACCATCACTATATTATGCATGGACTGACATTATTATTGTCTTCTTAGCCTGATATTTCTCCAGTGGAGTTGTTTTCTGTTTCTCTTTTTCCCTCTGGTCTCCAAAAACCTTGAATCAAGCTGAAACGAAAAATCAAAAAAGCGATTATATTTTGAACATCATGACGATTTCTGTTAGCTTTGACAATATGGAAGAAGTCCTTCTCTTACTGCTCCTGGCCTACCTCAACACTTCCAATATTGAAGCCACACCAACTCAGCCTGTGCTCCGATACAACGGTTGTCTCATCACCCCATACATTCCAAACAGCACTTACGCGAAGAACCTAAACACAGCCCTTTCTTCCCTTTCTGCCTTCAACAGCACCAACGCCATTGCCACTGGGTTCGCGAATGCCACTGCAGGCCAACCCACACGAGACAGGGTCTATGGCCTATATCTTTGCCGGGGTGACGTTAGCCCTGCTCTGAGTGGCGAATGCGTGAAGACAGCCTCCCAGCAAATAATCCAAAGATGTCCTGGTAACCGAGTTTCCATCATGTGGTACGACGAGTGCATGTTGCGTTACTCCTACTTGAATATATTCGGTTCTGTTGAAGTTGAGGGTGTTGACTTTTTCAACTTAGTGAACGTGACCGATCCAGACCAGTTTAGTCAGCTGGTCCAGAAAACACTGGATGAAGTGATTCCGAGGGCATCTAAGTGCGAGAGTGGAAAGAAGTTTGCGGTGGGAAAGGCTAACTTCACGAGATTCCGCACAATGTATACGCTCGCACAATGCACGCCTGACATATCAACATTGGATTGTAATCGCTGTCTTGAGCAAATAAGAAGACGACTTCCGCTAAAAAAGCAAGGAGGGAGGTACATGGCTCCTAGCTGCAACATCAGGTTTGAGTTGTACCCCTTTTACAATGAATCTGCTGTTCCTGTCCCTCCACCAGCATCGATCACGGGTCAGCCTCCGTCTGGCGCTCTTCCAGTAAGAACTAAAGATAATGTTAGATTAACACTTGACTCAGTTTTGAGACTATGCTTGAAGTTTATACCAGTAAAATGAAATTGAAGCTCAGCGCTATTGAATAATGTCTCGTGCTCCCTGCTTTGCTTTAGTCCTGTCGTAATCAATGCGGTGAAATACGTTGGATCAAACTTTTCTATGAACCTACAAGTAGAACGATTAGCATAAACAATAATCATTGAAGTATTTGTGAAACCATTGTTATTTGTTTCTACTATGTTCCGATTGCCCTCTGTGCTAACAATATGGAAATTACATTTTTCAAGTTGGAGTATTCTGTTCTACATGTTGCTGATTTCTGATGAAGAAATAAAATAGACCACAGCACAAAGTTTACAGGGTTTCAACTTTCAGACTTATTTTCATCATAGAAACGTGGCTAAATTTAAAACTAACCAAATGATGTGTGCAGAGAGAATGATCTCAATAGCGGTGATTATTGACGTTGTCGTGACAATGACAACTGGTGTTGCGCTCATTGTTATAGGATGTTTCTTCTTTCGAAGAAAAGCAGCAGCAGAACTGACCGTAAAGAGACAATATGAAAGTGGTAAATAGCATGTGTCCTCCTTAAGCAATCTCCGAAGGGTGCTTTTAAACATAAATCACTATGAGACGACTTGATGTTGAAGTCTTACCAAAAAAATTAATTCGTGTTTTTTTCACTTTTCTAATGGCGCTGTATATTTTTTGGTAGTACCTAGGTGATTCTTAATAATCTTATACTACCTACCAAGTTTTTACATTTTTTATAGCAGTGTATTTTCTGGTTATTTTACCAAAAAATATATGTATTTTTATAACTTTTTTTAATGTTGTCTTAGGTGACTGATGTGTACCAACCCCCATCTTCATATGCTTCTCTTTGAAACATGCTATGCTGCCGCTTGTCTAAAATTCATAGTGCTTTCCTTTATTTGTTGAGTAGCTCTAGATTATACGAGCAGTGTCGAGTCTTTGCAATTTGATTTAAGCACAATACAAGCAGCCACAAACAATTTTTCCCATGACAACAAGTTAGGAGAAGGTGGATTTGGTGCAGTTTATAAGGTAAACTCACCGGACTGTCCAAAAACTCAAAACACCCCTTTGGTTTACAACATTCAACGATTGATTCTTAAGGATAAGAAATTCCCATTATTAACCGGTGAAAATGCAGGGTACACTACCTTATGGACAAAACATAGTTGTGAAGAGATCATCTCGTAGTTCAGGACAAGGTGCTAATGAGTTTGAGAATGAGGTTACAGTGGTTGCAAAACTATAGCATAGAAATCTAGTGCGGTTGTTTGGATTTTGCTTGGAAAGAGAAGAAAAGCTAGTGGTGTATGAATTTGTATACAAGAATAGCCTTGACTACTTTCTATTTGGTTAGTCCTAACTCTTAACAAATAAATGCACAACCACAATAAATATAACAAGTTTAAACTTTCCTATTAGCATGTTCTGTTCTAGTTTATCATAGTATTAAGATGTGGGATCCTAACATTTGACATTAGTGGTACACCTTGGAACTATAATAAATCTAAAATCAAATTAGATCTAGAAGTTCAAAGTTTTTAAATCAATATCTTGTAAATATAAAGCTTATCACCATCAATCTCTTTGTAAAAGTATTGATGTGCGGTTGCAGTAAAGCATAGATTGACATAATGAAAAATGAACTTTGATTTTAATCATAAAAATAATATCATTGAGGTAACATTTACGTTAACCTTATATGATCCTATCATAGCATCATCCTTCTGAAAATGTAAATTTCCCTTTTATTTGGTTAGTTGGTTTCTCACGAATTTTGCTTCAACATTTTATGGTCCATTTCATAGTGCCAATCATGTATTTTTCAAATCCACAAAAGAAAAAATTATTAGACTGGAGAACATGCTAAAAAATTTTGACAAGCATTGCAAAAGGAATACTTTACCTTCATGAAGATTCTCGGCTTCATATCATACATCGTGATCTCAAACTTGGCAATATTTTACTGGACAATGATATGAATCTGAAAGTTTTTGATTTTGGCATGTCAAGGATATTTGGAATGAATCAAATGGAAGGAAGCACAAATAGAGTAGTTGGTACATAGTGAGTTTGATTCCAGGTCACTTGTCATGTTAATTTACTACATATTCTTTAAAATTATTTGATTTTCAAAAATTAGTACATTATATGATTATTCTTCTTCAAGGCAATCTTTAATATTGTCATTTATAGTGGCTATATGGCCCCAGAATATGCAATGCATGATTAGTTTTCCATGAAGACAGATGTTTATAGTTTTGGGATATTGCTTCTAGAGATAGTAAGTGGAAAGAGGAACAACTACTTATGCTGATCTAATTCCATTGAGATCCTTCCAAGCTTTGTAAGTTGAGTTTCACTAATTTTCTTTTCAAATATAATTTTTATAATATATAAATGGGTTTGAGAAGTTTATGATGGTTGATTGATACTTTCCTTAGGCTTGGAAGCATTGGAGGAATGGTACGGTTGTAGAAGTCGTAGACCCATAATTAGGAGATTCCTTTGAAAAGAGTGAAGTCATTAAATGCATCCACATTGGCTTACTATGTGTTGAAGAAAATCCAACTGATAGACCTACAATGGCTACGACTATCTAGATGCTTAGTCAAACTGTTACTATGGTAGCTCCTCGAGAACTAGCATTTTTCTTTAACAAGAGAACAAAGACCATGGGCATGATCCATTCAAAAGCTTTGAGCTCTTCTAAATCAATGCCATTGTCTACAAATAAAGTATCCATCACTGAATTATATCCACAATAAAAGTAAGTAAGTATATTAGTTTTCTTAAGTTAGATGCCCTTGCTTTTGTCAAAATAAATATGTAGATTGTTAAGATTTTTGAAAACCAATGCTTTAAGGTGGAATTAAGGTAAAATAATAAGTTTTTAAGAAACCATTCTAATATGTCACTTCTTATAGTTGCTAATATTAGTAAGTTCACCACTTGTGCAATTTGACTAGGTAGAAAATGTTTTAATAGATAGTTCACGCCATGTATAAGTACACATGGTGTATAACTACCAATTATATTTAGACATTTGGCAACATAGATAGTAAGATTTTAGATAGATAACCATTGCTAACCTACGGGTTTGAATTTGATTGGTAGTTACATACCATACATACTTTCATGTGGTATGCAGTACCCACTGGATCCATTCTCCAATTTTCTTAAAACAAAAGAAAATTGTTATCTACACTATGAAATTATATGAGACATGACATTGTCAATGACTTAATATATATTTCACCGACATAATTTATATTACTTGTGTCATGTGTAGAATGCAAAATTTAGTTACGAAATGTGTTTGTTTCACTAAAACATTCTTTTTTTTTCTTTTAATCTATTAGGAAAGTAATTACATGATTTTATTTCTCCTTGTATAATGAAGAAAAAAAGATTCAATAAGCATTATATGCCATAACATAGTGTATAAATACTAATAAAATATTGGCATGAATATTTGTAGTAAGAATAGTTTCCCAATTTATTATTATACATGATTTGCACATGTCATGTATGTCAACATCTTATTGGTGTTTACACATGATAAATGCATAATACGTAGTATGTATTACCTATTAAATCGTTTTTCATTATAAAGATCTCATTAATAAGAATCAAATAATATATTATCCTTTCTTGATTTTTCAGTTTTAGTTTAGGCAAAATTAGGTTTGTTTCTTATTTTAGATTAAGTAAGTTTGTAATGTTTCTTACTATGTATGATTTTTTTATTCTTAATTTTAAGGCCTATAATATTGTGTATTTAAACTCCAACCTAATTAAATAACAAGATAAGAGAGTTTATTCTCTTTATTCATGCCCTCAAAGTAAGGTTATTTTTATCATAAAATGAGTGATAGTTACAATAAGAAATCAACAAGTGAGGCTCGAAAACTTGCATTCAACTCATTAGGTGATCAATCTATTAACACCCAAAATTAATAAGGGTTGTGAGTTGGACTTTTGGTTAGATGGGTTGAATCGATGAAAGAAAGACCAGAGAGAGAAAGAGTTTGGGCAGTCACATGTGGTGGTGCTTGAAAATTGAAAGGTAGTCGTACCAAGGTTTTAAGGGCAATGAGTTGATTGGTGATGGTGGTTTGAGTTGGGCAGAGAGGTTGTAATTAAGGTTTGGTTGGTTTAGGGCTTTAAAGGGAGGTTCGAGCTTTAGGGTAGTAACCTCTAAGTGTTTGGAGCTTAGGGAAGCAAGTTTGCTCAATGATCATTCTAAATGGGAGAATTCTAGATGGGTGTTATCCCTTTTAGAAAAGAAATCTTGGATGGCCTACTTACAAGGTGCTATCCATTTTTGAAAGAAATCTTACATAGCTTGCTGATGAGGTGTTATCCATTTTTGAATGAAATCCCAGATGGCTTGCTTAGAAGGTACTATCCATTTTTGAACGAAACCTTGGATGGCCTACTCATAGGGCACTATCCATTTTCAAAAGAAATCCCAAATGGCCTATTCATAAGGTACTATTTGTTTTTTAAAAGAATCTCAAATGGTGTACTCATAAGGTGTTATCCCCTTTTAAGAAATTTCATATGGCCTACTCTTAAGGTGCTATCCTCTTCTAAATGGCCTACTGATAAAGACTACACTATCTTCTCAAGTAGTCTACTAATTAGGGTGTTATCCCCTTTCAGATGGCCTACTCTCAAAGTGCCATCTTCCTTAAGGTGGCCTACTTTTAAAGTATTGTTCCTCCCATTAGCTTGATTATGATATCTTATGAACACTAATATAAAGCCAGTAAGGCACCACTAAAGGTGTAAGTCTAACCCTTTTCTTAAACCAAGCCAAATAGAAGGTTGAAACCTATGTAAGCCTTGACCTGTCAATAAGTTAGTACCATCTTAAGCCTTAACTCATCTATTGGCTAACACACTCTTAAGCCAAAACCCATCAATAGGCCGATATCCTCCTAAGCCTAAAACTGTTAGTAAGTTGGCATCTTCTCATGCCTAGACCTACAATTGATCTGTACCCTATCAAGCTTAGTCTCATTAGTAGCTTACACCTTTATAAGCAAGCTTAGTTTCATTAGTAGCTAGCATATTTATAATCGAGTCTAGACTCGTTAATAGCTAGCACCTTTAGAATCAAACTTGGTAGATTGCAAACCTCCATAAGTTCTGAAAACCTTAGAGGCAAAAGTGGGTAGTCTTCTTTATCTTTATGATAAAGCTTTCATAAAACTTTATCATAAAAAAGAGTAGTTATGGACATCCTATTTTTGCTCGGTTCAAGTTTACCTTTAATTCAAAACTATAATTTTAGGAAAAAGGTCAATTATGAAAAAAATTCAAAAAAAATGGAAAAATAAAAAAGAAGGATAAAAAATTGGAAAACATAAATAAAAAAATTAAAAAATTAAGAAAATGCCTAAAAAATTGAATGAGAAGAAAAACTAGAATAATAAAAATATCCAAAAAACTCAAAAATTAAAAAAATCATAAAAATATTGCGTGGTGGTCCATTTGAGTCAGTTTAGGGTGAAAATAATTATCTCATATCTAAATAGCTTTTCAAGTCATAATAGGTATATGCAATTTGACTAAATAAGGATTTATTGAAAATCAGTTTTTTCTAACCTAAGTTAAACTAGGTCATTTTGAAAAATTCTTAAGGTATACATTT
Organism: Lumnitzera littorea; assembly: GCA_024138015.1. Classification (NCBI taxonomy): domain Eukaryota; kingdom Viridiplantae; phylum Streptophyta; class Magnoliopsida; order Myrtales; family Combretaceae; genus Lumnitzera; species Lumnitzera littorea. The sequence continues at coordinate 100,119,709 of JAMXBB010000008.1, forward strand.
TCAGGAGATCATGGTGCCAAATGTACCTCAATTGGAGTTAAAATGAACATTTTATGTTCATTTAAAGTTTTTAATAAAAGCCAAACTCGAGTAGAGAGTGGATCCGAAATTTGGTTAAATTAGATAAATATTGAAAAATATTTTGAACATATTTTTATTTGACTTCATATTTACTTGAAGTGGGAAATACAGTTTTATATAGTTTAGGTATTTAATTAAATATTTTCAAGAAGCTTTTTGAATTAAAAAAAAAAAAAAGAAAAAAGAAAAAGAAAAGAAGAATCATGAAATAGCAATTAGTGGTAGAAGAGGAGAAACGAAAAATGAAAAAAAAAAGGAAAATAAAAAAGAGGTTACCTAAAAAAGACAACACAACCATGCTAAGGTGCTATTACATAGCACTTACTCTTAGGGCCATGTGGCGCAATTGTCATTCGCTATATGGCAATGATGTGGCACCATGTGACATCACTCACAATGTGCCATGTGGTGCATCGAGTCAAACCATTGACCCTTCTCTTCTTTCCCTTCCCTTGCACTCACATGACAACTAGAAGTTTAAGTGATTGTATTTGTGTTAAAAATGGCAAGTGACATTTGGATATTTTTACTCAATTTTACCCACTTTAGACACTAAAAATCATGAAAAAAATATGGAATATTTGAGACCCATACTTGTATGATTAGATTCGATAGGTAATTTAAGGTATTCGAGAAAGTAATTCAATTAGGCTAAAAACTTATGAGGGGCTTAGTAATATTAGTTAATGAGTTCCTATAGGCCCAGAATTTAAAAATACAATAAAATATTTAAAATATAGTTAAAATAATGGAAATTTACTATAATAATATATAGTTATTGGTAATACGCAAAGTAAGTTTCAGAAATTAATAAACACTTAAAGATAAATTATAACAATAATATAATAAATATTCTATATAAAATAATATATGAAAGACATGTAAATACATTGGATATAATTAATATGTCAATATATATACCCGTTATTGTAAAAAATACTTGGAATTGGGTAACATTTATCAAATAAAATAGATAAAATATGGGAAAAATTATAAAAAATATTTAAGATAACCCAAGAAACATTTAAGGTGCATGGCAAGAATTGAAAATGCATGAGGATGGGAGAAACTAACTTATGGACACCTAACCATCCGATTAACATGTGTCTAATGAGAGCACCTAAAAATCAAACAACCCAAAGCTTGGTTATAAAAATTGCAATTAGCTTTCTGGAACAAAGTTTGGACAACTACAAGTTAGGGAAAATTTCTAGAGTGAGAAAAATAATGAGAGAGAGATACAGAAACAAAATTAGGAAACTAAAGTGAAAAATAGGGGTTTATTGAGTTTCTATAGAAAACGAGCACCTGGAAGTGAGGTTAAACCACTACATGAAGGAGGAGCCATCGTCTAAGCCAATTGACAAGATATATCTCCCCTAAGGTGGTCGAAGCTCGAGTTTCTAATGAGTTGTTAAATTCCTCGATTTTAACTAAAATTATAGAAAAAATACTTAATGTGTTCCAAAAATTTTGAAATTTAGGTATTCCTATTCATTTTCACATGAGGAATTCAAATTTCAAATCCATTTTTTGAAATTTTGAGTGATAATATGAGGTCCTTAAGAAAAATTTCATGTGCACTAATTTTTTATTAAGATTTTAAACAACCATTAATGTAGTTTCAACTTGAAATTTTATGATTATACTCCTAAGATGTTATATTTTGATATTATATGGTTGGATTGTTAAAATTGAGTTGTCAGATTTTAGGGGAATTTTCAATTTTGCATGAGTAGTACATTGGACAAGTTGTTTTGCTAAGGAACTTAATCAATCCTTTATAAAACAACAATATAACCTATATTCACCAACATTTAGCAGTTGAAAGTGGTTTATCATAAGCTTAAGAATGATGATTTTTTAAAGTGGAAATGAGTAATTAGTGGCTTAAGGTTAATTCTATAAGTTTCTAATGCATTTGCAAATTTATGGATGATAGAATGGGGGAAAGGTGTAAATGATTGTAATATTATGTTGATATTTGTTGTTTATGCAAGGTATTGGCATCTAAAACTTCAAGGTAAGCTAGAAAATATGTGATGTAGTAAGATGAAGAAGTAGTAGTAGGGTCAGAAATTATATAAGAAAGTAAGTCAAAATATAGTTTGATAATGAATAACTTCAATACACTAAAATTTGATTCAGATTAGAGAGGAGTCATATTTCGACTTTGTGATCATTTTGGAGTTAGAATGTAAGTAAGAACCTTCTTTAATAAAAACTTAACTTAGACCAATAGGTTAGAACCTTATTTATAAACTAGGTCAAAACCTATCTCACTTAAATAAAACTTAATAAATAATTAAGAAACTTACTTAACTCAGATTATAAACATACTTAATATTGGAAATAAATTTTTACTTTATATGGTAATTAAAAACTAAAGTTGTGTATTAATTTTTAGGGAACCTTAATGAAGACTATGTACATGACGCTTAAGAGCACGTGACATTTTGTCCAAGTAAGTTAGGATCATGGATTTATCACTTGTTGGGATAATATATCAAAGTATCTGGAGGCTTTAGAGTGTATTGTTTGTGGTTGTAATATTAGTTGCCTGTGTGCATGATATGTGTGTAACTGATAATCTCTTTTGTGACATGCTTCTTTGCTTGATTTCATATTATTGGTTGGTTTGAACTTGCTTAGTCAACCTTAAATGAAACTATTATAAATTTGACCACTAACATAACTAAACGTGCATACGAACCTATTAAGGAATGATTAAGTGTGTCAAACCAAATATCAACTCCTTTAATGAGGATAGTAGAAAATATCCTTTCCTTACGTAAGTTTAGAGAGAAGGTTGCGGCAAGGTTAGGGATCGTTATTTAAAGGTAGTCTTAGGGGGAGGGTATTCGTCATTACGTAAGTTTGGATTTGGTTTAATTTGAGTCGCATTAGAACTTCTCAATTCGAGCTAAAGTGGATGAAATTTTTTTGACCTCACAATAGACTAGATAACATTGTATGATGTTTCATATGATTATTTAACAGCATTGCATTTTTTAAAATTTCTTTATTCCACTTATTAAGCTAGTTATGCTCATATCCTTATAGATTTTGTTATAGGTACTAACTAAAGAGTAAAGATATACCCAACCACGGGTTAATTTACGAGGGGTTGGGGAGTAAGGAGATATATGATGGTTACTGAATTTAAATCACTTTTGAAGTCTTTGTCTTTTAAGAAATCTAACTTGTCTCCATAGGCAACCACTAGATTTCTAGTAAAATCTGTACATATATGTGTTAGAACTTACGACTTTTGAAACTTTCTTTTGGAAATGTACTCTTTTGATATAAATACTGTTTTGTAAGTATAAGCTAAGTACTAAAGTTATGTGCTATAGAATTTCTTGCAAATGTTTTAAAGAAAATATCATAGGTTCTACTTATAGCAGGTACGTCACTGGATACTTCAGGTTGGTTAAGTTATGTGTACCTTGTGTAAGTTATATCTAAGATAATAGTTATAAGGACAACTTTTGTCTTAGATTAGTTTATATAACAGGATTGTTATGACTTCACTCGTTCAATATGTAATAGATGATAAAGGGCACGAATAATGCCATTTGAGCATGTCCAATTTTTGATTTTTTATTGAAGGAAATTAGAAAATGAAAAAAAATTAAAGTTAGGTAAGTAATAAAGTAGTAAACCTTGTGTCTGAGTAAAAATTAGTGAAACTGAAGTATATCCTTACAAGATGCCTCAAGATAATTAATAAAAGCATGTAAGGACATCTTCTATTGCACATGTGCAACTTTATTTTCCATCAATTTTTTGCAAAAATGTGTGCAATTTTTGTCAAAAATAGCAAAAATTGGGATACACTCAACAAATTGTCATTGTCAATAAAGGTTTGACCTTTTCCTAACATGAATATTTCTTAGGGAGGAATCATAACTTGGCACTTTTAGAGTCCTCCCATAATTAAAATGCTTTTAAGCACTGCAAACATCTTCGTTTTGAGGATGGCAAGCTTCCCCTCTCTAAAGCTTAAAATTTTAATATCAACTCTCTCTCTCTTTGATTTCTCTCATTATAGAGTAAATCAAAGAGAGGCAAAAGTAGTGATAGATTCCTTGATTTTTATAGATCAAAGTCCAATTGGTGATTTTGTTTAATTTTGTATTACATGGGAGTAATTTGAATTTGATGATAGGAAGGTGATTTTAGAGTTTGTTCAAATCAAACTTGAAGATTCTAAGAAAATTTAGAGTCTTGTTGCTAGGTTTTGCCCTTAAACTACCCACTAATTTAATCTATGTGCGACATAAGTATTGTTTCCATTCTTCTTTCTTTAATTTTTAGTCTAAAGATAAAAAATAATAAAAAAGTATTGTTTGGTTGATTTTAATAGTTTGATTGTTAGGTAATAATATATTTATGTTTAATTAAGTTGATTAGCATGCATGGTTTTTTATCAAGTCAATATTTAACTATAATGTTGGCTTGATAATTAATATGTTTTGATGCTATGTAGTATAATTCCTCATTTACATGTTTTTTTATTTATTTGCATGATAATTTATTGCACTTATTGTTTTGCATGTTAAAAATTAAAAAGAATGAAAAATAAAATATGTTTATTAGCTTGCATGATAATATTGTTTGCATGTCTTTGATTAATATTAATATATGATTTGCATGCCTTTCATTAGTTTGCATGATGTCTCAAATAGATTTGTATGGTCTTTGCATGTTACATGAATAAATAAAATTTTTCAAAATAAAAAAGGTTTTATTGAATTTCTCAAAAAGTGTGGTCTTTTTTTGCAAAATTGTTTTTTTTTTTATTTTTTCAAAAATGTTTCATGAATAAAAAAATTTTAATTGGACTTTTTCTAAAAATTAAGGGTTTATTTTTAAAGCTTTCCAAAAGTGGACCAAAAAAACTCATTTTTTCCAAAATTAATAAAAATTTAATGAACTTAAAGTGATAAAAGTTTTCTGAAAATAAAATAAACTAATAAACTAAAGTTTTCATGAATTAGAACTATGTAGGCTTAATCCTGCTCCATGAGTATATAGGCACTTCTAATAATTCAAAAAAAAAAAAAGGAAAATCCCTTTTAATCTTTTTCAGATACAATAGAGCCCTTTTAATTTTGAAAACCCCATTTTCTAAAAACAAAATGAAAGGAAGGATTTTTAGCCCAATGATATTTCATGGTTCTTTTATGATAACAATTTAAGTCTTAATAGATTAGCTCTTGAATTTATATTCTCTTATTTCCTTTTTCTAAAACTCATTTTTAGAAAAACTTGTGGACTAGTAGCTAAAATTAAGGTCTATTCACCTATCGGCTTTAATTCTAACTTTTTATTGACTTGGTTAAGTGGCAACTCCATGTTTTTCAAAATGTTTTCTTTTTCTTTTTTATTTTTTGTTTTAAACTTTTGTCTAGCCTAATCTAAGAGCTTATAGCAAATGGTTTAGGCTTAGTATAAGTTAGATTAGGAAAAAAGGGAAACCATATTTTCAACTCAACATCACTTATATTGTGTTTCATGCAAATCAAGCAAGTCATTATAAGATATGCTATGTATGAACAATCATATGCAAATGCAACAATATATACAATGACTAGGTTTACCATATATTGTATGGGATTATGCCTTCTATAGCTAGGTTTGGGATATACCATATGTTAAGATCTAAGTTCCAATCACCTAAGTCTCAACCTAACATGTAGAAAAAGTTCAACTTTACAAAAATAGGCTTTTCAAGAAAACATTTTCTCCAAAATTTCCCTTAAATGTAGATGTGAGTAGCACATGTGATCTCACTCACCCATAAGCGAGTGGTCTCACAAACTTGACCGTCAATAGGTAAATGGTGCTCCCTAGACACAAGTAGTTTCAACTTCTAATTGATGCAACATCATACATTACGGTCCTCTCGTTTGTTAACTTTGCAAATGCCTTATGGGCCAACACATGATCTTTCCCACCATTTACATGATGCTAATGTTCAATGCAAAATGTAATCATGCAATAATGCATGTAAACTTTTAACTTAAGTTTTGATATGCTTTACTTCATTATAGGTGACTAACCAAATAATATTTATAACTTCGGTGAAATTACCTACTCTATATGCATTAAATAAGGAGTATCCCCAACAATTAATTAGTTCATTTGCAAGCAATGATTAAGCAATACAAACACATGTGCTATCCTATCATAATTACTTTATATGCAACTGATGATAGCTACAAGCAAAAGATAATCACAATGGATCACTTGACCATTGCTATCAGGATCAAAGTAATTGCCCAAATACTCAAACATGCCATTGGGGTCACCTAAATAAAAAAGGCATATATAAGTATAACTAAAGTATAGTTATATGTTAAGATTTACTATTTTAGCCATAACATGGTAATTATAAGTTCAATTCTTATAATCTTATAGTCGTTCTGAAGGTCTTTTAAGTATACTTTAATATAAATGAAGAATTTTTGAAATATGAGTAGCATATTTTTTCGTATCATATGGGAAAGTTTCGTGTCTTACTATTTTTAGGGTTTGTTATGTTCTTTAATTACTTATTCATTTTATCTATGTTACTTTAAGTTACTTTACAACAAATTAGTTGAAATAAAGGTATACTGATACCTAATAAGTGTTGTGTTCTTTTATTCATGTATCTTAATCCTTTAGTTATTATTTTATGTTGAAACTCTTAAGTCTTTATTGTGATCTTCAATATCATGATTCTTTAGATCTAATGAAGTTTTTATCATAAGCCATATTATCTACTTATCTTATTATTCTTATTTACTAGATGTGTGATCCAAACATGTTTTATCCTTTAGATTAGTCATATTACTATTTAATACATATTTAAGATGTTTAGTTGAATCATTGGTTAAATAGATCAAACATATCCACCTTGAATAAATCCATCTAGAATATGTCCTCCACCCTCTCGGCTACAATAGATCTATCCCTAAATTTGTGTTTCTTCAGTTTATCTTGTCAAGATACTAATGATCATGTCTTATAAAACCAATTTAACTAGTCATTATGGTCTCTCCTACCTACTTCTAAATAGACCTCCTTTTTATGATCATAACTTATCTCATTTCTTAAATCTTTTCCTAAAAACTTCTTCCACCATCTTTTGTTTCTTTCTTCCTCTCGTGCTATAGCTAGAAATTAAACAAAAATGGAAGCCACGATTGGAGTTGCAATGATAACGAGAATTGACAAAGAGATCTTGTTGTTTCCTGCCCATACAAGTCATATTCAGTGAGTTCATTTCATGCTTAAATAAACACGACAAATAGCACTAGAATTTTTCTTTGTTTCGATGAGAGAGAAAAAGAAATTACGTTTTATAAGTTTAAAATTCTCATATAATTACATAAAAAAATAAAACACATACTTCTTGGATAATAATATCCCAGTAAATGAAAGACAAAGAAGGGATTTTTTTTTTTTTTCGCTCATTCTTGTTTCGTGTTTTGGATATTATTCTGACATGTTTCTAAAATTCTTTCATAGGACATAATGAGAGGTCATATTATGGGGAAAAAAGAAATAGACACAAATTAAAGTGGCCTAGCCAGTGGCAATGAAAATTAATTTTAAGTGTAAAATCAGTAAAATAATTTCATCAACGACTTTTGGAATGTTTCCTACTTTTCCATTGTAAAATAAACTTTTAAAGCTAGGGAATACAATTGTATGAAGACTTACCGTTGGAACCTGGCGCGGGAGTTGTCGGCACCATGGGAGGGACTTCAACTAAGTCGGTCGGAGGTGGAACTTCAGTCGGAGAACCCTAAGGTGGAGCTTGGATAGGGCCGGTTGTCGCACGAGCAGGAGGATACTAAATTGGGCCTTCCCCGAGAGTTGGAGGATACTAAACCGAGGCCTCAACTGGAGGTTCAGGTGCTAATGATGATAAAACCAATGAATTGTAGAAGGATACAACCCAAACCTAACGTTACAACTAGGTGTTAGAACTCTTCCTCCTTTACTCGTACTACATCAAGTAGCCAACCCCTCAATGCTCTGCATTAAACAACTAATGCATTTCTTAGACAAAAGCAGAGGAAGGCATTGCACAAAAGCGTAGAGAGTGTCGGAGCTTGTAAAATTCACCTCTTCTGCCCCAAACATCTTCCAAAAAATGCCAACACTAGCGGCTAATTTTGTAGCCATCCCTTTTAGTGTATCATTTACTAATTGTGTGAGTCTTGTCGTGTTGTTGTCAATACTTCCTGGTTGTAGAAAGCTATGCTTGGCTCCATGTCGTTCCTAAGTGGTGATAGTGGATATCATGGGAACGACTCTTAGGCGAACTCTAAGTGTTGTCAGCCACGTGTGGGGGTGGACCTATAAAAAGTCTCTTGTGGCATAGCCAATGCAGGCCCCTTGATGCACAAGTTAGCGAGGAGAAAAGGGAGATAACCAAAGGTATAAGGTGAGTTCCCAAGAGTGCTAATAGTAAGATCCTTTACCTAACAACTTTACCTTTATTTATAGACTGAGGATTCTGACCTATATGGACAAGCGGTGGGGGAAGGGAGGGGTGCTAGCTGGTGTAGAATCTAAGAGGGTGGCACTACTACTACGAGATAAAATAACCCACCTTTTGTAGGTTGGTAAATGCTTGGGAGATGGGATAATGGTAGGTGGCTACCCTACTTCAATAGCTAAACTTAGGCTATCTGACAGGTGGTTATTCAACATTTAATGATAAGAGAGAAAAAAAAAAAAAAAAGACAAGGAGCGAGAAGAGGTATGCTTGTTTGTACTCTAGCAAACTCCCTTAAAGCTATCTTCGAGAGGGAAGAGGTGAGCTTATCTTCCCTAGGACTAAGAGTAAAGGTTGAGGGCCCTTGGGAAGAACTCTCTTGAGTGCTTGGGATCTAGCTTGACTAGGAGGGTTAAGTTAGAGCAAGATTTAGGTCGTTCCTCATCTTAGTTGGAGAAGTTTTGTGAGCACTTGGCCAAAGCTCCCTAGTAAGCTTAGACCTTTGGAGCCTTAGGCGTCAGGGTTAGCTATCAGCATTTGTCCTCTTACTCTCCTTGATGTTTAGGCAATGAGGGGATTATTAGAGACTTAACCTCAAGAGGCTAAAGCCCTCGTTGGCAAAACAATGGATGGATAGGTGCGCGAGTGTGTAAGGGTGTTTGGATGAATGTCACGAGTGACCTTCTAGAAGTGACAATTGATGTTAGCGTTAATAATGATCCTTTCCTATGTCTAGTCTTTTCCAATGCATAGTGGTGGTGCCTTGGGGCTCGCATGGAATGTATGATCATTAAATGTATGGGGAAACCATGATTTGAATTTATGATGGTCATTAATGTCACCCTTTCTTAGTCGTTAGATGGGTTAGTAAGTTACTTGTGGACAAATCAAATTTCCTTTCCCTTTGATATATATAAGGGGCAATGAGAACCATTTTCCTCATTTTGATTTTGCTCCTCTTAAGTTAATTGAGGATGTAGCATAATCCCTTCATCCCCATAGAGCTTATAGCAAATGCATGAGTCTTAAATGATCACAGTAAGTGATTTGTGCCCAAGAAGTGTGCGTAGGTGTCACATGTAAAGTATTTACTAGCTCTCATGTATGGTACTTGGACTCTCTAGGTACTTTTGAGAGAGGCAAAGTCAACCTTCCTCACTAAAACTCACAAGGACATACTTACTTAGAGAGAAATAAGAAATACTCAAGTAAGTATTTGACTTGTATTTTTAGATAGATTGCAAATGAAAAAGGTCACCCCTTTATATGTAAGAGGCCTCCATCATTAGATAGCTAAGGTCTACTCTATCTAATGACTAATACACAATTTTACCTACTTACTCTACGTACCTTCATCTACCAAGGTTCAATGTATCTAGATACTTCTAGAATATTCCTAGGAGTGGACCATGCCTTGGTCATGAGCTTTACATATAATGGACATCTTCATATAATATATGAAAACAAAAAATTGGCTTAAGTAAACAGCCTATGCCATTCTCCCTTACCTAAACTAGTGATGTCCACATCGTCATCCGCTTCCTAGAGAACTCTTCCACTAAGTGTCCAAACCAAACACAGTCTATAGTAATCTCTTAGGTGGCTTCAATTTAGGGTAGACCCTTTTACTTTGCTAAGTACTCTAGGTAAGATGGTTAGCTTAGACCTTACACTAGGCACTTTTGCAGGATCTTCTCTACCTCTCTTCTACCTTCTTGCCTTATGCCTTGAGTGAGCTTCCTAATACTAAGGTTTCCTTCCATTCTATCTAGTATACCCCACAAGCTTCCAATAAGGTTTTTGTATCTTCTAACATCTTAAATTAGTGGAACTTGTCCTCTACCTTAGCCAATGTTTGGTAGAGATTTAGAGGAATTAGGTTCTTCAAGTTGTGATGCCTCTATATGATTCTCATCCAAAGGTCTTCATGATTTTGGACATGTATCCTTCCTCCCTTGTGATAAAGCAGCCTACCCTCCATCTTATATTTCTTGGTTTAGCTTCCCTATTCTAGTACTAGCCTGGCTTGAGGATCTTAAGCTAAGCCTTCCTTGACCATCTCTAGTACTTTTCTAAGCTCTAGGTCTTCTATTTCTTGGGTTAAAGTACTTCTATAATCCCTTATAAATTATTCCTTCTTCATCTCTATTTCTCTTCTAGGTAGCTACGGCTTGGGCTCTTCCTTAGGGCTTAATACTTAAGTCTTTTTCTTCACCTTAGGCATCTCCTATGCCTTTGGTTCCAGCCTCTTTCACTCTGGCTTATGGTATTCTTCTCTCTTGGCTCATCAGTGTTCTACATAGAACATATGAGCTTTTTGGCTCGATAAGAACTATACATTGTTGCCCTTCATCCATGATCATAACAAAGTTCGTCGATGGTGTAATATGGGCACATACTTTATCAAAGAAATCCATTCCAATTACTAGCTCATAATCGTTTAAGAGGACAACTATAAGTTTTACCTTTCCTCCCCATTGCTCTAGCTAGAAATCAACATCCTAGAAAACTCCAACTATAGGGACTTGCTCAGAGTTAACAGTCTTTAGTCTTCCATTTACCCTCTAAACTTTGAGACCCAGCTTGTTAGCTACCTCTTGAAAAATGAATATGTCAAATGCTCTAGTGTCAACTAAGGCATTTGTCTTTCAGCTTGCCAACAACTCCTCCATATATATTAGGCTTTGAGCATCCTTAGTGGGTTTACTATGTATGAAGCCTAATCTCTTCAAAACTTTTAGCATGTGGTAGGATTAGGCCTCTTGTTCTTCTTCCGCTATTACTAAGGGTACCAGTTTATTCTAAATGGGGCAATCCCTTGACTTATGTACCCCTCTATACATGAAACAAGAGGGTTTCCTCCTATGATACTTCTTCTCTTCCATAGGAGGTTTATCCTTTTGAGCTAGGTTTCTATCCCTTTTTCTAAGGTTTGGATCCCCTTCTTCTCGAGCTCCCCAACCTCTTCCATAGCTACCCTTTGATACCATTTTTTTGAGGTTGTTCACCGAACTAAAGCTCTATAAGGCTCTTTACTGTAGCCATCACTTAAGCTAACATCTGTACTTCTTGTCTCTCTAACTCTACTTGGGCCTATCCCTATAAGCCATCACAAAAGGCAAACATAGCATCCCTATCACTCATGTCGGGAATCTCCAACAGTAGTTTAGAGAATTCCTATACATACTCCCCGATGGACGTATGATGTTCTAAATGCCTCAATTAGGCTCAAACATTCCTCTGAGAATTGTTAGGGTAGAACTGAGCTTGTAACTTTACCTTGAATTCATCCCATGTTCTAATCTCCTTGACTCTCACCTAGCTCCATCAACCCATCTCCTCTACTATAAGGTAGCTACATCATCAAGAAACATAGGAGTCACTCTAAGCCTTGATACATCGTTTATAGCACCAACACCAAAGCATTGGTCTAAACTCTAAAGAAAGTTGTTTATCTCCTTAGCATTCCGAGATCTATTGAAGGTCTTAGGCTCAAGTACATCCATCTATGCCACAGCCCCAATAGGGTTCGGGCCATACCTAGCCTCAAAATGCTACTGGACTTAGGCTCTTAGATCCTTCAACTCCTTCTTCAAAGACTTTACCATCTCTTTGAGGGTACCATCCCTTCTTTGCAGATCACTTGCAGCTCAATTTAAGGCAATTAACACCTCACTTGGGAGCTCCTTCTCTACCTTCTCTAAGCTACTCTCAACATCTTAAACACGATCTAGCACATCGACTGTAGCTAACACCACTTTAGCTACCCTTGCTTCAACTAAGGCTCTGCTTCTTAAGATTTTCCCTCTAATGGTGAGCTCTTGATCCATCATTAAGGTTAAGGGACTTCTAACATATTTTGAAGGGACATCCGAAGCTCCTATTCCTACCATTTCTTCTAAGATTTAGCTCTAATACCAAATATCATGCACAAAGTGTTTACTAGCACTTACATGTGACACTTAGACTCTCTGAGTACTGTCTCAAGAAGCTAAGTCAACCTTCATTTCCAAAACTCACAAGGATATACTTACTTGGAGAGAAACAAGGAGTACTCAAGTAAGTATTTAACTTGTATTTCTAAATAAATTTACAAATAAGGGGGTCACCACCCTAGATACAAGAGACCTCTATCATTGGACAACCAAGATCTACTTTATCTAACTACTGATATACAATCTTACCGTACTTTACCTATCCCTACTTACTAAGGTTTAATATATCTAGACACCTATAGAATTTTCCTAGGAGTAGACTGACCCTTAGTTGTAGGCTTTACATAAATGGACCTCTTTATATAATATATGAAAGTGAAAGATGGGCTTAAGGAAACGGCACATGACATAGGTATGTGACTATGTTAACGATGGCCGTTCATTCTACATATACTAGAAAGTGGTGGAGATGGGATTGCACATAGCTTTTACCAAATTTCAGTTGGAAGTTTTTAGGTATTTTAAGGTATACTTGAGCTTCATTCATCCAAACACCTAACAAGTGTAGGTGGTGTTTAGGGTTGTTTTCATTTTTCATATGAGGCATACAGGTTACTTCTTTTGATATTTCTTCCACTTGAAAGGAGACCCTAGCAGCTTGGTGTATTGTTTGAATTAAGGATCTTCGATGAAGCTTTCTTATGGGTAAAAGAGCAAGATTGATGAGTGGAGGTTCTAGTTCTTCGCCATGAAGTCAACTCATGTCTTAGACTTTCTTATGAAGTGGATGAGATCAATTCATGTGATACCTATTACTCAACTAAAAGGAAAAGATGGGGAGGCCAAGAAATGGATCCTTGATATTGGTTAGTAGAAGGGGTCAGGGTTTGTTGTAGTAGAAGCTGTAGGGTTATATTTGAAGGGGGTGATGTTGCATGCCTAGGAGATAAGTATGGGTGTTATGGTGGTCGAAGAAGGTAGCTAAGAGTTCGTCGTCGCCAATTGCTAATAGGAGGCTCAAGGCTGCTCTCCTCAATAGGTATGTTATCCTTATTTTTGTTTCCACTACTAAGGATCTTATTGTGTTTGTAATGTATGAATTGTCCACCAGTACTCGCAAGGAGTAGATGTTTCAAATCTAAGAGGAAAGGCATTGGCCTAAGGGGAAGAGGCCGAAAGAGGATAGTGAGACTATTTTTAATGCTGCCAACAAGACCACTCTTGAGACTACTCTTACTATGAAGAAGAGGCATAAGGTTGCAACCACTAAGGTGAAATCAAAGAAGTTTGTGGGCAAGGGGTTAGGATGTGATGTGCTTAAGAGCTTAGTTATCACTAGAACTTACAGTAAAAAGTGAGAAACTGATGGGCCCTTTGAAATATTGAAAAAAAGTGAGTAACTAGGTTAATGACAAACTAGAATAATTGACGTGAAGCTGTTCGAAAGATATAACCCACCTACAAATATAATACGACTTAACACTTCACTTGATATGATGCACAAGCTAATGTCAAGATTCACCCGCCACTAACATTGAGTTACTCGGCAAGATTAGATAAGAGAGTATGTTAATAAACTTGGAGAAGGTGTTTCATAAGAATAGTATATTTAAATGTCTATTTGTCTAATAATATGATTCCAGCTATAAGTAGAAGAGACTATTTATAGTAAGTCCCTAAGGCAACATTATAAATAAAAAAATTGCAAAAAGGCATACATAAGAGAAGAATCCTTGTACATACGAAAGAGGATAAAAAAGATAAAAGACAGAAAGGAAAAAGTAGTACAATGTCAGATGAAAAAGACAAGTGGTAGTGCAACACTAGTTTCGTATAAAGATCCTTTAGGAATAGCAGGCAAAAGGAAACAAGATATTATGGTGACAGAGAGGCTAAGACAAGAAGGGATGATGTGAGAATTGGAAGGAGGTCGAGAGCGAAGTACTTAGCTAGAAGGAGAATGTTTAGTCACTCAGCAGGAATCTCTTGGCAACTGGAGGTTGGATCACTTGGTACAGAAGGGAGAAAACAGAGTAAGGTGTAACCTTCTAAAGCTTTCAAGGAATTTAACCATTCTTCTTTTGCATAGAGTTTCTCGTTGTTAACAGGTTGATGAGAGAAAATTCTTCGAGTAAAGGATTGGAGGCTTAGAGTCGTGCACGAGTAAGAGGACTAGTGGTCGGTAGCTCATCATATAACACTCACAAAAGAGCATATGGAGAAACACTAAGTCTATGTATGACACCACAACATATCTCCCTTATAGGCGTATCGAAGCTTCATGAAAGAGGTCCAAGTGCTTATTTAAGGAACCCAAGTAGAAAGGCCCCAAAGTAAAACATTCCCCTTATGTGATGCAAATAGCCAAGTAGAAGAGTCAAGGACTAACCCCTTTTTTTTTTGCCCTCTAGGAATACGAACAATGACAACCAATAAGCGATGAAAGCTTTCAACTTGTACCTGAAATGTAAGACAAGATAGATTGAGTTAGGGTTATAAAATGAACATCAATGGGACAAAGGGTAAATGATGACTATGTAATATCAAAATGTAGGAACTTACTTGCATTGATATTGAGGCCCTATCTTATCACTCATGTCTAACCTAAAGAAATGCTTGATCTATGCACTAAGCGTACCATGCTTATGAGCATCTAAAGCTTATTTTTTGTCTACTTCTAATAGTTTTATCAATGCTTGATCATCTTTCGAGATTGAAGCTATGGTGCTGTCGATCAACCTAAGATTAAGAAGGCATAAAAGGACTACAACATCCTCTAGTGTTGGAGTGATCTCACCCCATGATATCACAAAGGTATGTAAGCGAGTACTCTAATAAGATACGATAGCTCACCAAGTTTCTATTTCTGACAGGTGGTGTAAAGTTAAATAAGAAGATACCCATATGGGATAGTGTATCCTTGCCTCTTCCAAAATGGTTGTATATCCAAGATTCTTGAAAATATATGTTACCCAAGACAATCAACCATTTACTATGTGCTTCAATCCATCGAAGCTACCCTTTAAAAGAGGGATTTCTTTCTTTTTGTTTCTAAAACGCAACAGAAATTGCTTCTATCTCTACCCTCTTATGCATTGGAAGTTTTGGTCTTATGAAATGTAGCTTACCATCTTTAGGTGAATGTGGATGTGTATCTTATCTCTTTATATCTCTCCAAAAGAAGTCACCTTCAATAGTTGGGTTTACCCATTTGTCCCAAAGTAAGGGGATCACCGGAATGTGATCCTCAGAATATGCCAAAACCTTATTGTTCTTATCAACATTGTTACTACGAGAATGACTCTTCCCAAATTCTTTACCTATGTTAATAACCCTTAAAGGTAGTAGTGATGTTTATATGTAAGTATAAAAGGAAGTGATCACCTGCAAATGAAAGAAAGTAAGAGAGTTAGTAGTATAACCCCTAATCTATGTCCGAGTATTCTAGATGATATCATGAGTCAATAAAGCTAAGTAAAATAAAGTTTTTATTAAATTGTGAAATCAAAGATGATATTGGTAATAAAAACCCTAGAAACTCGATTGAAACCTAAATTGTATATAAAAACTCTAAATCGCATATAAAAACTCTAAATTCGATATATGCATAAATATTCGAAATGGAACTCGAACTCGAACTTGATGAAAACCCTAAAACTATAACTTTAAGCTTATAAAATGGATAAATATAATTTAATAGTAATAAAATCTTAGTTGGTTATAATTATCAATCAAAATGCGTAATCGGGTAAAATTATTTAATGAATATGAGAAGATAACTCGTAAATATTATAAATATAATAGGTAACAATTAAATTAATAAATTTTATAAAATCTCAATATTATTTTATAAATACTAAATATATAATTTACGCATATGTGTTCATGTTAGAAGATTAATGTTCAATATCTCATGCTTAACTTGTGCAATGGACCTATGTCTTTTCACATTTATGTTAAGAAATCTTATAATTGGACTACTTGCTCACCGCTCATGTACCAAATGCTATGGAGTTAAGGCCTATATCATGCTCAGACCTCGTGTCGCGTTCAAGCCTCACGTCGTATCATGCTAAAGACTTATGATATGTTTAAGACTTATTTTACATTCAAAAGTCATGTTACGTTTCAAGATCATGTCAAGTTCAAGGTTAACCTCGAGTGCAAGGTTTACGTCATGGTTAAGGCTTATGTTTAGGGCTTATCCTTGATTCTCATGTTAACTCATGATTCAAAGATCACGATTATAGCTCATGCTCACTCATATTTGACTCTAATGCTCAAGACTTGCATTTACTCTTATATTTAATACTCAAGTGCAATCCTTATGTTCACTTATGATCAAGACTCACTTATTAAGGCTCGTATTCGACTCACATGATGAGACTCATGTTCAGCTCAAGTGCTAAAAGTGCTTATGTTTAATTCATATACTTAACTCACGTGTACTCACATCGAAAGTTTAAAAGTGCTCATGTTAAAAGCCCACATATACTTGTACCAGAGAGACTACTAAATTGGAGTGTTCAATGCTCATGTGTTCATGTGCAAGATTTATGTCTCATTTTTGTATGTTGAGATCGCGAACTTACATGCTCATATTCAAGGTTCTTGTTTAAGTTTACAATTTATGGTTATATGGAAGCCTTATAGTTATATTGCACAATTAGCCCATAAGTGTTTTTATTAAGAGGGAGTCAAGCTCATTTCACGTATTACTTCACAAATGCTTATGTTAAAGGGAGGTTGTGTTCAACTTAGGCATATTACTCTCCTATGCTTATGTTTAAGACTCATGTCCAAATTGTATGTACTTAGCCCATGTTCAATTCTCATGTGCTGTGCATGTCCTTACAACTCAAGACTCATGATTCAATCCATATTTTAAGTTACAATTGGATTAAAGGCCATACATGACCCAAATATTATACCTCTTTGCTACCACCCATTGATGAAGAAGTGGTCCTTAAGTTACGATCACAGACCTTTGACCTTCGGTTGGTAAACAATCACGGTTTAAGCGATAAAGAGTCTATTCTCTTTAAATCGTACCGATTTGATGAATTTTGCTAGTTCGAGATGTAGTCCTTGAGTTGCGATTGTAGACATTTAACGCTTGATTACAAGCAGCTACAATCCGAGCGATAAAGAGATTCTCTTTAGATCAAGCTGATTTGCTGACTATGGCAAGTTCGAGATAATGACCACTCAAAATGTGGTTGTGAACTCTTAAATATTGATTATGCTACCTAAAAAAAATGGATAAATAAATGTCGGTTTCACAAAAAAAAAAAAAAAAAAGAGAGAGATGCAAGAATTAATGAAATGGAAACATATAGAGACCAACATGAATTTAAAGACACTCATAAAGGCATGAATAAAGTTACATGAACAAAGGCATTGAATGGTATGAAGAAGCAATAATGGCTTCACAAAGAAGTGGCATAAGGAGAATTTCTTTTAGCACATCAATTAATAACTACAGGGGTTTACATCCATTACAAGTTGCTTGTAACAAGTTTGGAGATATTAACATGAGAGATAAAAAAAAAAAAAAAATGTCTTCCCTTGCTTTACAATTATCGAGATATCTCTCTTTTTCTTAGCCTTAGACACCACACAACCCTCTCTCTCTTCAAGCAGTTAAAAAAAAAAAAAAAAAAAAAAGAAAGTAAAGAGAGATCCATTATACCGTACACATTAGGCTTCATGGCAAGAGCAACTAACGGCTTATCTAATTGAGTGTTGCTAATAGTGACTATTAGAAGCGATTAAAGGAGGGGGGAGCCATTTCATGCTAGCCAAGAAACAAAGGACCTATTGCATAATGTCACATGTGGTAGTGCATAGAGTTGCCTACACCTTATAACATTCTTATATACAGTTTTAGGGGATGATGAGGCACATTGAATAATCCAATAGATGAGAGGGCATGGTTGTCATCTATACATTATTAGCCATTTTTCATTATGGTTGCCTACCTTTGTTTACACTTTAACATATCTACCATCCAAGAGAAGACCAACAAAAGGTACTCCTTACTTCGATCAAATACAAACACTAATACATAAGTAGAAGTTCGGAATGTGGATAAAGTTCGAGCAGCTTGGATCTATTATGAATAGAGGCTCGTTTCGTAATAAGCTGCAACATGTTTGTGCCTTGTTCCGCAGCTGTCATAGAGATTTCCACGTAAACCTCTGGTCAGGCACTAATTCTAGGGTACAACTTCAAGTTGTTGATGTGAGTTGCTGTCATGAGAGGTATTTTGTCTTCTCTACTGGTCAGGGAAGAACCACTTGGCCTAGTTTTATTCGGAACTTCACACTTGCGAAATGTGGCCGATGCTTGGCCATAGATTTCTATTGAATGCTCAAGTTCCTCTTCTTCGATGTATAATCTTTCAGCAATAATCTATACAATGACATCAAGAAATGAGAGACAAGACAAAATTACAGAAAAATTTCTCAAAGATTGATTAGTTTGCTCACTTACTGTGGAATGAAAAGAAGAAGAATACTCTAGGACTTTCTCTACAATGGCGGCTGCAGCCTCAATGGTAAAGGGAATTGATTTTCTATCTCAGAGAGTAAATAAAAAAACAGAGTGGACACTTGTCGATATTCAATGGGGAAGAGAAATGACATAATGAAATAAAATTATTATATAATATCCCATTCTTGCCTTTTGCTTAGTTTGAGCAATGTGTACGGTAAAGGAAAGAGAGGACCATGGTGTAAGCATTTTTTCTTTCTGAAGGGTGTTAAATAGAAGGTGCCAAGGAGGAGAAGTAAAGAAGATCTTTGGTGCTATGTATTTTCTAGGGCCTGCTTCAAATGAGGGTTCCGTTTCTCAAGTTTTGACAAGTTGTAGACTAAAGTTAAAAAAAAAAAAAAAGTAGTTAAAAAAAAGTATTGTTGAAATGAGTGGAGTATTGATGATTCATTATTTGGAAGCAAGCACAATATTTATAAAATAAGAAATTTGAGAAGCTCTACATGGTTTATAAGGAGGCATGATAGATAAGAAATTGTAGCCACGGAAGGAGGTAATAAACCCTTAGGTCTTCAAAGTGGGTCCCCCCTCGAGTGTATCTCTAGAGGCATAGACAATGGGCTTTTTGTTTTTAATGGATCTCATTAGTGGGCTATTAAATGTGGGCCCTTGAATTATGCATTCCACAAGGATACAGGTTTTGGCAAAGGATGATAGAATCATCTAAAATAATCCCCTTTAAAAATTGAGTTTTTAAAAAATTTCACCAGTTGCAATTTAGGTTGTGTAACCAAGATTTGAGGTATTCAACAATTGTGCACACATGAAAAGCTCTACAAAAAGAATTTTTCTTTATTTGAAGAAGCTCAAGGCAATATTAATATATGGAATGCAGCCCCAATGAGATCACTAATGTGAAGTTAGTGCATATGATACTACTCAATGGAATTAATAACTCATGTAAATCATATCGAAGAGACAAATCAACTTAAAGAAAACTTATTTCAAAGTGTTGTCTTGGGGGTAATATACAACCTAATCCAGTTGTAGCATGACACATGATTAATAGATGCTATAGACTCGCACACTTAGATAATTCATAAATTAATTTAGTAACGATGTAGCTAAGGTAACAAAATGTAAAGGGCCAAATTTAATATTGGGCTTCAAGTCCATTGATTAAATGGTTTTGACTCCTTGAGCTAACGTGACAAAACTTAGGGAGCCAAGCCTATAAATTACTAAGATGATCAAGGGAGTTTTAACATAGTAAGTTTGAAATAGGGTTTGTTGGATCGGCTCACCTGATTCAACATTTCTTGGTTTAACTCACACTAAAATAATAAATAAGGCCTTTATCTAGGCCTAAACCCATGAAAATAACTCACTTAAGATCTATTAATAAAGGGTTTTAATCTTAATCATTGATTACTATTATGATCTGACGGATGTGATTAACTATCATTTCATATAAATACCTCATTCACATCCTCATTTAAATAAGAGAAAAACCTCCATTAATGTCATTACTTTACCGAAACCTTATCTCAAATATCAAATACTTAAATGCCTAAGAATATTACCCTATTCTTCATTAATTTTAGATTTTAATGCTATCGTGCTTTTTCACCTGTTACTATACGTGTTAGAGCCTTATCAAAGTTACCTACTCTTCCTCCTTGTACTTCTCTCATGATCATCCCACACAAGTCACTCAAGTCATTTTTCTAGTTACGTGTAGCATAATTTCTCACGTGGTACGTACATAACCCTTACATTAGTAACCATATCCCTACACTATTTTTTCTAATTTTTTCACTTTTTCTTGTTAATTATATGGATTTTTAGGGATTTTATTATATATAATAATCACATTAGTAGTACGTGTACTATTTTTATATGCTATTTTATGTCACTTTATAATTTTAATGTCCAAATAATTCTTATTTAATGTTTTCTTATTTTCCATTACTTCACTTACGTATTAACAATGGATAAATTATAACATAATGTAATTTAGTAAAGTTATCTATATTTAGTTATAACAATATTATTTTATTATATTTCTATATTCCAAACTCATAACGTACCATTATCTAACTCCTTGGACCCATACTTGAAATATTACTTTATTTGGTTAACTTTTACGTATGCCCTAAATTACTTAGTCTATAACTATGTGAAATTACGGGGCTGACAATATGATCTTTAAAAGGGGAGAAGCGAGCTTCTCTTCCTTAAGATGGAGAGTTAAGGGGGGGTGGGTGGGTGGGGTTTGGGGGGATGTGGGGTGTAGTGCGGGGCCTAAGAGGAACTCTTTAGAGTGCTTGGGAACTAACCTAAGCAAGGGGGTTAAGTTCGGATGAGCTTTGGGTCATTTCTCATCTAGATTGGAGACATTCCATAGGAGCCTAAGCTAGACTCCTTTATGGGCTTAAGCCTTTGGAGCTTTGGGCATCAGACTAATCACCAATACTAAGGAGTAATGATTCATTTGAATAAAGCAGCATACACTCATTGTGCCATATAATGGACGTTTTCTCAATAGGACATTGTTTAACAGCCTCTTATGTTGCATTCTTCACACTTTGCTAGCATTGGTCTTTGCTCAAATCTTCCCTATAGAGAAATTTGCCTATACAACATCTCAGTTATGCCCTTATGACACCATAGATGGCAAATCCATTAGTTATGGGGTCTATAGTGATGGAGAGGAGGGTGTTGAGGTTCTTTTGGTATATACCATTAGGAGTGAAGATTGTGATGTTTGGCTAAATGTTATATAGATAGCTAGCTTAGGTGTGAGTTATTAGGTTGTTTACTCATCTTAGTAAGGAGATAACAATTAGGATTAAGGTCATATCAGAGAAATTGTGCAATGGTAGCTATGAATTAATATTTGAAATTACAAAGATGGGTGCTTGTATAGATTTTGAGTCTTTTTAATACTAATTTCATTGAGGTGTTTTAGCATAGGGTTCAATTTGATAAATGTGATTGGTTGAAGGGAGAGATCGAATCTAGGTGGCAATTTACAAAACCATTGACTTTGACATTGACTAAGTCATTGGTACCTAGTAATAAACTTAAGCATCGAGCTGAACCAACCTAAAAACATTGGTTTATAGGTTGGTGCGAAGTTAAACCAGTTGCTAATTTTTTTTTTTAACCTTATTCCAGTACTCTTGTGAATTATTGTAAATAATTTTTTACCTGCTCTTGTCTTCTATATTTTTGCCAAAATGATTGTAATACTTTATAAATTATAAAGTGAAGCGAGAGCAATTGGAAATTTTATTTCATTTCAAAATAATTCATTTAGACCCCGTGAGTGTAATATTATTTTAATATTAAAATATTAAGTAAAGTTAAGTAAAGTGAGAGAACTTGCAATTTATAAAGAATGAGAATTTCCCATTCAAATCTCGAAGTAAATTATTAATACGGAAATAACAAAATTACAGTGTAACTATTAACTGTAATTTGTGATGGTACTTGGTGTATGCTGGGGAAAGGAAAAATAGTATAAGAAGACATGTAACATGTAGGGTTATTTTTATTTTTTATTTTTTTTAATATTAGAGGGGCGGAATCGGTAGGCCAACTCAGTAGGTTAACCTAGGTAGTTCACTAACCCATTGATTCAAACCTACCTACTCTTAGGTAGAGTTGGTTTATTGGCCCTTCAGATCGATTCATGATTCAGGACCAATTCTTACATAGATTTACTTGATAAGATGGCAATTTGGGCTCTAGGCCAGGTTTATCTCTTATTATTTTTTATATATTCTGTTGTATTAGGTGTTAAAAGCATATAAAATTAAGTGTGACTATAAATAATTAATTTATATTTTAATAGTATTTATTCGTATTATAAGAATATTTATTATGTCTTATATTGTATTATATTCGTAATCATTAAGATAATCATACTTCCTAATTGCTCGTATTCGTATTCATATAATTATACCCTATAAAAATGACCAATCTAAGTATGTATTGACTTCCATAGTTTACCTCAAGTCAACGTTGAACTGCAAGGAATTGTGACAAAGCGTACGTGCCGTGAGGGACAGGCTAGAGAGCAATATCCCGATTCATAGTGATAATGTATACTCTTCTGAAGTCGTCGTTGTGGAAAACCAACGACAGATTTCCGTTGCCAAGATAAGTCAGAGAACAGAATATGGTGGCCACAACTAGACAATTAGCATATGAATATTGGACGTCTGCAGGGAAGAGAAAGCAATATATGCAGTTAAGGAGAAATCTATGTTATGGACAACTACCAAGGAGAATTGGGTTTGGCTTAACACTCATGCCTCGTTCACTTGAGACCCTTCTTATTCCTTATTATAGTGTTTATTTGATTTTTTATCTTTGAATCGTAATTTATTAGGAATTCTTATTATGTGAAATCAAGTAATATGAATTTTTTTATTTAACCAAAAATCACAATTTCTCACAAAATTTCACATTTTTTCCAAAAATAACCTCATATTAAATTAACGATGACCATTACTACCATTGTTGCTGCCACCACCGCCGCCCTATCACCACTATTGCTGTTGCCGCCACCACTATCACCATGCTACTACCCACCACCCCAACCATTATCGCTACCACTACTACCTACTATACCACCACCACCCATTGCTATAACCGCCGCTGCTATCACCACTACCACTATTACTATCATTGCCACTACCGTTACCTTTGACCACCGTTATCATCCCCACCAATACTGTCGTCACCACCACTGCAACTACCCCCACCCTAACCACCCCTCCCTCGAAGCCACTACCTCGGCCCCCACCACCATTACCACTACCCCCATCAACCACTACCATCATCATCGCTCGCAGCCGCCGTCGACCATTACCACCACTACCGTTGAACCACCACCATTATCTATTACTTTAAAATTATTTAAGAAAAAAGGTTAATCAACGGTAATTTAGTCGTTAAAATTCTATTACATGTCTATTTTTAAGTTGTTTATTAATCAAACTAAATAAAGTAATGAGTATTATATTCTTATTACGTTGTTTAAAAATTCCAATTACACGAGTTATGATTGTTTTGGTTAGGTTTGACGCAGGTCATGCATATGTACGTGGAGCAATAAGGGTTTTAGAGGGAAAATAGGTATTATTTGGCTTTGCTAAGAGACCGAAGGAATTTGGTATTGTTGTAACAGAAATTTAGGCCATTTATTAGGGAGTAAATTATTGTATCCAAAGAGGACTATAAAATGTGGAAATTAATACTGACTCTAAGTTAGCTATTGCTTTGTTGTGTTCAATTACAAATATAAAGTTAACATATTAAAACACATTTTATGCTTTGCAGGGGAAAAAATATTGCAATTTTGACACTATGGCTTTAAAGCAGTATCAAGGGAGATAAATTCCATGGCAACCAGACTACTTAGCAGCATGAAACAACTGATGATGAATTTTCATTAGGGGCCGAATCCAAATTTCACATTATGAGTTAAGATGAATGTTACACACAAGTGCCAATGCTTTATGTTTTCAATTGTTGGCTCACGAATTGGCATTTAAGACAATTAAGGTAATTACTTACAATACTATTATTAAACAATGATTGGGCAAAATTGTTTAGGTATTTGAGATCTCTTAATCATTGCTACTACTACGTGACATTCAACATCATATTCACTTTTCTGTTAGTGCCTCTCCTATCAATGTTTGACCTTGTTATTACCTACAAATTCATAAGACCGAAATTGAGAAATTTAAGTGCAAATGTTGGATCAAGGCATGATTCAACACAATAGTAGTCATTTTTCTTCTTTTGTATTATTGGTGAAAAAGAAG
The DNA here is from genome assembly GCA_024138015.1 of Lumnitzera littorea. Taxonomy (NCBI): domain Eukaryota; kingdom Viridiplantae; phylum Streptophyta; class Magnoliopsida; order Myrtales; family Combretaceae; genus Lumnitzera; species Lumnitzera littorea. Next base: position 100,144,563 of record JAMXBB010000008.1, read on the forward strand.
TATGACACATGGTAGTTTTATATAGATTATGTGTTTTTGATCAATAGGTTGCTAACAAAGACAAGTTTCTAATTCTTACTATAGATGAACTATTGGACGAATTGAATCGTGCTATAATAATTTTTAAAATTAGATTCTAAGTTAGTCAACATTGAATTTACATGTTGACTAGGGATTAAGAAAATGACTTTCAAAATTTAAAAAATCATTACAAGTTTATTGAATGCCTTTTTGCAAAGTTTCCATTTTTCAATCTATAATGAATATAATTTTCTAACCCTTTTCTTCAAAACTTTGTCTTTTTTTTTTTTTTAATTTTTTTATCTAGTGACATTTTGGTGTATGGAGCTACAAGTCTCTTTGAATAGGAATTGATTGAGTACCTGGATCATATTGTGTATCAACAAGATGTGAGTATTTAATTAACTATGATTGGTGTAATTTGGCCTTTGTCAGGCACCGTCAAGCAACTAGGCGCACTTTTTGGATTGACTTGGTGTACTTCTCATGTTTTATTAGGGGCTATGCGACCATTACTAGTCTCAACTTTCTGTTTCTTTCTTCTTCTGCTCCTTTAGTCAGGATAATGGTCGTTAGAATGTGGAAAATTATTAGAAAATTATAAAATTATTGACAAGAACAGCACTCACGGATCGATGTCACTCTCCAGTCGCTTTCATTTGTTTCCTTCTATATCTTTTTCTTTTTTTTCTCCCCCCAGCAGCAGCACCGAGTATGATATTTCCACGAAATTGTTTGTCTAGGAAAATATCTGTAAAAATAAATTGCTTTGTTGACTAATAACATTTCCACCTTCTTTAACTTCTACTCATATTTAGCTTTAATACGTAAAATTTGAAATTATATATATCCCTTATTAAAGTATTAAGAGGAATTCAATGCAAATGCACAATTTTCTGGTATAAAGTTCTGAAAGCAACCTCTTAGAAAAGGAAAAGAAAAGAAATCAAACCCTAAAGTTACAATGAAATTCTAACTCTAAAAGAGAAAACATCTTTTTTTTTTTTTCTACTTTTCCTAACTATTTATTTTCTTATTAAATTCCACAACTTTAGTCCTATCATAAAATTGCACATAAAGAGAGAAGATCGTTATGAATATCATGATGTAACTTTCCCCCAAATTTATGTGTAGGCATTTATTTTCTTTATAGCAATGGATTGTAATGTAGGTTATACGGACATGCAAAACAATTCCACGTGTTTGAAACACTCATGCAATATTTTTCTTTTTTTTTTTTTTCTCTAATTTTTCGACGAAAAGCATAAAATATAGAGAAACTTAGGAACTCTCACGAATCTTTGTTTATCAAGGTTTACTATTGCTTGAATTTGTTATGTAAACAAATCCTACTCATACGACAGCAATAAACACAGAATACCTGACCGAACTGACTCTGTTTGACCAGTATGTTTTTGATAATACCATGAGTGAAGTGGTCTCAAGCGAGGCTGAAAGTGAGACCGAAGAGAAGTTTGCAGTCGGGAAGGCCAACTTAACGAACTAGCGCACGCTGTACGTGCTTGCGCGGTGCACGCCTAAAATAGCAGCCTCGAATTGTGGTGACTGCCTTGCGGATTTATACAGTGGTCTTCAATTAAATGTTGATGGAGGGAGATACATGGCTCCTAGCTGCCATATTTGGTATGAGATACATTCCTCCTTCTCACACTCCTCCACCGATTGCAGCGTTAACAAGGAAAGGTAATGCTAGATTCTTAATATTGGTTATGTTAATAGGTATTTGGTCACTTGTTAATTTTACTAATTTGTAAGGAGTGACTTAGTTTTTAAGTTACTGATTACATATTTCACAAACATTCAATAGGTTACTTTAACACATATTTATTTACAACCAATTTGCAATTAGGCTAGCCTTATACTACTCAATGGATCCATTAGCTTTATACTTAACTTTGTAAACCCATTTGCAACCAATGGCTTTCTTGCCTTGAGGCAATTGAGTGAGTGTCCAAGTGTCATTTTTTTCTAAGGCATCCAATTTAGATTGCATAGCATCTCTCCATTCTTTATGTTTTAAAGCATCAAAATAAGAATGAGGTTCATGAACTATTGATACATTGCCTAAAGAATGAAAAAAGTCAAAGGGAAAGTGTGAAAATGAATTTGAGGAATAAAATGGATGAGTTGGTTGTGTATGGGGGGTATGATCATCATTTGCACAAAAGGAAGCTTTGTTTGTGACTGTATGTACATAATCATCAAGCCAAGAAGGTGTATGTTGTGGTCTATTGGACCTACATAGCAGTGTATGATTTGATGGAAGTGGTACAGTTGACAAGTTTAGTGTAAGAGTTTCTAAAGAAGAAGCATCGATGGAATGTGGAGCTGGAGGACTCTCAAGATCAAAATAGTTAAGACAAATTGGTTTAAGATCAATGGGAAGAGAAGTAGAATAAGTAGGAGAAAGGGAAGTGTGTTTAAAAGTAAAAACATCCTCTTATAAAACATCTTTGCTATAAAGAATCTGGTGATTTTCCGTGTCAAATACTTTGTAGCCCTTCTATCCTTGACTATATCTTAAGAAAATACATTTCAAACTCTGTGGTTCAAGTTTGTCTCTAGTAGGTAATGACTTAGCAACAAAACAGAGGCAATCAACTGTTTTGAGATGAGTGTAATCAAGACTTCGATTAAACAAAACTTCATATGGACTTTGCCAATTAAGTAAGGACATAGGCATTTGGTTGATAAGATAAGTGGATGTGAGAACACATTCACTCCAAAATTCCTTAAGTAAATTGGCTTGTATTTGTAAGGCTCGTATAATGTCAAGTAAATGTCAGTGTTACCGTTCAACTCTCCCATTTAGTTGTAGAGTGTATGTCATGGTTCATTGATGTAAGATACCAAGTTTATCAAATAAGGACCTACAAGCATTTGACATGAATTCTATTCCATTGTCAGACCAAATGTGTTTAAGAGTGATATTGAAATGGTTTTTGACATAAGAAAAGAATTTGGCAAGGATTGTAGGAACTTGTGATTTATGTGCCATCATATAGGTTCATGTGAATCAGCTAAAGTCATCCAAAATGATCAAGAAATAATTCGAACATTTGATAGAGGTTACTTTATATGGTACCCATAAGTCAACATGTAAGAGATGGAAAGCAAAAGAAGAATAGTGTATGCTATTAGTAAAAGGCAAACGTTGAATCTTGGCTTGTTGACAAACTTCACAAAAGAAATTATCTAAAGAAATGGACTTGAACATGTTTAGATGCTTCAGTTTTGAAACTGAGTTATGATTGTAAACCCTACATAGTTAGTAATATAAGCTATAATCTAAGTCTAAGTATTCTAAATTATATCATGAGTCGATAAGGTTAAGTAAAATAAAATTTTTATTAAATTGTGAAATTGAAGATAATATCGATAATAAAAACTTTAAAAACTCGATTGAAATTTAAATCGCATATAAAAACCTTGAATCCGATAAATGCGTAAATACTCGAAATCGAACTTGAAGTTAACGAAAACCTTAAAACCATAACTTTAAGCTTATAAAATGGATAAATATAATTTAATAGTAATAAAATTTTAGTCAATTATAATTATCGACTAAAATGCATAATCACGTAAAAATTTTTAATGAGCATGGAAAGATAACTCATAAATATTATAAATGTAATGAGTAACAATTGAATTAATAAGTTTTCATAAAATCACAATATTATTTTATAAATACTAAATATATAATTTTTGTGTTTGGAAAAATTAAGTATTTTATATTTTCCTTTTTGTTCCCTTTTTCCTTTCTTTTTCTCTTCCTTTTTCCTCTTCCTATTTTTCTTTTGCTGCTACGTTGATTTTCAAAACAATTCAGTAGCCCATGTGGTGATTTTTCTCCTCCAGGTGTTGTCAATTAAGAAGAAAAAAATAAGAAAATGATTATCTTGTCCCATCCCATTTAATGCATAAGATAGCTTAGATTTGTTTCTTTCTTTCTTATATTTATTTGTTTTCATCTGATATTAAATGCTCTTACGTCTGGAGCAAGCTTAACACGTATGGATATAGAAAAAAAACACACACACATACACACAAAAATTAACAAATGCATTAAGAAGAAGAAGAAGAAAAAGGATCCTTATCATTCGATTTATTAAAGAATTTATTTTGGTATTTTTATTTATTTTTGTACATATATGTATTCTATAACATGTATAGGTATACTAAGTTTTTTTTTTAATTATTTACATGTACATAAATGTATGCGTGTGTATATATATATATATATATATATACATATATATATATGTACATAGTATTTTTTTATAAGATATATTTATGTATGCATGAATAGATATATATATATATATATATATATATATATGTGTATGTGTGTGTGTGTGTGTGTGTATGTACCTAGTATTTTTTTTTTATTATTATCTAGTATATATATGTATGCATGTATAGTATTTATATATATACATATATATACTTCGTATTTTTACTATATGGTATAATATATGTATATTTAGATTATGTGTGTACATATATATATACTCCGTGATGTGAAGATTATGTATATGTATTTATATATATTATTATTTGTATTACGTATTTTAGTATATATATAAATATGTAATATAACTATATATGTACATATGTATATAATGTACAAATACATGTATATTTATACTCATACGTATAACATATATATTTAAGGTTAAGATATTTTAGTACATAAGTATATTATACATATAAATATGTGTGTATGAATAGTATTGTATATGTAGAAATACAAGTATATTTAAATTGTACATATATAATATACTATAATATTAATTTAATAAATAAAGTAATTTAATAAAGATTAAAGTATATATATGTATTTACCGTAACATTAGGTAAATTATAACAAATAATTAATTTAGAAAATTCAGTAGAATATAGTAATAAATATTAATATACATAAATATATATGTATATACTGTAAAATACAAAATAATAAGAAAATAAGGGGAAAAGTATAAAAGGACATGTGGTACTCTTATATACTGCTACATTACCACTTAATTATAAATTAATTAAGTTTTATAAATAATAATAATAATAAAATAATTAATTAATTAGAAAAATAATAAAGTAGAAAATTTTGAATTAATGAATCTTAAACCCCAAAAATAAGTAAAAATGGGTAATTATAATAAAATAGATTTAAAATAAGAAAATTACAAATTATACGACTCAAATAATTATTAAATCATAATTATATTAACAAAAGCTTAAAATGATATTTTATAATTATTTAAGTCAAAGTGATGAATTTTGTGATACTTTTATATCACAATGAAAACTGCAGCTTACAGCGTCCGAAATAGACCTCGCTATGAGAAATTACATTCAAAAATAATCAAAATGAACTATAAGTTCATAAAAGTTTGAGCTAAATCGAAAAAGTTATAAGCGATTAAGTAAAAAGCTCGAATTAATAATTTCACATAAATAAATAGCTAATTTAAGTAAACAGTAAAAAATATAGTATTACTTTAGTTATTTAATTTCTAAACTTACTACTTTTCGTATTCCCTAATGTCAAGTGATCACGATGTCGACACCGATTTACTAACTGATTATTACGACCCTTGACTTTGAATATGGCTGAGTGATTATTCCTAATGATTTTATACTTACTTGTGTATATAGATAATGACTATAAATTGTTATTAATAATTGAATGTTGTGTGGAGCTGTGTATGATACTGTTTATTAAGAGTGAATTTACTTTAAATTATAATACTATACTATTTGTTGCATAGTAAATTTGATAGGAACTAATCTGTCTGTGACCTTGTTGATAACTAAATAAAAGTACTTAACATTATTTGACTTGAATAAATTAAATCGAAACATACATAATCATGCACTACATAACTAATTCCGGCTATCACGTCACATAGAGGTAGTGAAAGGCTATATGTGGGTTGATTATTTATGATTATAGTATTTCGTACAGTGTACATATGTGATATAACCTTACCCTAGTATACGGGAACACTAGGCGTTAAAGGCATTAACCGCCTAACTAAAGGTAAAGTCTAGAAGCCTCCGTTTAGGGGTAAGTGAAGGCTACATGAACTTACTTACAATCATATGTAAAATTGGATTTTGACTAAAAAAAATTGAAAATGAATATACCATTATATTTTTTAATACGAAACATGGAGTTTTGTTATTATGTAAGTTCTAGTATGATACCTAGATTTGATTAATACCAATGTATCTCCAACCTTGACTTTAGAGGGTGTTAAATTTAATTGAATCAAATTGTTGTATAACTTGTTTGTTGTAAGGTTAAGGGAAATATTTCACTAAGCTAGTTAGCTTATACCTCTGTAGTTTGCTTACGTAGGTTGATTTCTTCATGGAGCCAAGCTGCTGGATGCCCGAGGTTAGTGAACCATCTATGGGTTGATATGAGTGTAAGAGTAGTGTTGAGAGTATACTCATGTTACTGTAAATAGATTCTAAATCTGATTCTATAGTATAAAGTATTACCAATTTATAATCTAATGAACTAAGGACTTATTATCTGTAATTATCTATATATGTGTTATTTATAATTCAATAGTTTTGTTATTATAATCATGTAATGATATTATTTATGCCTACCTAACTTTAGGTTATTAGTTGTAACAGTAGCCTTGTATATCGTATGAAGAGTTGTCGAATAAAATGGAAATCAATCTATAGTTTTTTGTATGATATACGACGACTACCATGAATAGCCCTCTCGAGTCATGACAATTATCAAGTTTGGCATGCAATAATTGGACAAAATCTTCCTTATTACGATTGTTGCAAGCATTAGCATCAAAAGAAATGCTAAATTGACTCAATAGAGGTTTGCTTTGAAAATGACAATTAGAAACACGAAGTACATATAGTTTAATGAAAGCATGTGCAGTAGCTATTGTAATTTTGGTCTTTAGGTCTTAAAAAACACATAAGGAAGGATCAATAGCAACAATAAGATGTTGATCCTTTAAAAGTTTACTCACTGATAGAAGATTGTGAGTAAAGTTAGGTATTAGAAATGCTTAATGAAGAATCAGGTTAGGTTATAAATGTACTTATCCAACAATCCAATCTAGTTTAACTTGACCATTTGGTAATTTCACTGTAACATGTACTGAAAGTGTTTGTGTTTGAGTTAAAAGGGAAGAAAATGGAGTCATATGGTCAGTAGCCCTTGCATCAATTACCCATGAATGCACATTCTTATTTAGAGCATTAAAACTATAAGAATGAGATAGAAATGTACCTACAAAATGAGTTAAATCTTCTTTGGTAGTAGTTGCATCAGTTCCATCTACCTTTGCCTTCATCATCTTATATACTTCTTACCAACTAATTTGGATCATTTATTGATCATGAGAAGACAAACTCGGAAAATTCCTTGCTGAAAAATTATCATCTGTAGAAACATCCAAAGGTATATTAGCATGACATTTGCTCTTATGAACAAATGAAGCCGAAGTGATCCTTTTGTTGTTCTTAGGCCTTGATACTCGTTTCCCTTTGAACCAATTTGGGTAGCTAATTATTTGAAAGAAAGTATCTATAATATGGCCTTCTTATTGACAATGTTTGCAAATTTGCTTATTTATGCTACTTCGAAATCTTCTTCTATCTTTAATCATCTTTCTTGACTGAGACTCCTTAATAGTGGAAAAAGCTGAGTTATCCACATTTGCAACCATAGTAATCTACTTTTGTTTTTAATTTGTTGTACTATGTAAAACGCCTTAGTAACACTTAGAAGAGTTTCCATGGTAAGAATCCAATTACAAACATTCTCATAACACTCATTCAGCCCCATTAGGAATTGAATCAGTATATGTTGTGATTCATATTCGAGGAGTTTCTCTTTAAGTTCACAAGTATAATACAGCAATCTACCACATGTACATGATAAATATGCATTTAAGGCATTTAATTCATCCCAACATCTCTTCATCTTGTTAAAATACTCTCTTACACTCATTATTCCGCCTAAGATTAAAAATCTCATGCTGGAGTTGAAAAATCAATCGACCATTAACCTAACCAAATTGTTCAACTATCTCTTTCCACAATTCTAACATTGATTGAGCTTAAAGAAAATTTTATGAAAGATTTGGATTTATAGAGTTTAGAACCTAGCATCATACCATATAATCACATCTTGTCTGTAAGCCCCACAACTAGCCATTCGAGGTTTCAATCAGTTAAAAGACTTGATCGAACCTAAATTATAAAGTAAAGCTAGAAATATTAGTAAAAATGACCCCGTAAACTTGAATTTAAGAAAATAAGTAATAAAATAGAAGACTAAAATTTTCAAATTTTAAGTATAATAATTGCTAATTACCGAAAATGCGAAAAGTGTAATCTAATAACTAATAAATTACTAGAGATAGATTATATGTATACTAAAAATTTTAGGATGACCTAAATAATAATTAGGAATGTACACGTGTACCCCACATGTATTTATATGTAGATAAAAATACGCGAAATTACCTAAATTGGCCAAAAACTAAGTAAATAATTAAAAAAAATTATAAATTAATTATGGAAAAAATCAGAAAAAAATCAGAAGAGGATAGGATGATCCAAATCAGGTCGTGACATGTTAGGATCTGCAAAATAAAGATCAACCAATTAGAATTAGGCAACACAAAAGCTAAAAATCAAGGAAATTAGGCAAATTCATGTCTAATTAATGCATAATAATTACCAAAATCCTCTATAAATAGGGGAAAATTTTCCAAAACTCATTTGGGCAGTGAGGAATCTGAGAAAAATTGAGAGACTCAAAAATTTGAGAGAAAATTCAAAAAAAAAAAAAAAAAAAAAAGAAAACTGTGCAGATTGGGTAATGAGCCAAACCCACACCTCACCACCACCACCCTACTCCAAACCCATCGTTTGGGCCGGCCGATAAGCTTGGACCGGGCTTGGACTGTTAGAAAGCATCGAACAGTCTAATTAATGCATAATAATTACCAAAATCCTCTATAAATAGGGGAAAATTTTCCAAAACTCATTTGGGCAATGAGAAATCTGAGAAAAATTGAGAGACTCAAAAATTTGAGAGAAAATTCAGAAAACAAAAAAAAAAAAAAAGAAAACTGTGTAGATTGGGCAATGAGCCAAACCCATACCTCACCACCACCACCCTACTTCAGACCTATCGTTTGGGTCGGCCGATAAGCTTGGACTGGGCTTGGACTGCTAGAAAACATCGAACCGGGTGAGTCCTATAATTGTCTTGATTTTATATAATTTAGTAAAATTAGTTATTTTGCCTAGAAAATTATGAAACTTGTTATTCTGAGGTGTTATTGTATGTAGATTTAGGAAAAAATAGTGATTTAGTTTAATCACGTCTGAAAATATAGGGTTCTTAACAAATTGAACAAAATCGAGCATAATTAGAACTAGAAATAAATAGGCTTAGGAGTGTAGTTTGAAGCTCAATTTTTTTTTTCTATAGGATGCTCATGTGATATAGACCAGTGCTATGAAGCCATTTTTATAAAATTAATTTTCAAAATTTTTAAGTTAATTTTTAGCCCTAAAATGATGGAAAAATTGGGTAATTTTGGGTTAATTAGGTGATTAAGATACTAATTACTGATTTAGATAGTAATTAGATGTTTAGGAATGTTAACCTTTGATGTGGAAACCTAATCCTAGCCTTTGAAGTATTAAGTATAGTTAATTTAGGAAATTAGGTAGTTATTGTAAGAAATTAGTAATATGTGGAATTGAAAATTAATAAATCTAAAAAATTAGGGTTATTTAAATAATATTAGAATAAAAATCAGAACCATACTAAATCTGAATTAAGATTTAATTTTAGGTAATTGTATAAAAATGTAAGATTTTCTCATATCGGGGATAAATCCGATACCCCAATTAGGAATAGCGTGTACCGAATAGTTTATAATACTAAATTAAGACCCAATAGGATATTTGAATACTCGAGCTTAATGTGATTAATTTCACATTAGGATTTAAGCATATTTAGGACTTAGAAATTGAATTAGAACCTAATTTAAAAATTGATGCGGAAACCGAACTTGAACCTAACCCTAAACCTAGAATAATTGTAAAAGACTTAGGACTTAGATAATTAGGTATATTAAACCCTAAATAAAACATAACAATAAGCTTTATAGAAGAAAATGAACCTATAATCATTATATGAAAACTGAAACCACGTTGGTGTTATAAGGATGATCTTCGATGGCCTGAGCAAATCGAACCTCGAGTAAGTGAGCGAGGAGTCAAGGTAAGTTGGGATTAATATGGTGCGGTATTTTGGAGGCTTAAGATTATGCTTGGTTGTGCTTGTTAGATAGTTGGATGTGTGCATGTGCTTGATTATGGGTGATACTATGATTCTGTTTGTTGCTTTGTCATGTATTGTATGATTTGTATGAAATGATTGATCACTTTAAACCAGACTTAATTAAATATACGACCAGTAATCATAATCGGACATGCATGGCAACCCGTTAGGGGAACTTAGGACTCTCCAGTCAAATACCGACCCCTTGGAAAGGAATAACGCAGGATTACAAAATGGTCCCTTCTTCATCCTTAGCCGAACTACGTGACAGGAGAAGAGGTTGCGGCGAGGGTGAAGTCAGTGGTTCGAAGGTAGTCGCGGGAGGAGAGAGGTCTCCATTGCATAAGCCTGGGTTTGGTCGTGAGCTATTGTATTAATGGCAACTCCTCAACCCGGATTAGAGCGGGCACAATTTCTCTAATCTCACGACGGGTAGGACAACGTCGTGCAATGGAATTTGCTTGCACATGCATTGAACCTAATAAGTTGAAAACCATGTTGTGTTTGGTATAGTTTTAAGTCCTCCATCTTAACTTACTGAGTTGTGGTTGTTTACATCCCTATAGACGTCGTGCAAGTGTTGGCTAAGAAGCGGCATATAACTACTCTGAAGCTAGCAATTGTTGGATCTTAGGGAGTGAGGAAAAACATTTGAAGAATAAATGTATATTTTTAAGGTCTAAGCTTTTATTTTAGAATTATTTTTTATTTCTGAATAATGTAATAACTCGAAAATATATTACGGAGAAATATTGTAAACTTTAATTGTAATAATTGAATTATAGTAAATAAATATATTTCCTCACTTTCTTAGATAAACGATTTATTCAAATTATAAACTGTTTACTTCAAAGCGGGTTAGTCGTGGATGCTTTGTGTAAATCAGGTCTAAGATAGTGGTTATAAGGCTAACTTCTATCTTAGGATGGTTTACATGGTGGAGCTGTTACGATTCTGCCGCTTCGAGGCTTGACATTGTCCATTTGATAAGATCAGTCGAAGTTTCATTAGGTTTAACGACAATGCCATCAATAAATCCAATTTTTTGTTTAGCTCCTAAGGCTATTCTTATTGATTGACTCCATTTGACGAAATCTATGCCATTAAAGATTATGTTTCCTAAATTCATGCTAGGATTATCTAAACTAGATAAGTAATACGGATCAAAAGTAGCAATCTAACCTTGACTTGATTGATTTGCCATTACTTCAATTTGCTAAAGTTAAGGATTTGAATGGAAAACTTATGGATTGCTAAGGATATGATCTAATCTTCAATCATTAACACTCTGATACCATGTCAAATCAGGAGAATATATCAACAATGGAAGCATCTATAAAAATGTTGCTGATTTGCATAGGAGCTCAGTTATCACTAAGACATATCATAGGAAGTGAGAAATTGATGGGTCCTTCGAAATATTGAAGAAAAGTAAGTGAGTAAGTTGATGATAAACTATAATAGCTGACATGAAGCTATTTGGAGGATATGACCTACCTACAAACATAATACGACTTGACACTTCACTTGATATGACATATAAGTTGATGTCAAGGTCCACCCGCCACTAATCTTGAGCTACTTAGTAAGATTAGATAAGAGTGTATGTTAATGAACTTAGAGAGGGTATCTTGTAAGAACGGTATATTCAAATGTTTATTTATCCAGTAAGATGATTTCGGCTATAAGTAGAAGGAACTATTTATAGTAAGTCCTTAAGGCAACATTACAAATAAAAAAATTACAAAAAGGTACACATAAAAGGGGAATCCTACTTCATACGAAAAAGGGTAAAAAGGACAAAAGACAAAAAGGGAAAAGTAGGACAATGTCAAATAAAAATGACAAGTGGCAGTGCAACACTAGTTTCATGTAAAGATTTTTTAGGTACAGCAAGCGAAAGGAAACAAAATGTTGCAATGACAAAGTGGCCAAGACAGGAAGGGATGCTGTAAGAATTGGAAGGAGGCCGAAAGAGAAGTACTTAGCTAGAAGGAGAATGTCTCGTCACTCAATGGGGATCTTTTGACAATTCGAGGTTAGATCACTCGGCACAAAAGGGAGAAAATAGAGCAGGGTGTAACCTTCTAGAGCTTTTAAGGAATTCAACCATCTTTCTTCTACATAAAGTTTCTTGTTGTTAGTAGGTTATTGAGAGAGAATCTTTGAGTGAGGGATTGGAGGCCTCGGAGTTATGCGTGAGGAAGAAGAGCAATGGTCGGTAGCTCATCAATTCCTTAAGGTTATTGAAGATTTGTCCTCAAATCTTAACCTTCTTCTTCATTGAGTATATAAGGTATTAGATTAGCCACATTAAAAGTATTAGATACACCATATTTGTCAGGTAGCTTTAGCTCATAAGCATTGTCATTGATGTACTCAAGGATCTTAAAATGTCCATTTGATCTGGGGGAAAGCATGTTTGTTTTCTTCCCAAGGAAATGCTCCTTGCTAAGGTAGACCTAAATAAGGTCTTCAAAGCTGTAAACCACTCATCTCCTTCCCTGGCTTCCTTGTTCCTTCTACTAAGCTACAGTTTGTACTAGTTGTTCAGTAACCTTTTGATGCAACTTCTGAAATTCCTTGGTGCTTTATAGGTTGAATTGACTTTCCCTTTTTATGGCCAGGTTGATAACCATATCTAAGGGAAAATTCAGGTTAAATCTATAGATGTCCTCAAAACGTGACTTCCTTATCGAGTTGTGAACCGATCGGTTGTAAGTGAACTTAATGACAGGTAGGCATAAGTCTTAATTGTGTAAGTTCTTCCCTATAGCTGCGCGTAAAAGGTTGCCGACTGTCATGCTTACTACCTTGGTTTGGCCGTTTGTCTAAGGGTGGTTAGGAGTATTGTACATGAGTTTAGTGCCAAGCTTCTTCCATAGGGTTTTCTAGAAGAAACTTGTGAACTTCGAATCACGATCAGATACAATACTTTTTAGTAATCCATTCAAACGTACAATTTCCTACAAAAAGAGATAGCAATAACTAAAGCATCATTAGTTCTATAGCAGGGAATGAAGTGGCTCATCTCGTTGAAGTGTCGACCACCAACATAATTAAGTCATGTCTTCTCAGTGTACGGGGAAGGCTAAGCATGAAATCTATGCTTAGGTAGGTCCATGGGTGCTCATGTATAGGTATGGGTGTGTATTCTCCATATGGCTCTCTTCTCCCCATCGCATGTTTACATACCTTACACCTCTTAAGTACTCAATGCACATCCTTTATCATACCTAGCTAATAGAAATGTCCTTTCTATATTTCAGCTGTCCTCTTTTCTCTAAAATGGCCGGCCATACCCTCAGAGTAGGCTTTACGGACGAGTAGTTCTCTAGTCGAACCACTTGGCACATAAACTAGCTTGCTCTTCATCAAGAACCTGTGACTCAAGTAGAACCCACCTACAGCTCCTCCAATGTTGCACTTGGCCACTAAGGGCCCAAAATACTGATCGTACTTATACTGATCAAGTAAAGCGCCAAATCCAAGTACCTTAACCTGCATTGTAGTGATGAGGGCATGATGACAATAAAGAGCATTAGCAACGCTGTTGGTGATTCCCTTCTTATATCTGATGACATAGTAAAAGGTCTCTAAGAACTTAACCCATTTGATGTAACGTTAAGAAAGCTTTTGTTATCCTCAGAGGTGCTTTAGAGACTCATGATCGGAGTAGATAATGAATTCGCTCAGTAATAGGAAATGCTGTCCATTCTGTAGTATTCGAACAAGGGCATATAACTCCTTGTCATAGGCCAAGTAGTTTAAGGAAACTCCTTTTAGTTTCTTACTAAAGTAAGCAATGGCTTGGCATTCCTGCATGAGGATAGCACTAATGCCAACTCCCGACGTATCATATTCAACCTCAAAAATCTTCTAAAATCTGGTAAGGTGAGTATTGAGGCAGATGTCAGTTTAGATTTTATATCTTTAAAAGATTTTTGAGCTTTCTCCGACCACCTAAACTTAGAAATTTTTCGAGTCAATTTTGTGAAGGGTGTTAGTATGGAACTAAAGTTCCAAATGAACCTTAGGTAAAACAAAGTTAGACCATGGAACCTCTTGACTTCAGTAGCATTAGTCGGTATGGGCCACTCGAAGATAGCTCTAACTTTCTCATCATCCATTCAAACTCCTTTCCTTAAAACAACAAATCTGAGGAATACAACCTCACTTTGACAGAACTCACATTTCATTAGGTTGTCGAATAATCTCTTAACACGGAGGATGTCGAACATCAATTTTAAATATTCAACATGGGTGATGAGGTCAGCATTGTAGACAAGAATGTCATTGAAATAAGCCATAATGCATTTGCCAATAAACATTTTAAGCACATGATTCATTAGCTACATAAATGTACTCGATACATTTGTTAGTCCAAACAGTATTACCATCCATTTGAATAGACCATCCTTTGTCTTGAAGGTCATCTTCCATTCATCTCTTGGTCTCATTCATATTTGGTGGTAGCCACTTTTTAGATCTATCTTTGAAAAGATGCAGGCCTCATGTAACTTATCAAGCATATCATTCAACTATGGGATAGGATATCGGTAGTTAACAATAATTTTGTTGATAACACTGCTGTCAATGCACATTCTCTATGACCCATCTTTCTTTAATACTAGCACGGTTGAGACGACACGTAGGCTTATACTCTCTTAGACGTATTTGCGATCTATTAACTCATCCACTTATTTCTTCAATTTGGTTGCCTACTCAAGATTGAGCCTATAAGTGGGTTAGTTTTGTAAGGCAACTCCAGGCTGGAGGCCGATGCAATGCTTAATGCCTTTCAAAGGAGGTAAGCATTTTGACATCTTAGTAGGAAATAGGTCGGCATAGTCTTAAAGTAGCTGTTGTACCTTAGTAGGTAAGCTTTTGACTTCTCTCAACTCCAAGAGTCTCCTAACTAAAAGGAGCACATAGTCCTTGGTCTTGACTTCTTAGGTAAACTGAGCTCGGGAAATCATTAAGGACTTTTGCTACAGTGATCTAGCAACCTCCTTTTAGGCTTCTTACACTTCCTTAAGACGCATAGATGTCAATATAATTTTCTTTCCATCCTTCTAAAATATGTAGGTGTTCCTATACCCATTGTGTAATACTCTCAAGTCAAACACCAATGGTTGGCCGAGTAATATGTGAGAAGCGCACATAGGGAGGATATCATACAACACCTTGTTTCTATACCTATCACTAATAGTAATCGGTACTCTAGCTTGCTAGGCAACATTGTAAACATCCTCTCTCATCCAGTTAGTAAATCTTATAAGACTTAAGGTATGGAAGGGTTGGCAATTTCATGGCCTTAACTACTCCTTTTGCTATCATATTAGTACAATTCCCTCCATCAAAGATCAAGGTGCATAACTTACCATTCACTCAGCAATTTGTATGGAAGAGGTTCTCCCTTTGCTCATCCTCATTAGCTATAAAAGCATTGAGAGATTGACAAACGACAAAACAATACTCAACATCGCCCTTAGGAGGTATCTCAGAATCGGGGTCTTCCTGAAATTCTTCCATCATTTATTTAACTCTCATCTCTTCCTCTCCTTTGCTTGCACTCTTTACTTTTAATTGGAGCTTGTCTCCCTTTATAGTCATGACTTGATGGTTCGGACACTAACTAGCCATGTGTCTATAACCAAGACATTTAAAACATTTCATCTCCTAGGTCTTTTTTTTCTTGAGCTCTGACCTTAGTCTCTTCAAATCTCAAGTTCCTCGATCTTGCCTTTACCTCGGCCTTCTTCTAGTTGGCTTGGCACTTGCCTTCGACTTTGCACCTCGAAACTATTTGATGCTCAGTCATTCCCTAGTCGACTTAGCACGTTTCTCTTACTTTGCAACATAGGTCGGCTACTCAATATTTAACTAACGTAGTTCCACCTCTACCTTTTGACTCTCTATGCTCCTTTGATGGCTTCATCTAGAGTTGTAAGACTCTGTAACTCTACTATGTTACCAATCTTAGTTCGTGGCCTAGAAATGAACCATGCTATAGTTTGCATCTCGGGTTCATTATATCACATCGGATCATGAGTAATTGAAACTTTCGGACATAGTCATCAATTGATTTGCTACCTTGTTTCAAGTCTTAGAGACGTTTGAAAGTATCTTAGTTGTAATATTCGGGAATGAACCCACTTCTTAAGACTCTCTTCATTTCATTTCATGTCCGAACTTCTTGTCTTCTTATCTAGCTCTCATGCAAACATTTTGCAACTTCTCCACTACATTGCTGCATATTTAGAAAATTTTAATGAGACACTCAAATACAAATAGCGTCTTCATAATCATAAAAGTCGAATATCTTTTCGATCTTCTCCTCCTAATTTCAGTAGTTGTCAGTACTACTAGACCCATTAAAGCTCAGAATCTGTATTATGAGGTGTTTAGCTCCCCTAGGAGCTCTAAGCTTATGCTTATCAACTCCAACATACTACTCCTCTTCTTCTTCACACTCTTCCACCTTGTCCAACTTTAACCTTCTTATCGCGTCTTTATTGGTACAACGAAGTGGTGTAGTTCACAGAAAAGGTTTTTGGTACTGGCTCATTCATCTACCTTCTCAGCCTATCTTGCATCTCTCAACCCTATTCAACAACTCTCTCACGTAGCCCAGTTTCTAAGACTTTCTATACTAAGATAGCTAAATTGGCTACAATAGTAGCAAGATCTTGAATCTACTCCTCAGTAGTATGTGGTATTTGTTGGGTAACTCGACTATGACCATAAGCATTACTCTCGATATTATTAATCTATTCCTGAACACTAGGATTCAACATTCTCAAAATGAAGCTTCAGAAAATACTCCTTGCATAAGGAATGCTTACACACACACAAATACCATATAAACTATAAACTGTGAACTTGCTCTATTCTTCCAAAAAGAAATAAAAAAACAAAGTATCTCGATCAGCAACTAGTTGGGACTGTCTCCATATAGCTCTCGGCCACAACCTCAAGCTTTGATATCAGGATTATATGATGTGCTTAGGAGCTTAGTTATCACTAGGACTTACCATAGGAAGTGAGAAATTGATGAGTCCTTTGAAATATTGAAGAAAAGTGAGTGAGTAGGTCGATGACAAAGTAGAATAGTTGATGTGAAGCTGTTTGGAAGATATGACCCACCTACAAACACGATATAACTTAACACTTCACTTAATATGATGCACAAACTAATGTCAAGATCCATTCGCTACTAACCTTGAGCTACTTGACAAGATTAGATAAGAGTATATGTTAATGAACTTAAAGAGGGTATCTTGCAAGAACAGTATATTCAATCTAATAAGATGATTCATTACTAGGAGGAGGGACTATTTATAGTAATTTCTTAGGGCAACGTTATAAATAAAGAAATTACAAAAAGGCATATATAAAAAGGGAATCCTAATACATACGAAAAAGGGTAAAAAGGACAAAAGACAGAAAGGGAAAAGTAGTACAATGGCAAATGAAAATGACAGGTGGTAGTGTAATACGGGTTCCATACAAAGATTCTCTAAGTACAGCAGTTGAAAGAAAATAAGATGTTACGGCAATGAAGAGTCCAAGATGGGAAGGGATGCTGTAAGAATTGGAAGTAGACTAAGAGAGAAGTACTCGGTTAGAAGGAGAATGTCTCTTCATTCGGCAGGAATCTCTTGGCAATTGGAGGTTAGATCACTTGGTACAAAAGGGAGAAAACAAAGCAGGGTGTAACCTTTTAGAGCTTTCAAGGAATTCAACCATCCTTCTTCTACATATGGTTTTTTGTCGTCAGTAGGTTAATGAGAGAGAATTTTTTAGGTGAGGGATTGGAGGCCTTAAAGCTGTGTACGAGTAAGAGGACCAGTAGTGGTAGCTTATTAGTTATTTTGATATTGTATTCGAGAAAGGGAAAAAAAGAATTACTAGTACAAGAGCTAAGACTTCCTCTTATATACCCTGTAATCTCTCCAACTAACTAACTAACTTTTTAATAACTAACTAGTTGAACTACTAACTAACCATCTACATAACTTGTATACAAAAATAAATAGAATAATTCCTACAACACATTTATTTACAAAATCCTTGTGAGAAAAGCATATGATTTCATTATAGAAGATAAGATGCTAAATGAAATTTGACCAGCATGTTTCTTTTCCCAGGATTTTAGATTTTTAGCCCATAGCTAGAGTCTATTTATAGAGTATCTTTAGCTTCTACACTATTTCAATGAGATAGAACTAAAAAGACTTTATCTCTATTGTTGCTTTGGCATTAACTTACTTTCCATAATTTATTCGATCAATTTTATGCTTACCCTCTTATTCCATTTCAAATCTGTAGTAATTATTTGGTAATATGCGTTAAAGCAAACATCTATAAGAGTATTTTAAATTCACACTTTCCTTAATTTAGTGGCAAGTAACAATAATTGATGTATATGATATTCATGAAAGTACGGTTATTTGCTTCCATTATTTTCTGGTTGCAATTGCTATGCTACATAGTGAGTTTAGTACTACGATTATTTAATATAAAAGTTTAAATATGTAGATATGATATGGATTGTCATATTTTTATACTCAATAGTCCACTCACTTGTTAGTTTAGAATTTAATTTAACTCTATCAAATGGATGACATGGTTAAGTTAAGCTGAAACATTGTGTGAGCAAATGACTTTTTAGTTGGGACCTTGATTAATATATTTTATACTCATGAAAGCATTGTTATATGCTTCCATTATTTTCTAGTTGTTTATTAATGCTATATATTGAGGTAGTACTACAATAGTTTGATCTAAAAGATTGAACATATAGATGTGGTGTGTGTTATTAAATTTATACTTAATGCTCTCGTAGCTTGCTAGTTGGTATTTTGATTGAAGTCTACTGTCTATCAAGTGAGTGACTTCATGAAATTGAGGTGAAACAACTATAGGAAAATTTGAACTATTACATTTATTACTAACATTAGTAATAGAAAAATTACAATTTTCAAGTTAGAGAATTTTGTTTTACATTATGTTTCCTTTATAACATCTCTCATGGAATTGTAGTGGACATAAGTTAAAGAAGTCATGAAAAGAGGATGTTGCTTATTTCTAATAGTGAAATAAGTTAGACCTAGCACAAAGTTTACAACCTTATATTTTCAAAATCTACTTTTATATAAAATGGGGATAGATTTTGAAACTAACCAAATTATTAGTGTAGGAACAAAGATGTCAACAACTATAATTATTGCCATTGTCGCAACAATTGCAACAATTGTTGTTCTCATTCTCATTGGAACTTTCTTCATTTGAAGAGAAGTAGCTACAAAACATAATGTTATAAAACAATTTGAAAGTGGTAAATATCATGTATCATGTTTTATGCTCCTTAAACAATCTTCATATCTCTTTTTTTTTTAAGGAAAAAAAATTCTACACCACCATTTATATAGAATTTAATGTGCTTTCCTTTTTCTTCTAATTGTTAGAGTGCATGACCAATAACAAGTCATTTCATTTTGATTTAACCACAATATAAACTACTACAAGTAATTTTACTAGTGACAACATGCTAGGAGAAGGTAGATTTGGTATGGTTTATAAGGTAGGGCACACATTACTATACTATCCCTTGATTTACAACCAAACCTAGATTATTGGGGAAAAAAGATTCCCATTGTTATTTGGGGAAAATGCAGGGTATACTATCTAATGGAAAAAATATAGTTGTGAAGAGGTTATCTCGTAGCTCAATGCAAGGTGCTAATTAGTTTCAAAATGGATTTGCAATGGTTACAAAACTTTAGCATAAGAATCTTGTTTAGTTGTTTGGATTTTTCTTGGAAGGAGAAGAAAAGTTACTACTATATGAATTTGTTCCTAACAAGAACCTTGACTACTTTTTATTTGATTAGCCTTAACTCTTTACTAATGATTCTACAACTACATTAGATGTAATAAGTTTAACCTTTTAAATCAGCTTGTTGTAGATATAATGCTCATCATAGTCTCAAAGCTAGGGATCCTAATATTTGACTTTAGTGACACAATTGAAGAACAATATATATATATATATATATATTAAAAAAAGATCAAAGAAGTTTTAATTTTTAAATGAATTTGTTGTAAATCTAAAGTTTGTCACCAACAACCCTTTTGTAAAAGCATTTATGTGTAATAGAAGGAATATATAGATTGATAATAAGGTTTTACTCATAGAGAAAATATCATTTAGGTGCCATTATCTTTGTGATCTTATTATCCTAGTGAAAATGCAAGTTTCCTTTTATTTGGTTTTTCTCTTGCATGATAAGTTTTACTCTAACATTTTATAGTTTACATGTTAGTTCTAATCATGTAATTTTGTAGATTCACAAAGGAAAACACTACTAAATTGGAGCAAACGCTATAAAATTTTGACAGGCATTGCAAAAGGAATACTTTACCTTCATGAAGATTCTCGGCTTTGTATCATACATTGTGATCTCAAAGTTAGTAATGTTTTATTGGATAATGAGATGAATTTAAAGGTTTTTTATTTGGGCTTGGTTAAGATATTTAGATTTGAATCAAATAGAAGGAAACACAAATAGAGTAGTAAGCGTATAATGAGTCGATTCCAATATTCTAAAACTTAGCATGTCCATTTACTAGATAAGATTTAAAATTATTTATTTCAAAAACTTAGTACAATGTATGATTATTCTCCTTGGATGCAATCTATAACCATTGTTGTTTAGTGGCTATATGACTCCAGAATATGTAATACTTGGCTAGTTTTCTATAAAGACAAATACCTACAGTTTTGGAATATTGCTTTTGGAGATGATAAGTGGAAAGAGGAACAACTATTTATGCCAATTGGACTACATCGAGATTCTTCCAAGCTTTGTAAGTTGTGTTGCATAAATTTTCTTTTCAAATCTAATTTTTACAACATATAAATAGGTTTGAGAAATTTCTGTTAAATTATTAAAATTTTCCCTAGGCTATTGGAGGAAAAATACACCTTTGAAAGTAGCAGACCCGCTCTTAGGAGATTCCTTTGAAATGAGTGAAGTCATTTGATGGTTCGTATTGACTTACTATGTATTCAAGAAAATCCAGCTAATAGACCTCCAATAGCTGCAGTTGTCCATTTGCTCGATAGTCAAACAATTTTCATGATAGTGCCTTTAGAACAAGCATTTTTCTTTAATAGTGGTACAAAGTCCATTGGCATGTTAAATTCAAGAGCTTCAAGCTCTTCTGAATTAGCACAGTTGTCTCTTAATACATCTATCATCAAATTATGCCCGCAATAAAAGTAAGTAAATATGTCTGTTTTCTTAAGTTAGATGCCCTTGCTTTCGGAAAAGTAGATATGTGAATCATCAGGAACTTTTCAAACCAATGCTTTAAGGGGGAATTAAGAAAAAACAATTTCCATCTCTGGAGATATAAGTGATGCTAACATGCTGCTACTTGTAGTTGTTAATACTATTAAGGGTACCACTTGTATAATTCCAACGGACTAGAATTTATAGATTTTTTAAACAATTAAAACAATGTATTATTTGAATTGTCAAATAAGTTGAGGTATAACATTGTCGGTGACATGATATCTAGCTTTTTGAAAGCATAATTTATACTTCTTATTTTTGGTGTAGAATGGAATGTTGACTTATGTTTGTTTCGTGAAAACATTTCTTGAGTAAGTTAGTTCCATCTGATTTATATTTGTTTTATGTCTCTATGCATCTATTCAAACTTTAACATACTTGATATTTAATTAAATTGTCTTTTTTGTAGCTTAATATATATATACATATATATATATATATATATATATATTACAAAAATGTGTTTGGAAAATATATTTTAGGAAAAAAATTATTTATATTTTTTTGTGAAACTAAATAAAATAAAGGGTGAATGAATTTAGCTTTATATGGATTTAAGTATTTAACTTTACAAGATGGTGCATATAGAGTTCACCATACTGAGGTATTGTTCACTTTAGCATAATAACTCACATGGTAGGTTTTGTTCACTTTAACATAATAACTCACATGGTTCTGTCCTTGGTGCTAATTACTTTCCAAGTGGTCATGCATCTTAACATTGCTCCCCACTAAGTATGCATAACCTTGAAGTTTTGATAAAATAAATGCTATTACACCAAAAAAATAAATGATTAGAGTTCCGCCAAACTCTATTTGAAATAAACTTTCCTGTTGCATGATTCTATCCTTGGTGCTAACTACTTTCGAAGAGGTCAACCATCTTAGAATTACTCCTCATTAAGTATGCTTGACGTTAGAGTTTCGATATATTACATGCTATTACACTAAAAGAGGTTTTTTAATGACTAGGATTCTAAAATAAAAATAAAAAAAAAAACAATTGAACTAACAATCTCATTAATTTCACTAGACAAACATAAGACCCCTACCAAAACAAAAGGATGATTTTAAAGGTAAACCAACATAAAAATTGCAAATGCAAAGAGGATATTAATAAGTATTTATCAAGAAATAATTGGTAAAAAAATACTTATTACCCACACTTTCAAAAGATCAAAATTGAGAGATTTGGTTAAGTGTAATGTAAGCTACATACTTTTATGATTAGGTATTGGGTGAGTAACTTAGGGTGTTAGTAAAACTAACTCGATCAATTTAGAAATTTATGAGTGGGCTCAAGAAATTAGTTAGTGAGACTCCATTGACTCAGATATTGAAAATATAATAAAATAGCTAAAATAGTGTAACTTTATTATAATACTTAATATTGATCGTAATTGCATGGAATAAGTTCGTTAGCTCGTAAATTTTTTCAAAAATAAATTATGTATGCGATAAAATTATTATATGACAAAAAATAATACATAGAATATACACATATACCATGGGTGTAATTTATATATATAAATATATATCCGTAATTAATTAAAATACCCTATTAGTCACATATTAAGCTAAAATGAGTTAAGAAAATTAATAAAAATTATAACACTACATGGGACTACTAGGAATTGCTTAGACAGGCATGGGAAACATCTTAGGCCGGATGTTAGTAAATAAATCAATTTTAGCATGCAAATTAGATTAGTATATTAAGTGATTTTCATGAGGAAAGAGAGAGAAAAACCATTCTAACACTTCTAAATACTCTAAAAAAATTCTATAAAGCTCTCAACAACAATTTACATGCAATTGGAGATCTAAAAAAATTAAGGTTGGGTTTAGGTGATTAAAGATGCAAATATAGGAAAATATACAAAAATCAAGTGTAATTCTAAACTTAAAGGGGTTCAAGGTTTTAAGGGGTTGTTAGGAACCAATTGCCACCACCAAGTGATAGAGGAGCCAACGCCTAACCTTGCTGACAAGGTGGTAGCTGTCGAAGGTGGTCAAAGCAGCAACTTCTAGTGCGAGTCTAATTGGAGTCTGAATTTTTATAAATTAGTAAAAATATTAAAATTATGCAGAAAATTCCCCAAAATTTATTACTACATATTTTCATACATAGAATTTAAGAAAAAAAATATTATTTTGCATAAAACTTGTAGATATGATATATGACCCTAAGAAATCTATCAAATTAAGTTATTTCGATATCAAAATAAATTAGTCAAATGACGTAGTTTCAATCTCAAATTTTTTTATAAATATCCTCATACTTGTATTAAATTTCTATGAAAAAAATTTTCATCAAACTATTTTCTATATTTTTATTGGATTTTTGAGTGTCAAATTGTGAATAAAATGGTTATTTTAGTGAAAATCAATATAAATTTTTAAATGACCGCACTTGAATTCTCAGTTTGATCATTTAGTGGAGTATTTTATAACATGTTAAGGTTATTGAATTGAATTTTAATATCAAAAGTCATAAGAAGTCAAGATTTTACTTTATATAGTAGTTTGGTAATATATAAATTGAAGAATTGATTAAGGATGATATGCTAAATGAGGAATTTAGGAAGTAACGAAGTTGCACATGAATGAATGAGGTGTTACTTTGTATTGTTCCTTGTTGGAGTTAGAGGAAAAGCAAATAATTTCTTTAGTTATAGTAAGTTGGTTAAATACAGAGAATAATTCAGAGAATTATTAACTAAATACTATACTAAAGACTTTACTTACAAGTAGAATCAAAGCCAACTTTAAAAGTCAAATATGAATATGGAGGAGTTTAGAAGCTAAATCAGAGGATAATTTCTCAGAGACTTTAGGATTAGCTAAAATTAGAGGGATATTCAAGGGATTCCATAACCTAAAATAACTTATAAAATTGGCAAATTACTTAGAAAATCCTAACTTGTAAGTAAATATAACTTATAAAACTAATGTCAAAACAACTAAAAACATATAAAATGAATTAGTTACTATTAATTTAAGGATTGAGTGTGGATTAAATCTAAGATATTGTGTATATATAGGGATAATGGACGACTATTAGGGGGATAACCAAGATTAGTAAACCAACAAAGTGCAAGTAAGTTGGGATTCATGATTTGTAGCATGTTGGAGTCTTGTGTCAAAGTACTTGGAGCCCTTTGAGTGCATTTGGTTGTGATTGCAACTTAGTTGAATGTGTGCATGCATCGTGTGTAATTGTTTACTTATATTGTAGACTCGAAGTGTAGCTTTGTATGACTATGTTTGATTTGCTCTGGCTTTGTTAATTACTTTTAACTAGAATTAACTAAAGACTGACCTTTAAACTAATTGTATATGCATAACAACCTATTAAGAGAATAATTGGGTGTATCAATCCCAATACCGACGTCTTCGATAAAAATAATTGAAATGATCATTTCCCTATCCCTAGTTAAATTAAATAATAGAAGAGGAAGTTGCAATAAGGTTAAGGGCTGTGGTTCAAAGGTAGTTTTAGGAGGAGGGTATTCTCTATTATACAAGCCTGAGTTTGGTCTAATTTGAGTCATGTTGAAACTCTCCTATCTGAGTTGGAGTTGATGAAATTTTTCTAACCTCATAATGAGCCGGTTAATATTGTGCAATGTTTCATTTTTTTTGTTTGCATTGCATTTCATTAAAGTAAAATGAAAACTATGCTTATGTTTGATGTACTTTTTTGTTTCCATCCTACTTGTGAGCTGGTTATGCTCATATCTCTGTAGATTCTTTTATGAGTATTAAGCAAGGATTAAGGATGCAGCATTATAACCACTCTCAGGTTAGTATATATTAGTCTAGGGGAGTGAAGAACTTGAAGACTTACTAGATTTGGACTTTTGTTTTGGCATTCTTTTAGTTTTTGTGGAAACTATTTAAGATACCTTAAGATGCCCACCAGTTTCCTACTTTGTTGTATATAGACTTTAAAATATGTGGCTTTTGTAATCTTTTTATGAAAACTAAGACTTTTGATATGTAAATACTACTTTTATTATAGGAAATTGTATTATAGGTTGTTTTGAATAAGTATTTTAAAAAGTTTTATCATAGATTTTATGATTAATGGGTGTCAAATCGGATACTTTAAACTGGTTGAGTTAAGTATATCTTGTGGAGGCTACATCTATAGTAACAGTTATGAAGTTAGCTTCTATCTTAAATTAATTTACATAGTAGAACCGTTATGATTTCTCCTAATTGAGGCGTGATATGTAAATGTTGGATCAAGGTATAATCCAATACACTACTAGTCCTTATTCTTTCTTATATTATTGGTGTAGAAGAACAATGACATATACTATGAATCAAAGTTATTACCAAGGACAAGTTTCTAATTTTAATTATAGATGAACTACTAATGGTGCCATGATATTTTCGAAAATGGATTCTAAGTCTATTAGTTTTGAATTTGCTTGTCTCTTAAGGATTAAGAAAACATCTTTCAAAAAGTCATTATGAATTTCTTGTAATACCCTCTAGGATCGATTGAGTACCTGGATTATATTGTGACTCAACAAGGTGTGTGAGTATTTAATTAACTATGATTGGTGTAGTTTGGCCTTTGTCAAGCACCGTCAAGAATCCAGGTGCATTTTTTTGGGTTGTCATGGTGTACTATTCACGTTTTGCGAAGGCAATGCGACTATTACTAGTCTCAATTTTCTCACTCTTCTTCTTTTGTCTTTCTTTTTCTTTTATTATTATTTTTTTCCTTTAGTCAGGATAATGATTGTTAGAATGTGGAAAAGTGTCGGAAAATTACAACATTATTAATAAGAACAGCAGCCACAGATCGATGTCACTGTCCAGTCACTTTCATTTGTTTATTTATTTATTTTTTCCCTTCCAGCAGCAGCACATGGTCTGATATTTCCACGAAATTGTTTGTCTTGAAAAATCTCTGTATTAAAAATAAAATTTTTTTGTTGACCAATAACGTTTGCACGTTCTTTAACTTCTACTCCTATTTCGCTTTAATACATTGAAATTTGAAATTAGATATCCCTAATTAATGTACTCAAAGGAGTTCAATACAATGCACAATGTCCCAAGTATAAAGTTCCGAGAGGAACCCCCTTTTTACTTTTCTTTCTTTGTTTTTTTCGTCCAGCTGAAAGCAACCTCTTAGAAGGAGGAAAGAAAAAAAACATAAGAGGACAATGACATGCTAACTTTACAAAAAGAAACATCTTTTCTGTATGTTTTTTCAACTTATCTTTAATAGTCCAAAATGTTTATTTTCTTATTAAATTTCACAACTTTAGTCCTATCACAAATGTATGTGCACGCATCTATTTTCTCTATAACAATATGGATTGTCGGTTATACCTATAAGCAAAACAATTCCATGTGTTTGGAAAAATGACCAATATAACTTGAAACCCTCATGTAATATTTTTCTTTAAAAAAAAAAAAAATCACCCATGAAGTTAAAATATAAAGAAGACTAATATTTAAATATATATTAATAATAATAAGATTAGGTATTTATGTGTACAATTTTATTCATACATATCTTATCAAGACATATAACGTGTTTATATACTACGACAAAAATGGGGATGGTGAGAATGCAAAGTACCAAGAAAGAATTTTTGGTAAAAAATTCTAGGCCTTGCAAAAAAAAATGTGCCACATAAATTAATAAGTGATAATCTATTTCTTGTAAATACTAAACGTACAATTTCCCAATATTTTATAACCACATGTACCATTATGTGTCAATCTCATTCTCAAACCACATGTACCATTATGTGTCAATCTCATTCTCAAAAATATTGAAACATCACCTTGCCAAATACTAAAACATCATACGGCAATTTCTTTTTTTACATTTTCACATTCTTGTGAGGTAAATTATAGTAACTACTCTCCTCCCATTTCAAATTTGTAAAACACAAACTTAGAAAAAAAAGGGTTATATAATAATAATAAATAATTTTAGAAATAAAAAATAATGGAAGAAATATAATAATATAATAAAGACTTGAAAACATAGTATAGCTTGTAATTAACTAAAGACGCTAGAGACAATATTGCTAGAGGAAAAAATTCAGATATTGGTATGGTATGTAAATAGATATTAAGTGCTAGGAGCAATACTATAATGAGAAAAGATTCAGACATTAGTATGGCATATAATTATACATTAATGCCATAAGCAATTTGGTCTAAGAAAAATTTACACTTCCCACTAAATCAAATAAGCGTATCTTTCATTGCCATAACTCCTTCTCACCAAAAACATTATGATACAATTTTAGCTTAGAAACCACACAAAACCCCTATTAAACTCAAAGCAACATTCAGATTTGGGAGCTAGGGTAGGAGAAAAAATTATGAATCTTCAAAAAAATGTAAAGATATAATAATTTTGAGTAAGTCCTTTGTTAATTTAACATATAAATTAATTTTTCTTCAAGATGTCATAAAAACCATAAAGATTTCCGTTTTTGCAGCTTTACGCATTTGTAATTTGAGTCTAGAGTGTTTCTTATCAAGAATTACATGTAAGTATTGTTCTTAACCCTTTTTTTTAAGGAATTCTTAGTTTTCTTGTTTTGTGGTTTTGGTGTAGGTTTAGCAAAAGCGGTTAATGAGGTGGATGGGAACGATGCTGATATAGCTACGACATAAATTGCATATTGTTGGCATTGCCAAGTTAGTGTTAGAGTGAAAGGAGTCAGGGTATGTAGTACGGTGGTGTGTATGTGTCGTATGTAAGAGTGGTGAATTTTTGTGTGTGTTTTTAGTATATGTGAATTCGTGAGCAGGTGGTGTGTATGTGTGAAATTGGAGTGACAACGTACATGGTATGTATATGTGTGTGTAGATATGAGACGAAGGAGAAGGGGATACGTGTAGGTGTGTGTTGTTCATGGGGAAGGGAAGAGAGAAAAGAAAAGATGACAAGAAGGAGAGAGAAAGATAAGATGAGAGAGAAGGGTTGAGAGAGAGAGAGAGAGAGTTATATTATGAGATGTTGAAAAGTGTATGGAAGGATATGAAAAGATAAGGGGAGTGCAGTTTGGAAACTCAAATGTTAAATCAATGAGTTGAATAAAAGCGAAAGAGCGTTGAGTTGAGTTAATGATTAATGAATTGAGTTTTGAATCTAGTATTATATTAATGACTAAGTGCTAGGAGTCGCATAGTGCCAAACTTCATTGAGACAGGAATACCTAGTACGGGACACATGTTTGTTGATTGTGTGTGCTAAATTAATGTACATTAACCGGACTTAACTAATTACTGCTTGTGCTTAGCTTCGACCACTCACTAGTCGAGTCTAGTAGGGTGGGTAAGGTACTTAGTGATCTTTGCGTGATACTACCCCGATGGAGTCTCGCATTGAAAGGACCTAAGTAAATCTAGGATTGTTTTTGGCACTCAAGTGATCAAGAAGGACCTAACACCAATACCTATGTAGTATTTATGTATTGTGCGTATAAGGGTCATAAGTAACCCCAAGCCTCAAGATGTTGAGTTTATGTTGTTTGTAGACATAAATGACAAGATTTAAAACTGGTTATTTATTGCATTTATGTTGATACTCGTATATGTGCTTAGCTTGTTATATGTATGTTCATGTGCATGTGTATGATATCTTATACTGGGCGTTAGCTCACCCTTCAAGGAATTGTTGTTTTTCAACTACAAGTTTAAGGTGTGAGGTATATGGTAGTTATTCCATAAGGGATGCAAGTTATAATTATCTATATTATGATGAGGAGGGTGATCTCCTTTATTATGGTGATGCAATAGAGATAGTGTAGTTTAGCTTTTAGGAGTAAATTATTGAGGATCATATGTTATTGTTTGATGTTATACATATTTAGAGACTGTTGATTGTTTGGAGTCGCTTGTGACTCCTTTAGATGATGCTACTTTAAGTTGTTTGTCTTAGAGTTATACCATACTCAAGTTCATTCACTTGTAACAGTTGGGTTCATTTACTATTACGGTACATGGAAATTAGGTGGTCGATATTCCACTTTAATTCAGATTTGAGGTTGTTAAATAGTGAGTCGACAGATTTCATGTAATTTTCTTGTGGATTTTAGACAAGTCATAAGTTCCTAAATGGTTGACGCATCAGTAAAAGTTAGGGACACATGACAGGTTATAGCGTTTCAAGTTCTGAGGCGTTACAAAATCATTACCCTCAAGAAGAAGACTCGAGCACAATTGCTGCTACAGTGTCATTATAGCTTTAGGTAATTTAAGGTTTTTTCTTTTTAATCAAATGGTTCAATTTCTTCTTTAATTTTCATATATTCCTACGAAGAAATCAAAAGGTCTCAATCTTCTCTTGTTTGAAAACATTGCACATAAGAAGAAGATTAAACATTTGTTAGCCTCATTAAAGCTTCAAGTACTTTCCAATTTTCATTTCATATTTTCAATTAAGGTTTTTGCTTGCAATAGTGTCAGTTTCTAAATAATCCTCCCCACCCCAACATCCCACCTCCCCCTCCCCCTCGGCCCCCTCTTTTCCCCATTCATCTTTTTGTATTTTAAGTTTAGGGATTTCAAACTAAGAAAAAGTTTGGATCTTTTCCATTTTGTGCTTTATAGTTAGGTTGAGTAGTTTGATTTAAATAGACTCTCTTTGTTGGGATTTTGCTATGGCTAAGGATTAAAATCTCAACATTTGGTGTGTACATTAGGATAACTTAAGACTATTCTCAAGTTTGTATCTTTACGGTGTATTTTATGCTCTCTCTCCCTCTCTCTCTCATTTATTTATTGAAGTTTTCAGGCTTTGATAATCCTTTTAAATTTGTATTTTATGATAAAGTTTGATAATATTGATGGTACTAGCAACAAGTAGTAACCCTTTTATCTGGGTTCTAAAGGGAAGAACTGAAATACTAATTGTCCTCTATGCTATGAGTATATAACATTTAAAATTTGAAACATATAATTATAGAGTTTTGCACTGGTCATAGTCTATGAAAATTTTGTTTTCGCTAAGCTACCTTGCAGGAACAACATGCGTGATGCTTTTATAGAAAAGACTTTGCATTTGATTTTTGAATCATAATGCATCCATGTTACTAAAAATATGATATAAAACCACATTCTATTCACAAGCTTAACTTAGTAGATATGTAGGTGGTTTGATGTTTATAGTTTAAAATTCCATTATACATAGTCCATCAGAAGGAATAAACTTTTATGTATTTAAACTATCTACTCAGGGTGGGGATGGAGGCCCTAGTCCCCTCAGAATTTTGTATATGTAGCATGGATATTTATAATAAGAATAAATCAATATTGCTTTAAGGTTAATTCTAGAGCTTCATGAAGAAGTTAAGTTTGGCATCTTATTCTCATGGTTCTATGTTCATCCTTATCTAGAAATTCGTTATAGTATCATCATATATGTGAAATTATTGCATTCTCTAATGTAAAATCATGTTATGCAATACTTCTACTAGTTTCAGAAAAGTAGATCTTCAGTAATCTATGGTATTTTTGTCACATAAGGCCCATCATATGATTCATATGTGGGAATCCATAAAGCTAATAAGACAATATTTAAAACTCTATCAATATTTACATAGTGATTTTGATAATATGACATTGATATATGTATTTGAGGCATGGTCATTTAATGCCTATGCTTATATCATGTTGCTTATGTGGAATTAGTATATTCCAATGGCTTTGTTGTAGACTCATTAACAACTTTACATCATAGGTATTATAAGTCCATGGTAGGAAATTGTAAGTTTTGTTAGACTTTGTTTTATTTGTGAACACCATGCTTGCAATTTCCTTTTCTTATTCATGATATTATACATTTATAGATTTTGGTAAAGAATAAGTTTGTCTTCTTTTCTAGAGTGATGCTAATATGACATTTATGTTTTTCTTAACATTTTCGCCTAGAGGGTTTGATACCAAGTAGAGGCTAATGTAGTATTTTTTGGAAGGGCATAAGGTATGAGCATGACTTTTCTCTTTCTCCACGGGGAGCATTTCTCGTTTCTGCGTTCTTCCCCCTCTTGTCGCAAAAAACCATTACTCATGTCAAATACAGCAAACGGAAAACCAATTTCATCTTGATGGGAGAAGTCTTTCACCATTTACTGCTCCTAGCCTTCCAGTTCCTCAACACCCACAATATTGAAGCTGCACCTAATTACCTATTTTACTTTTGTGACAACAGCACATACGCCTCCAGCAGCACGTACGAGAAGAGCCTGAGCGCAACTCTCTCTTCCCTGTCGGCCACCATCACCGCCTTTGGGTTCGGAAATGCCACCACAATCCAAGCCACACCAGACGGGGTCTATGGCCTGTATCACTGCCGCGGTGATGTTAGCCCTGCTGTGTGTGGAGATTATGTAAAGATAGCATCCCGGGAAATAATCCAAGGATGTCCTGATCAGTGAGTTTCCATCATATGGTACGACGAGTGCATGTTGCATTACAACAACTTTTATATATTCAGTTTTGTTGAAACAAAGCCTGCTCTTACGACGAGGATAAACACAGAGAACCCGACCAACTGAATCTATGTTTTGGTAATACAATGAGTGAAGTGCTTTCAAGTGCGGCTGATATGGAGACAGGGAAAGAAGTTTGCAGTAAGGAAGGTTGACTTAACGAACTTCCGCATGCTCTATGCCTTCATACAGTGCACGCCTGACTTATCAACCTCGAATTGCAGTGAGTTCCTTGTGCAGTTGTATAGAGGTCTTCGATTAAATGTAGATGGAGGGAGATACATGGTTCCTAGATATAATATTAGGTTTGAGTTGTACACTTTTTACGATGAATCTGCTTTAGAAGTAGCTCCGCTAACACCGACCCTATCGTTATTATCACTTTGAGTCACAGTCGAATTCTCAAGTACCTCACTTTCGTCTTCCTCATTCAATTCACCATTAAAATGATTGGTGATATCGAAAGAAGCATTTTGTACAAGATCTGGTTGCATACCCTCTTTATTAGCATATGGAAATTTAGATTCAGAGAACACAACATCCCTGGATACAAAATAGTTTCCTGTATCAAGATCATAAACTTTCCACCCTTTTTTTTCGAAAGGATATCCTACAAATAAACAACGTTGACTCCTGCTAGCAAACTTGTCTTTTTCCCTATTTAAGTTCCGAGCATAACACAGACACCTAAAAGTTCGAATGTGATTATAACTAAAAGGTTTACCAAACAGTATCTCGTAAGGAGTCTTTCCTCCTAATAACTTAGAAGGAGTCCGATTGATCAAATATGCAGCTGTTAGAGCACATTCTCCCCAAAATTTGATCGGAATATTGGCCTGAAATCTTAAAGCTCTAGCCACATTTAAAATATGACGATGTTTCCTCTCAACACGTCCATTCTGTTGGGGTGTTCCTACACATGAGGTCTGATATAAAATTCCATTTTCAGAAAAATAGTTATGCAAGCTAGCAAATTCAGTCCCATTATCACTTCTAACTATCTTCACATCTTTTTGAAATTGTCTTTTAGTCATGGCAAAGAACTTACGCATGATAAGTTCCACTTCTGTTTTTTTAGTTAACAAATATATCCATACACCCCTAGAAAAATCATCAACAATGGTAAAGAAATACGAGGCCGCACAAGAAGCATTAACATGATAAGGTCCACACAAATCATAATGAATTAATTTAAAAATTTCATTTGCTTTAGTGTCACTAGAAACAAAAACTTCTCTTGTTTGTTTAGCTCTCAAACAAATGTCACATGGTTTATTTTTTACTGAACTATTACTAAATTCAACTTGAGGAAGAGATTCCACAATTTTTGCAGACGGATGCCCCATCCTCCTATGCCATAATTCAAAAGAATCTACATGGCTTGTCTTGCATGATTGGACTGATACTGCTAACTTCAAATAATAAAGTCCCTTGCACTATTCACCCGTTCTAATCACCATCCTCGAGGTACGGTCCTGTATAACACAAATTTTATCAGTAAATTGGACATTACAATTAGAGCCATCAAGCAATTGTGACACAGATATCAAATTACAATTCAAATTTGGAACATAGAGAACATTGTCTAGTTTGATATGTTTTCCCAAGCAAACTGATCCCTCCTTCAATGCCATCACCTGTTCTCCATTAGGTAATTCAATTGAACATGCCACAATTTCTTTCAAATTTGTTAAACATTCTAAAGTACCTGTCATATGTTGTGAAGCGCCGGAATCAATAATCTAATTCAGATTATCCTTACCATTCATCTTCTCACTAGTACCCGGTTTGCATGTGTTTAACAAATTGAGAAAGAATGACCATTGTTTTGCTATCATGGTCTTAGAAGCTGTATTTTCTTCCGTTGCTGCCATTGATGATGATGGCTGCCCAATTATATGGGCTGTATTCTCCTTTGGCGTATTACTTTGCCCATGCCCTGCACTCTGTCCCTCGCTAATCATAGCGTGTTTTTTTTTTTTTTTTAACCAAGCTCTGATACAATATAAAATTTTGAGAAGAAAATTTCTATATGTGTATGTTCATGTCACAGGCCAAAGAGAGCCAATATATATACAACATAGATGTACTAACCAAACTTTTAAATATACTCTTTACATAATTGACAGATATTTCTAAATATTCTAATACTTTCTAAACATAGAAAATATCATAAATATACTTTTTATATAATTAACAGATATTCCTAAAATATTCTAATAATTAATCTAAGTGTTTCTTTAGGCTTTGGTGCTTGTTTGTAGCAATGGGAAAAGTTGACCTCCTACTCCAAGAGTTTCGATAAGTCTATTGCAACAATTTTTTATGCTTTTGCGTGAAAAAAGAATCGTCGCAATTTATGCTGAAACCTTTTTAATGAAAATGTATTGCTTCTATTCTTTCTGTTCCTGCAGAAAAAGTGGAAAATGATTTCTTTCCTTTTCCTCTCCTTATTACTTTTCAAATTGCCAACACACAGTAGCGCTGATGCATCGCGTCATGCATGGAATAAGCCATTGTTACTGTCCTAGCATGAGCATGACTTTTCTCTTTCTCCACGGGGAGCATTTCTCGTTTCTGCGTTCTTCCCCCTCTTGTCGCAAAAAACCATTACTCATGCCAAATACAGCAAACGGAAAACCAATTTCATCTTGATGGGAGAAGTCTTTCACCATTTACTGCTCCTGGCCTTCCAGTTCCTCAGCACCCACAATATTGAAGCTGCACCTAATTACCTATTTCACTTTTGTGACAACAGCACATACGCCTCCAGCAGCACGTACGAGAAGAGCCTGAGCGCAACTCTCTCTTCCCTGTCGGCCACCATCACCGCCTTTGGGTTCGGAAATGCCACCACAGTCCAAGCCACACCAGACGGGGTCTATGGCCTGTATCACTGCCGCGGTGACGTTAGCCCTGCTGTGTGTGGAGATTGTGTAAAGACAGCATCCCGGGAAATAATCCAAGGATGTCCTGATCAGCGAGTTTCCATCATATGGTACGACGAGTGCATGTTGCGTTACAACAACTTTTATATATTCAGTTCTGTTGAAACAAAGCCTGCTCTTGCGACGTGGATAAACACAGAGAACCCGACCAACTGAATCTATGTTTTGGTAATACAATGAGTGAAGTGCTTTCAAGTGCGGCTGATATGGAGACAGGGAAAGAAGTTTGCTGTGGGGAAGGCTGACTTAACGAACTTCCGCATGCTCTACGCCCTCGCACAGTGCACGCCTGACTTAGCAACCTCGAATTGCAGTGAGTTCCTTGCGCAGTTGTACAGAGGTCTTCGATTAAATGTAGATGGAGGGAGATACATGGTTCCTAGCTATAATATTAGGTTTGAGTTGTACACTTTTTACGATGAATCTGCTTTAGAAGTAGCTCCGCTAACACCGACCCTAGTCCAGCTTCCTCGTTCCCACACACCTCCTCTACTGGTTCCAGGCTTCCAGCGTTAACAAGTAAAGGTAATGCTAGAATTTTAATATCGGTTATGTTAATAGGTGTTTGGATTACTCGTCAATTTTACTAATTACTAAGGAGTAAATCATTTTCCGAGATACTGATTACATATTTCACGATCGTTCAATAGATTATGTTAACAAGAATGGAAGATATTTGTTTACAGAATCCTTAGGAGAAAAGCATACAATTTCACAATAGAAGATAAGATGCTAAATGGAATTCGGTCAGCAGGTTTCTTTTGCCAGGATTTCAGATTTCTAGCACTTGAGTTTATAGTAGCTTGAGTCTGTTTCAAGAGAATGTTCAACCACAGGATTATTTAATAACATCTCATGCGAAGCAAGATCTAAAAACACTTTGTCTCTATTGCTCCTTTGGCATTAACTTGCCTTCCATAATTTATTCGGTCAACTTAAGCCTGCTCCCCTGCTCTATTTCAACTCTGTAGTAGTTAATTGGTGAAATGCAGTAAAGCAAAAATCAACAGGAGTATTTCGAATTCACACTTCCCTAATTTAGTGGCAAGTGATGATTATTGATGTATATGATATTAATAAAAGCACCGTTATATGCTTCCGCTGTCTGCTAATTGTTTGCTAGTGCTACATATTGAGTTCAGTATTACTTCAATCATCTAATCTAAAAGATTAAATATTTAGATATAGTGTAGGTTATTATATTTATACATAATATGCTCCACTGGTTTGCTAGTTGGTACTTTAAATGAAGTCTATCAAGTGAATGACTTAAGGAAATCGAGGTGAAACAACTGCAGGAAGATTTGAGATATTGTATTTATTACCTAAAAATAGTAATGGAGAAATTACAATTTTTCAAGTTGGAGAATATTGTTCTATATTATATTTCCTTTATGACATCTCTTATGGAAATTGAGGTGGACATAAGTTAAAAGAAGTCATGAAGAGTGGATGTTGCTGAATTCTGATAATGAAATAAGTTAGCTCATAGTACAAAATCTACGGGACTTAAATCTTCACAATCTATTTTTATGTAAAAATGGGGCTAAATTACGAAGCTAACCAAATTATCACGTAGGGAGAAACATATCAACAGTTGTAATTATTGCCATCATCACAACAATTGCAATTGCTATTGTGCTCATTCTCGTAGGAAGAACAGCTACAAGCAATTTTTATATCTCTTTCTTTATAATATGCTATATTACCTATTGCATAGATTTTAATGTGCTTTCCTTTTTCTTCTAAATTGTTATTGAGTACATGAGTAGTAACTAGTCACTTCATTTGAATTTAAACACAAAACAAGAAGTAAATTCTCTTTCTTTATAATATGCTATATTACCTATTGCATAGATTTTAATGTGCTTTCCTTTTTCTTCTAAATTGTTATTGAGTACATGAGTAGTAACTAGTCACTTCATTTGAATTTAAACACAAAACAAGAAGTCACAAACAATTTCACTAGTGACAACAAGCTAGGAGAAGGTCGATTTGGTACGGTTTATAAGGTAAAGCACACATAACTATCTCAAAACTCAAACAGCCCTTTGATTTACAATCAATCCCAAATTCTTATGGAAAATAGACTACCATTGTTACTTGGAAAAAATGTAGGATACATTATCTAATGGACAAAATGTAGCTGTGAAAAGGTTATCTCGCAGCTTAGGACAAGGTGCTAATGAGTTTGAGAATAAAGTCGCAATGGTTGGAAAACTACAACATAGGAATATTGTACGATTGTTTAGATTTTGCTTAGAAGGAGAAGAATAGCTATTAGTGTAAGAATTTGTACCAAACAAGAGCCTTGACTACTTTCTATTTGGTTAGTCCCAACTCTTAGCCAACAATTATACAACTATATTAAATGTAATAAGTTTAACCTTTTGGATCAACTAGGATCTAAAGTTTATCATAGCATTAATGTTGGGGATCCTAATGTTTCACCACATCAACGCAATTGAAGAACAATAAATATAAAGTAAAAAATGAATCAAGAGGTTTTGACTTTTAAATGAATTTGCTTTAAATCTAAAATTTATTACCAACAACCTTTTGTTAAAAGCATTAATGTGTAGTAGAAGCAATCCATAGGTTGACAATAATTTTTCTTTTTTTTCATCAAGAAGATATCATTTAGGTCACATTATCTGTATGATCCTATTATCCTGGTAGAAGTGCAAGTTTCCTTTTATTTGTTAGATGACTTCTCTTGGATTTTATGGTCCACTTATTAGTTCCAATCATGTAATTTTACAGATCCAAAAAAGAGAACATTATAGGATTGGAGCAAATGCTATAAGATTCTAATAAGCATTGCAAAATGAGTACTTTACATTCATGAAGATTCTTAGCTTCATATCATACATCGTGATCTCAAAGCTAGCAACATTACATTGGATAATGAGGTGAATTTAAAGATTTATGATTTTAGCATGGCTAAGATATTTGGATTGAATCAAATAGAAGGAAGCACAAATAGAGTGGTGCACACATAATGAGTTCAATTACAATATTATGCTATATACCATGTCAATTTCTATATGTGATTTAAAATTATTTATTTTCCAAAAACTAGTACATTATATGATTACTCTCCTTGGATGCAATTTGTAATAGTTGTCATTTGTAGTGGTTATATGGCTCCAAAATATGTGATGTACAGTCAATTTTCTATAAAGATAGATGTCTATAGTTTTGGAATATTTCTTTTGGAAATAATAAGTGGAAAGAGGATCAACTATTTAAGCCGATCTGATTGCATTAAATTCTTCCAAGCTTTATAAGATTCATTTCACTAATTTTCTTTTCAAATCTAACTTTTGCAATGTATAAGTAGGTTTGAGAAGTTTATGCTGGTTTAGTGAAACTTTCGTAGGCTTCGAAACATTGGAGCAACGGCATACCACTAGAAGTAGTAAACTCTATCACGACCCGAGGGAGCTAATCATAATAGTTGCCATATACTATACAAAAGACTATAAATTGATTTCCTCTCAGTCGACAACTTTTCA
This sequence comes from Lumnitzera littorea, assembly GCA_024138015.1. Lineage (NCBI taxonomy): Eukaryota > Viridiplantae > Streptophyta > Magnoliopsida > Myrtales > Combretaceae > Lumnitzera > Lumnitzera littorea. Next base: position 100,183,272 of record JAMXBB010000008.1, read on the forward strand.
TGCAATATATAAGGTTCTAGCTACAGCTAATAACCAAAAGTTGCACAGATGTAAACAATATCATTTAATGACAACAATAACAAATTATCAGAACATAAAACATATATATATATATATATATAGATAAAAAGATGGTAAGAGTTCATATTACAAACTGTCTACATATAAGATTACATAATAAAGTTCTAAAACTAAATACAGCATCCTAAGTGCATTTATATCATTTCTTTCTCCTACATTAGCCCCCTGATGTAAAACTAACCTTAGGCATGCGGCGGCTTGACTCCATGAACAATCGAGCTGCGAAAGTAAATTACAATGGTATAAGCTAACTAGCTTAATGAGATAATTACCTTAACCATACAACAAATAGGTTATACAATAGATTAGTTTAATTAGGTGAATGCATGATTAATCAATATGCCATGCAAATATATGCAGGTAATCAGGTACTTCATGCAACTCAAATTCAACACCCTTTAAAGTTAGGGTCGGCGATATATCAGCAATAGTTAGATCTGAGTATCATATCAGAATTTTTACAATAATGAAACTTCACGTTTCGTATACAAAATATAATGATATATCCATTCTCAATTTTTATAAAAAACGAGTTTTACATATGATTGTGAGTAGGTTTATATAACCCTCATTCACCCTTAGACGGAGACCTCTAAACTCAATCCTTAGCTAGGTGGTTGGCACCTCTAATGCCTAGTGATCCTGGGAGCCAAGGTAAGATTATATTTCATGTATGTATCGTACAAAATTTATAACAACAAATAATCAACCTAAGTATAGCCTCTCGCTACCTCCATATGATGTGACAGCCGGAATTAGTTATACGATGCATGATTATGCGTGTTTCGAGTTAGTTCCTTCAAGTTGAATAAAATTAGATCTCATTATTCAGTTATCAACAAGGTCACAGACAATCAGTTTCTATCTAATTGACTATGTAACAACTAATACGTCATCATAGTTTAAAGTGAATTCATTATCAACAAACAATATCATACACAAGCGTAACCTTACCCTACATAATATTCAATTATTAATCATAATTTACATTTGCTAATTATCACAAGCAAGTATGAAATCATTAGGAAAAAATTATTCAACCATAACCAACTTAGGGGTTGTAATAGTCCGATGGCAACTTAGAATCAAAATCGAGATCACTTAAGAATAAGAAATATATAAAATAGTAAGTTTAGGAATTTAAAACTAAACTAGTGTCGCAATTTGTATTGTTTACCTAACTCAGTTATATGAAATCGTCAATTTGAGCTTTTTATTGAATTACGTATAATTTTTTTGATTTATCTTGAATCTTTATGAACTTATTGTCCATTTTGATCGTTTTTTAGTATATTTTCTTATAGCGAGGGCTGTTTTGGACATCGTAACTTATAATTTGGATTGTGATATAAATATATCATAAAATTTATTATTTTCTTGTATTTTATGGTATACATATATATATTAATAGTTTTTATTATATTTTGTTAATTTTTATAATTTACTTTATTTATTAACTCTTTTTCCTAATTTACGGTACTCATATATATATATATAAATATTTATTAGCTTACATTATTTATTAAATTAATATTATCATATATTGTATATACTATTTAATTATACTTGTAGTTTTTTACATATACATCACTATTCATACACGTATGTTTATACATATACTATATGTTATATATTAAATTATTCTATCCTTATTTATACGTTATATACTTATGTACATATATGGTCATACTATATACGTATATATATATATATATATACACACACACACTAAAATACAAATATTATTAATAATATGTATATATATACCTACAAGTCGGCAACATATATATATGTAATTATTTAAAAATTTTGTATACTTAGAAATTATTAAGTATATATAAATATTATTATACGTATACATGTATATACTTCATATATGAAAATTAATGAGTACATATATATATATATATACATATATTTTATAAATTAACATACTAAGTATAAAGAAATATATATATATATACTTATTATTTTACACATACACATATATATATATATGGAAAATACGAAATAGGTATATATACATATGTATACACACATATATATATGGTATTATATAATACATGTACATACATATTACATACTAAAATAAATATTATGTACATATACATCCTTATATATCCCTACATATATATATGATTAATTAAGTAAAATACTAAATATATATACATGTATAAAAAAGAAATATTTAGTATACATACATATACTATACGTGTATATCTACATATATCATATACAAAATACTAAATATATATACATATATAATACACACGCATACATGTACAAAATACATGTGTAGGAAAAATACATACTATATGTACTACTATTTATACCTATATACATATACCATATATTATTAGATGTATATACTCACTCCTAAATACATATATATATATATATAAATAAAGAAACATACCAAATACATATGTATATACACAAATGAAGGAAATATATAATACACATATTTATCAACTCATACATACATATATGTACATGTAATTAAATATATAAAAAAATACTTAGTATATACATATACATACTATATGATATATATATGTGTGAGTAAAATAAATACATTAACCTAAATATTTTAATAATATAATTATTAATTTCCTTAGTTTTCTTCTTGCTCCTCTTTTTCCTCTTTGGTTTTTGTTTTCCCCCTTTGCTTTTCGTGTTCTGATTTTGCGTGTGTTTTCTTTTGTTTTCCTTTTTCTTTCACTTTTATGTCTGTATTGTAAGCTTCCAGGATTAGACAGACAATAGAATATAAAGACAAAAGCAAAAAGCAATTTATAAAAGCCACTCCTAATTCTATGCATTAATGAAGATGGGACATGATAATTATTAGGTTTGATTTTTTTCTCACAATTGCACAACACTTGTAAGAAAGAACACTCACGTGGGCTGCTGTGGGGTAGACGTGGGACCAGAAAAAAAAAAATGATGAAGGAAAAAGAGAGAAAAGGAATTAAAGAAAAATAAAAATAAAAATAAAAATAATTATATGTAATTTTTATAAATATAAATATAATAAAAATGAAATTTATAAATTAATTTTAAAATTTTGTAAAAATTTATCAATTTAATTGGTACCCATTATGATTGTAATTTTTACGAATTATTTCAACGTTTTCGTTAAAAATTTTATACGATTATACGATTTAGTCGATAATTATAATTAACTACGATAATTGTAACTATTAAGCGATATTTATTCATTTTATAAGATTAAAACTATAGTTTTAAGGTTCTAGCCAAATTCAGGTTCGATTTTAAGTATTTATATATATATCGGATTTAAGGTTTTTTTATACGATTTAAGATTCAATAACTTTCTAAGGTTTTTTTATTATCAATATTATGTTCGGTTTATTAATTTCATAAAATTTTTTATCTTATCTAGTCTTATCAACTTATGATATCGTCTAGAACACTTGAACTTAAATTAAGGTTCAACTACTGACTATATAGAGTTTATAGACTCACTATTAGGAGATTCCATTAAAAGGAGTGGAATTACTAGATGTATTCATATTGGCTTACTATGTGTTCAAGAAAATCTTATCAATAGACCTATAATGGCTGCAATTATCCATATGGTTAATAGTCCAATCATTTCCAAGACAACACCTTAGGAACTAGCATTTTTCTTTAGCAATAGAATGGAGGACATGTGCATGATATATTCAAGAGATTTGAGCTCTAACAATTTAACACCATTGTCTCTAAATAATGTATCCATCATGGAATGGTACCTACGATATAAGCAAGTAAGCATGTCCGTTTTGTTAAGTTAGGTACGCTTGCATTCCATGAAATAAATATGTGAATCTTCAAGAACTTTTCAAACCAATGTTTCAAGTGGAGCTAGGAAGAAATACGTTTCCAACTTTGGAGATGGAAGCGATTTTAATGTGTTTCTACTTGTAGTTGTTGATACTATTAAAGTTACCACTTGTTCAATTCCATTGGGTTAGTAACTATAAATCTTTTTTCTTATTCATCCAATTCATTTTATTGTATGTTCAAACCAAGTTTCGGTTTAATAGTATGAGGATCACTAAATTGTGCTGTATTGGCCAACATCTAAGTGAGAGTTTTCATCTACCAGTAGTTTTAGCTATTCTTTTTCTCCCATATAAAAGAGGAGCTTAACAATTTGTTCCTCTAATTAATAAAGACTTCATTGTCATAATCTTATATCATTATACCATCAAATATGAATGTGTATGGTAGGGTTTGTTGTTGATGATCGATCACATGTTATATACATACAATCTATCTTAAAGAAGTTTTGATCTAATAACACATGGAGAGATGATATTAGAGAGAGGCATTATAGGAGGAACATGCATGCTTGATGTCTTATGATGTGCATATGACAAAATATTATGGTATAATAGACTTAAATGTTCTTAATTCATTCATCAATGAGAAGTTGTCTTGATCTTCTTTGAAAGAGTTCCAATAGAGCTTTCACATTTATCTTAAACTTTATAGAGAGTAGAATATGAGTAAAATGAGAGAATTAGCCTCCTATTTATAGATTTTTTAGGCTAATCTTAACCATTGAATCATTTTGAGATGAATGGCAAAAGTCTATTGTTGCTAGTAGCTATTAGATTGATCCTAATGATTGAATAACTTATATTGATCCCTTCATTTTCTTATGGGCTTGATCTTTGGAGATGAGCTTTAAAAATGGGCCTGCAATAGCCTATAAGGCTTATAATAAAATAAAAAAGGTTCAACTCCTCATTAAAAGGTCCATTCTTCAAATAAGATTTATTTTAACCATTTTAAGGCATATGAAGCCCAAACAAGCCCCCAAAGATTTCTTTTGAGTCTGCTTTTGCACATGAGACAACCAAGCAAGGTTGAGAGTGGAAAAGAACAAGCTTGACGATCCTTAATTTGAGCTTACAAAACCGAATCTCTCTAAAACATCCCTTATTAAGCCCAGTTTTTTAGACCTTATCACTAGCCCATCAAATTGGTCCATTTATTCTTATTCCTCCAATTCTTTTTGTTGTTTGCTCAAACCAAGTTCTTATTTAATAGTATGAGGATTATCGAATTATGTTATATTGGCCAGCATCAAGTGAGAGTTTTCATCTTCCAGTAGTTTTGGTTATTCTTTTTTCTCCCATACGGAAGTGGAGCTTGACAATTTGTTCCTCTAATTAATAGAGACTTCATTGTCATAATCTTAAATCACTGTACCATTAATAAAACCTGTTATGTAGCCTTTCAAATTTGAATGTAAATTACTAACGTATTAATTATGACAATATTTTGCACAAATATATTATTTTTATTAACAGACATATATTTTAAAATAAAATCTACGCATTGCACAAGCTTTTTACTGGCTGAGTTTCAATATGACCTGACCTAGTAATTTGCACATCTACCTTTTTGTTACTTTACCCTCAATTCTCTTTGCTTCTTTGAATGATGATACGGCACCATCAGCGTTATTTAATGTCTGGAAATTCAAGAGTCCAATTCTTATTTTCCCGATACTAACATAACTAAGCTATATATAAGATCTTTGCAACAATAATGCTCTCGTGCGCCTCCAATTGAATGGCACAACAACTGAGTGAAGATTATAATAGGCATTGAGCTTTGGTCAAGTTGTGTCTCAAGGAAGAATGAAAAAACCGACATTGAGCGTTAGGCTAACACAAACAGACTAACCAGAATTTGTGATTTTTTTTTTCTTTATTTCGCATTTGTCTACTTAGGGTTTAGTTTTCATTTTAAGGCCAGAGCCTAGAGATATTTGTGACTTTTTCTTTTTCATGTATATGTTATATATTGTTGGGTTCAGCGACTTTAGGTACTGATTTGGGTTTGGGTCTGCATCAAGTATGGATTCTATAATAAACTTGATTAAAATTTTAAAAACATCAAGCTAAACTCAAGAAAGGAGGGAGGGGGTGAATTGAGTTTTAAAACAATATGCAATTGTTTTCGAAATTTCCAATTAAATGCAATAATAAGAGTCATGATTAAATAATAATAGGTCTAGAAATTAAAAGAGATAAGGATAGAGAAATTCAAACCTGAATATAGCGTGGAGTTTGAACTACCTCTTGATCTCTACGGACTGACAATGTCTCTAACAGAAGACTTCACACATCTTTATAATTTCTCAACACAATGCTCAAAGAGCTTACACAAGCTTACATGACACAATAATCTCTAATGTAGTGCTTTTCTTTCTCTCAAGATTACAAAATACATAAATACTTAAGCACTACATATTAAGTTTGTTTTATTTGATTGCAAATAAAGAGAACAAGAAACAATTTGTAAGTAATAAGGCTAAAGAATGTCTTTTGATTGTAGTAGAATATTAGTTCCTAATTCTTTTTCGTTGGGTTGTTGAGTATTTATATCACTCATTGAATTCTTCTCGTTATCGCACATTAAATGTATCAGTGGCTACTTAGATCAAACTTACCGACATGTCGGTAGCTTACTCTTACTGTCAAGTTGGTAATAAATTGCATTACCAGAATAAACACCGGTAAATGAACCAGCATGCCGACTCCTTAAGGCCAGTGAGCTTTTTCTTTATACTATTCTAGGCTTTACACTGTTAGTCTGGTTCTTTCTTAAGCTATTATGCCTGTAGGCCAAATATCACTAGAAAATGTTTTTGACAACTAACAAATAAATATACTTTGCAATCTATCTTTAGGATCATTTAATCACTACTTAAAAGATTAAATTTCTTATAAAGATAATTGATATACTTAATTATTAAGCAAATTAATTAATCTTATTCAATTAACTTAATATGGTTAAATAGAACTTAGTTTTAATCATTTATTTATTTTTTATTTTATTCTCATCAAAATCAATTAATGAACCCTAGGTTCAACAAAATTAATAATTGAAATGGATATTTATCAGGTTAATTTAAACAACATGATAAGTCTTTTATCCAAAAATATTGTCAAATCGAAAAACTTATGTCATCCACCATATAATTGAAAAAATATGGGCTCTAAGCCCATAGGGAACCTAAAAGAGACCCTCAAAAATTCCATAATTGTTGAACTCTTCGAAAGAGAATTTTTGTAAATTGTAAATTTAATTATTATTGCCTATTTCCACAAATTATGCATTTCCTTTTATTGTTGCTTTGAGAAGGAGATGGCTTTGAGCCCTACCAGATCTACACTTGCCTCATTTTGGGAATTCATTTGCTATTCTCCCTCATGATCCTCCCTTTCTTCCTACATTTTTTCATGGCATACACATTTGGAATTGTGTGCAATAATAAGTCCTTATAAGATCATCTATTATGACCTTTAAAACTAAATACTATTGAGTTTCTTAGCATGTTCAATGAATATTTTCCCAAGATTTATATCATCCTTAGTTCTTGTCAATGATGACTATATTATCCATTTCAAGTTTTTGCTCTAAAAGGATGAGTTAATCTTTGTCGCTGCAAGGTAATCATCTGATTTTAAACATTTTTTTTCCCTATATTTGGTGGCAAAGAATGAGAGTTAATTAGAGTTAGAGTAAGCATCTGTTGAAAGTGCTTTGAGCATTTTCCAAAATTATGGAAACTAAATTTTAGAATTAAACAACAATTATAATAAAGAATACAAAAAAATTCACTACAAAATAATAACTTAAATCTCACTCCATTTGTCTAAGAATACTTTTGTTATCTCAATTTACTTTTTATATACTAAATGAGAAATGTAATCGAGTCAAGTTGAATTAATATACTATTGAACTTGAGTTTAAAATCAACTTAAAAACTTGAAACTCGAGTTCTAAATTTTGAGCTTAGGCTTCCTTCGAAGATATATAATGCATGCTTGAGTTTTGTTTGATTAGTTCTATTAAATTATGTAAAATAAGCTAAAACTCTACAATCAAAGTAAACCAAATCAATATGTAGCTAAGGAAAATCAAGAGAGTCAAAGAAGAAGAAAGATTGTATTCATGTGTGATGTAAAATGCTCTATTAGTTAATTCTGTTACAATCCACGGTTTAGATACAACATGAAGTCTTGTGTTGCAATACATGTGCTAAGTAAATAAACTAATGCCAAGTAAATAAATTGCCTACTCTATACGAAAGAATAAAAGAATCTTTTCAACTTGGACATATGACAACACGTTAAAGTTTGAAAGGTACATGGATGAGATAAAGAAAGCCATTATTGATATAATCATGAGTGAAATGGACATCTATATAAATATGTTTAGTTCTACTAAGGAAACATGGGTTTTCTATTATTTGAAGTGTTGATTTACTATCTATAAAAAGCATCATAGGTAATTGAACTCCAATAGGAAAATCACAAAATAAGTAAGATAACCACAAGATCTCTTTAGTTACTAAAGCTATACTATGATATTCTTCTTCAGCAGAAGAAGTAGAAACCATAGTTTATTTCTTTATTTTATACGAGATTAATGAATTACTAAGAAACATACAACAACCACTTAAAGACTTTCGATTAAGAATATATGCCCCCTAGTTCACATTTGAGTAGCTAGTAAGAGATAACGAAGAGGAGTAGCATAGAAGAGACCATGGTTAAAAGTTCCTTTCAAATACTTCACAAGATGTAATGCATCATGAAAATGAGTTGTACGTGGATAGCCAACAAACTAGCTAAGTTGTTGCATAACAAATCTAATATCTAGTCTAGTGATTGTGAGATAAAGAAGATGACCAATGATATGCCTGTACCTAGAAGGATAAATTAAAATAGAACTTGATTCATGGTCAAGTTTAATATGATGAAAATAAGGAACTTTAGTTAGCTTGGAACTTGACAAATTGACATTAGTTAGGACATCATGTAAGAAATTGTGCTAATTTTACATAAACCCAACACTTGTCCTACGAACTTCAATGCCTAAAGAGAAGCAAACATCCCCTATGTCTTCGATTGTGAATGCCTTATGCAAAGTAGATCTAACTTCTCATATAGCAAAAAAAGATGATCATGCTACTAAAACATCATCTACACAAACAAGCATAGCCAAGAACTCATCTATACGATTGTGAGTGAAGAGTGAATAATCATTTTTCAACTGGATAAACCTAAATGAAGAAATAAAATTTGTGAACTCCTTGTTCCATTGGCATGATGCTTATTTGAAACCATATAATGATCTTATGAGTTTACAAACTTTACTAGGCGAAGGAAGCACATAACCATCAGGTGGATCAATGTAAATTTCCTTATTGAAATATCCATGCAAAAAGCCATTGTTTACATTAAGTTAATGTACATGCCAATGCTTTATTGCTGTTAAGGCTAACAACAAATGAATCGTAGTAAGCTTTGCAATTAGAGAAAAAGTATGCACATAATTAATTCCCTCAAGTTTATTGTAACCCTTAGCTATAAGCTTCGCTTTATACTGTTCTATGGATCCATCTAGTTTGTATTTAACTTTATATACCCATTTACTTCCTATGGTATTCTTCCATGGAGGTAAATCAACTAAGTTCTATCTTTGATTAGCTTCAAGAGCTAAGAACTCTTTATGCATTGCCTTAACCCAATTAAGATAAGATATGGCCTCACTATAATGTTGTGGTTTATGAATAGCTAGAACATTTGCCAATGATGCCACATAATCCTTTGGAAACTAATTGAAGGTATGATCATGAATTAAAGGATATAAGGTTTTAGAAGATACTACAAATAAAGTATTGTTAGATTGAACATTATATATGATGTTTGTACGCCATGAAGGAGTTTTTTTTTTAATTTATGCTGATCTTTGAAGGGGAGGATAATCAGAAATGGTGGGAAAACTTGCATCATTAGGTACTTATGTATAGGGAAGAATATGACATGTAGAATCTGACTTATGAATTTGCTGATCTTGAGGAAATAAGGAAGCATCATCATAATCAATGGAATTATCTAAACGGGGATCAAAATTAGAAGAAGTGCATGAATATTGTTTAAAAGGAAAGATGTGTTCTATAAAAACAACATCTTAGCTAATAAAAAAGAAATTTATTATCAAGATCATACAATTTATATCCCTTTTGATTATGAGGGTATCCTAAAAACACATATCTTTATTCCTTAGGATCAAACTTATCATTGGTTTTATTAACAACAATAGAATAACACAAGCATCCAATTGTATAAAGATCAATGTATGAAGGGGGTACTTGGAACAACAATTCATAAGGAGAAATCCAATTCAACTTTTGAGAGGGCATTTTGTTTATCAAAGAGGTAGTAGCTAGCATACATTCTCCCCAAAATTATTTAGGTAAGTTTGCATATATTCTCAATGCTTTAGCTGTTTTAATCAAGTGTCGATGTTTTCTTTCGACAACTCCATTTTGTTAGGGTATGTATATTATGGTTCTTTGGTGTATAATACCTTCCTCTCTAAAAAACTATTAACACTAATAAGTCTCTACCATTATCACCCCGAATGTGTTTAAGTGTAGTGTTAAAGTGGTTTTGAACATATGAAACAAAGGCAATGAGTGTAGAAATGGCTTGATGTTTGTTTTGGAGCAAATAAGTCCAAGTAACTCAACTCATATCATCTACTATTGTTAAAAAATACCTTATCTTAGAAAGTGAAGGTGTGTGATAGAGACCCTAGATATCAACATGAATGAGATCAAAAGCATGGAGAGAAGAAGTATTACTACTATGAAAAGATAACTGATGGGACTTAGCTGACTTACATGTATCACAATGGAAACAACTGTCATTGGCATCTTTATAAAGAAATAAGTGTTCGAGTTTTCCGAAAGAAATGTGTCCTAATCTGTTCGGCCTCATATGCAAAGTTACATGTTGACAAGTATTATAAGAAACATTAGAAACAAAATAAGTACCAGACTTCATTACATAAAGTCCTTTCTTAAAATCACTTTGTGCAACAATCTTCTTAGTTTTCTGGTCTTGAAATGTACAATAATGTGGGTAAAATGTAGCAACCAAGTTAGTTTGAAGTATCAATTTGTTGATAGACAAGAGATTGTAATGAAATTTAGGTACTAAGAGAACAATGTTTAAGACAATGTGCTTATTCAATTGAATCTTTCCAATGACATGAACAAACTTGAGAGTTCCATCAAGCATTTTAATTTAGATTTGTTGTATAAGGTTTTATTTATCTATTAGGATGGATGAATAGGGAGTCATCTGGTCAAAGGCTCCTGAATCAATCATCCATTCATCAACAACATTATTATTGAGACAAAGAGATTCTACAAAAGAATCTAGGATAGAGACTTGACCTATAAAATTCATGGCTACCGAGTCATTGGAGTCTGCACTTTCATTCTTCATCATCATGTGGATCACTTGTTGGTAGATTTTTTAAATAAACTCATAATCATGAACCTACTTCACTAAGTTACTTACCACATTATAACCAATAACATCCTCTAAAGAATGATCAGTAAAATGAGAAATATTACTAGCAACATGTGCTGCAAATTTTTTATTCTTTTTTTTTTCTTTATTTCCTTCATACCATTTGGGATAACATATCATCTCGAAATAGCTATCAACTAAATGCCCTTACCTTTTGTAGTATGAGCAAGATAATTTTGGGTTTCCTTTAAACCTTTTTTCTTTCTTGTCACTATTTATATTCCTTGTTTAAGTTTCAACCAAACAAGCCGAAAATTCATCATTACTAATTATACTACCAAAAACTTGCTTTTGCTTTTTAGCTTGATAAACCAAGTAATAAGATTTGCTAACCATAGGTAAAGGCTTCAAAGATAATATGTGACCCCTCACACTTTCATAGCATTCATTAAACCCCATCAAAAATTGCAACAATTGATTCCTATTTTTTGCTTCTTGAAGTTTTGACAGCATATTATAACTATAATTGTTCAAAACTTCAAACTCACAATCAGGAACAGCACTCAAACTACTAAGTTTGTCCCATAGTTTCATTAATCTATTATAATATGTTGAAATATAATTATTTCCTTGTCATGCATTAACAATCTCATACTACAACTGAAATAGCAATGGTCCATTTGTTTGTTTGAATCACTTGAAAATGTCCTCCTACAACTGTTTAGTAGACCATGTATAGATGAAACCCTTAAAAAATTCTATTGACATTGAATTTAATATCCAATAGTGGATCATGTAATCACAACAAATCCATTATTGTGCATCAATAAGATTATTTTCTGGTTTCGCAAATGATTCATCAATAAATCTAAGTTTCAATTTTGCATTTAGGGCTAATTTAATCGATCTACCCCAACTTAGGAAATTTACTTCGTTGAAAACAATATTAGAAATCATAGATCTAGGATTATCAAATGCAAACAAATATAGTGAATCACTATAAGTTTGATCTACTTGTTGATTTGTCATAGTGATACTCAGATCGAAAATCTGAAGACAACAACATCAAGATCAAGGTATAGAATTACCCTGATTAATTGTCAAGCATCACAAAGGATCAAAGCCTGGAGATGCTTTGATACCATGTAGAACAAGCGAAGACTCTGCAATCAAAGTAAACCAAATCAATATGCAACTAAGGAAAATGAAGAGAGTCAAAGAAGAGGAAAGAGAGTATTTGTGTATGACATAAATTGCTCTGTTGGTTAATTTTGTTACATTTCATGGTTTGTAGACAACATGAAGTCATGTGCTGCAATATACATACTAAGTAAATAAACTGCCCACTCTATACAAAAGAATAAAAGAACATAACATGCACACATGTGAGCACAAATTTTTCATAAATTATTTTCTAAATAATCTTTAATTCATTTATATTTTAAAAAATTCAATATAAGTTAAAGATTATATCAAATATTATTTGGCTTGTAAGTTTAACGAGTTTAAAATTTTAAGATTAAGCTTAGCTTGATTTGCTATTCACTAAGCTCAAGTTTGAGCTCAACTAAACTGTTATGCAATAAATTGACATAAAACTCCAGACTAATGTGAACCGGTTGACTTCATTTGTACCCCACTCTCAACTCTTGAGAAAATATTTGTGGCTTGTGGTTGTTGCTTGCTCATTGTAAATGTCGTGCACGGTATTTTCTATTCCCATTGGTGACTATGAACAGTGCACCTTGACTTTATTTAAGCATAGCAAGTTAGTTACTCACTTATTTTTTTGTTTTCAAAAAATCCTTGTTCTTTTCATTTCTAATGTATTCCTACAAAAATTTTAAATAAAAAAATCAAATAAATTTCAAGAAACATTTGAGGTATGACTTGTTTAATTATCTATGGTTGAAATCTAACTTTCAGATTAAGTTTTTGCTTTACGAATGACCGTCAATAATTTCATCTTCTCCTTTGTTAAATATCGAAAATAAATTTACAGTCTTTTTTATTTGGAAGTCTTATTTATACTTTTCCATCATTTCTTTCGTGTCTTAATATGTGTATATCTAAATTTCAGAGTTTATATCACTTTCCCCACATTATTATTATCTAGATTTCATTTCTAATTACAATAATAGATTTCTTTTTTCAAAATTGCATTAATAGGTTTCTCATTTAAAAGTTGCATTATTTTTGCCAAGGCTATTACACCGTAGTGCATAAAAATGCTGATTTTCCAACCAGATGAACGAAGTTCAAATTTCTGTTCTCCAAATTATAAAATGTAATGACTATTTAAAAAATCGCGTTATTCTTAAATAATTATTGGACCGTAGTATGTATAGATTTTATTAATTATCATTAAATGGTTAAAATGCATAAGTATAGGCGTGCTTGTATATAATTATTTATTTATTTTAAATTTTTGGTCTATCAACTTTCCTACTTTACTTTATCTTGAAATACCTGTGTTATGAGCATTTTTGTCGTATGTAGATTTTATTAATTGTCATTTCAAGGTGACAATTTTTATTATCATGCGCGTAATCTGGACCTTGTCATGTGTGAATAAGCAGAAGACATGACTTGCCATAAAAAAGTCCCTTTCCACATTAAAGAACCAAGAATGTTAGGTTGGCAGGACCATTAGGCCCTTTTCCTCCCTAGCTCGTCGAAAGCTTGAGGTTGACCTTATGTCATTAAGTCCCATACGCGTAAGAAGACTCCGCAGGACAAGTCGAAGGAATTCTCTGTTAGATTGTGGAAAAGCATTAATTTCGCTTACGACGGGAAAACATTATTTCCTAGAAATTGTTCGTCTCGAAAGATAAATGTTTTAAAAATAAATTTATTTGTTGACCTGTAATATCTGCGCAGACTTTTACATCTACTCATATTTAGCTTTGAATCATTGAAATTAAAAATAAAATATATCCCTATTAAATGTATTGAAAAGGATTCTGTACAACTATTTGAATCGAAAGCATGGGAATTCTGCACAACTATTTGAATCCAATGCACAATCTCCTAATAGAAAATTCAAAAAGCAATCTCTTACAAAATTAAAAAGGAAAAAGAAAAGAAATCGAAACCTAAAAATGAAATTCTAACTCTAAAAGAAAAGATCTCTCTCTTTTTTTTTTTTTCCTTTTTTCGTCTATTCTTTTCGAGTTACCTATATTAATCAGAAATATTCTTCTTTCTTATTAAATTTCACAACATTATCCCTATCATTAAATGTATTTTAGCCAATAATAAAGAAAGGAGATCGTTATGAATTTCATATGTTTCTTAATATTTGATTTGGTATGTAGAGGTGGTTTTATCACTCAGAAAAAACAAGAGATGTGACCACACTCTTATACTATAAAACTAACATTTAATATCTAAAACTCATTTACAGTATTAAATATGCTGAGACTCGTATCAACTAAGTACCACTAATTCACATAATAACTGTAAAACTCACATTTATTATCTCCTCAAATGATTGTCTAGAGATCACAAATGTCCATTAATATAATACATTCTCCATAAACCCATTTTACTTAATCTACTCTAAGTGAAATTGAAAGTTCGGAATAAAGATCTTCATGAAGTTAAGATTAATCCAAAAGAACTAACTCCGTAAAGCACCTCATCTATCTAGATCTAAAAATTTTGTCTTCAGTCATCTTCATCATATTCAAGGTTTTCAGGTTCATTAGCGTCCGTCCCATGCCTAAAGTATAAGTCATAACCCAAGATAATTACATAAAGAAAAAAAAATTGAGTATTATTGATACTTAAAAAAATATATTCCCAAATAGAGTGAGCTAAAACTCAATACATAACCACATAAACATACATAGAAGTCACAATCATGTGTACATACATATACTTCATTTAACTCAACAAGCACTAAATTATTGTCATTTATATTAAATACAAAGCAACAAAACTATAGCCATACTCTAAATTTGGAATAAGTCATGGCACTCTATTTTATTGTTTTATATATTAGACGACATCGACTACATCTTTAGTCTCGTTATCCCATCGTCAATACCGGACCAGTCCATAAGGAGACCGGTCCACAACAAGCGTTTACTATATTGCCCCATAATCCTCATAGTGACTTGATCTACAACTGCACTCTGTAAGCTCCTTATATGTTTTCACTGTGTAACCATGATCAGTAAGTCATTGAGAATATCAATGCTAAATCTACCCAAATTGTCTCGAAAGACAACTCTATTTATACACTAATCATTAGGTGCTACGCAGGCAGACCAATCAACTGGATCTTCACATACAACTAACTATAAGGATCAAGCAATTATGTTTTCACGTTGACTGTGGTTTGTCCCTTCAATTACCCACTAGCCTCAACCCTCCTTCTTTACACTCTTTAGTTGAATTAGGAGTTTAAGGAAAAGTTCATGCAGGAAACATAGGGTTTATGAAAATTGGGAAGAATTAACAAAAATATTGAGGAATGTGGGCATATGTGAAACCCAAAGTAAACTACAACTTGGGAACAAGCGGCCACTACCACTAGAAATCAAAACCAACACCTAGAGTGACCAGCAACATGCCTTGTTGGCAGACGGTAGCTGGAAATTGAATCGACGGCAAATGTTGTTTTAATCTAATTTTTGTTAAATTATTAAAAATAGTAGATCTTGTTAAAAAAATTATGAAAACTATATTCTTGATTGTTTTTAGCTACTTAAATGGAAAAATATTAGATTTTCAAAATTTTTATGTCTTATATATCGCACTAAAAAACGGGTTATAGTGGATTTTCAAAGAGGTATTCAAAATGAATCTCAAAATTTTTTATAAGGTCCTCATTATGTATATTAACATGTTATGTCAAAAGTTTTGATAAAACTACTTGTTTGGTTTTCATTTATTTTTTATTTAGAAGAACAGCTTAATATGAAATTTATGGAAAATTAGTTAATTGCAGCAACAATGCCAGTTCGGCTGAGGAAGTATCTAAGGACAGTGTTAGTTTTTTTATCCATCGTTAACATGTGCTAGCTCTTTATTGGTCAATAATAATTAATTCAAATAAATAATGTTATTAATTTAATCAATTAAATAAAGGAATTAAAATATGACGAAAGATTAAAATAAAAAAAGGAAATGACATTAAAAAAAAAATAAAGACCGGGCTTTGAAATTCATTTTGCGTACATGTACAGTTTGCATCTTTTTATTCAAAAAATCATATAAAAAAGTGATTTTTGTGTTCGATTTCATTTGGTTTTTAAGGTTTCGTAAGTAAGGGAGTAATTTTTCTCCATGATTCGATAACCATGCCGAAGAACGAGGATAAGGGAGATAAGAATAGGAGGAAAGCAAAGAAAGAAGCACGCTGATGACAAGCGTGACTGAGAGCTCGTCTTTAAAGAAGAGGGATAGGGATGCGCTGAAGTCCTTCGTGTGCTCGACAATAGCCGTTGCACGAGAAAGGTTGGATGTTGCCGGTGATAGTGTACTCGGTCGGTCTTCATGATACATAGGATGATAAAGCTAGGCTTCTTAACATATGATTGTGTCATTTTATTTTCGGGATATTTTTTTTCTCATTTATTACTTTATTTAATTAAATAAGTTTAATAGTTTTGTACGATAAAAAAAAAAAATCACAAATCGAACTATGAATTGAGTTGAACTAAACTAAGAAATCGGATTTTTTTTCAATCTTGTTTGGTTTACGATTTGGTTAAATTATATATAAATGCTTCACAATTCGGTTCAGGAAGGCGTATCGAATCGAACCGTTTTGAATCGAACCAAATAGTTTAGTTAAATAAAAAAAAATTGTGCAATTGTTTTGTATTTTTTTTTAATCAATCTTGATAAATTTCATTAAAATTTTCATATCTTATGCTCCTTTGTCTTGTTTTTTTAATAAATTATTAAGGTTAAATTGAGAGAGTTTTATCTGAAACTTTACAATTAGAAATTTTCTTTTTCTAAATTGTTCTTTTCTTATACGTTTTCAAATCAAGGGTCTAACTTTGGTACTTTTTACATGTCTTTTATTTGTTTTTTAGTTTTTTTTTTTTTGTCTATTTTGTCTTCTTTATATTGTTTTTGGATGTGTAACTCTACTTCTTTCTCTTTGTTATTGTTCGTCGTAACAAAGTCTCTTATCCTTATCTAATCAAGTTGAGTTTATTAAGATATTTTGTACCTTTTTGCTAAATATCGTTACACATGATAAATGTATAAGGAATTATCTAGAAATATATGAAAGTTTAATAGAAAAGATAATATATTATTGGAGATAAAAATGCTTTGCAAAAAATTAATGTAAATGGTTGATCTGTAGATCAAATCAAAATGAATCGGTTTCAATTATGTTTGAAAAATTTATAAATATAACCATATAATTAGGTTTAATTTTGGTTAGGTTCAATTTCATGGAAAAACCAAACCGTTATATTAAATTTAGCTCAATAAAGGAGACGAACCATATCAAATTCAATCATGCCTACCCTAATGCTACGTGTCAATTATAGATGGAAAACAGCCTTTGATACAAGTCCTAATTTATAAAAGTAAATAAAAATTAAGGATTCAAATAGAAAATAAGCATACTTGTCCGTTGCCACAACATTTTTTCAGACAACCAGTGAAGAGCGACAACATTTTTCAGACAACCAGTGAAGAGTTTAGTTTTGGTTCTCAAACGACCAAAACTATACGTACATAAAAATACTCGGTATTTGGTGGAATATTCAATTTCGCCTGTTAAGGTTGACCTTTATGCCAATGTCCCACGCGCATAAGAAGATTTTACAGGACAAGTCAGGGCAAATCTCACTCTCAGGTCCTCAATATTATCGTTCATTTATTTATTTATTTATTTTTTTCTTGCTGTTTTATAGTCAAGATAATGTTTGTTAGAATGTGGAAAAAGCATTTGGAAAATCATAAATTATTGACAATAACAGCACCACCGATTGATGTTACTCTTTAGTTTCCTTCATTTGTTTATCCTTTTTCTTTTTCTTTTATTTTTCTCCCTCCAGCAGAGAATTTCACATACATTGAGATTCAAAGTTGAATAAGTCCCTATTAAACCTATTTAAAGGAATTTAATACAAGTAATTGAATGCAATGTATAATTTTGTAGCAGAAAATAAATATATGTGCACGTTTATTTCCTTAATTGTAATAATGGACAAAACCATTCCATTTGTTTGGAAAAATAATGACCAACTTATAATTAAATACTGTCTTGCAATATTTTTCTTTTCTGAATTTTCAAACCATAAATATAAAATACGATGGAAGCCATGAAATCTCATAGATCTTTGTTTATTAATGTCGACTAGAGCTTATAATTGTTCGATGATACGATTTAGATGTTTATAAAACCCCAATAAACGTAAGGGCGAAATAAAATAAAATAAAATAAGTACGCATTTCTAAACATGAAAGGATTGGATCGAACTCCTACTATCCTACAGAGAAATGACGGTCAGCTTAAGGCGTGAGTATAGTCCGACCGAAATTGCATCTGGCCAGTTGAAGTGCAAGATGATCAACCAAAATCCTCACATAAGGCAATTTATCTTTTTCAAATTTCTTTTGTTTTCTATTTTATGCCATATTAACTCCTTACAACACTTTAGGGAGATAAAATAGATACATTGGGTTTGCTTAGTTCTCTTGATTTACTTCACGTGATGCCAATCTAACAACTGAGATGAAAATGTAACTTGAATAATTTTTTCATATGTATCCAAATAGAGAAATTTATTTCTTGCACTGCACCACCCCACCAATCCCCAATCATGCAACCAAACCACCCCACAAGGCCCCTCATTATTGGGATTTTTGTAGTTTTTATTTATTTTCAAGTTGCCAAACGAAGTATCGGTGATGCAGCATGTCATGCAAGGATTGACATTGACCCTTAAGCCATTATTATTGTCTTAGCATGACTTTCTCCATTGGAAGTGTTTTCGGTTTCTCCTTTTCCCTTTGGTCTGCAAAAACCATGAATCAAACTGAAACAGGCAGAAAAAAAAAAAAAAAAAGGAATGAAATTTTGATCATTATGACGATTTCCATTAGCTTTAACAAGATGGAAGAAGTCCTTATCTTACTGCTCCTGGTCTTCCTCAACGCTTACAATATTGAAGCTGCACCTACTTACCTATATAACACTTGTAGCGGCGGTAACTACACTTCCAGCAACTCTTACGAGATGAACCTCTACACAAGCCTTTCCTCTCTTACAACCAACACCACCTCCAAGGGATTCGTGAAAGCCACCTTAGGCCAGGCCATGCCGGACATTGTGTACGCCCAATATCTTTGCCGGGGTGACGTTAACCCAGCTGTGTGTGGAGATTGTGTAAAGACAGCGTCCAAGGAAATAATCCAAAGATGTCCTGGCAAGAAAGCTTCAATCATATGGTACGATGAGTGCCTGTTGCGTTACTCCAACTCGTATATATTCGGCTCGGCTGCAACGGAGGGTGGCGTTACCATGTACAACACAATGAACGTTACCGATCCGGATGAGTTTGGTCAGTTGGTTGAGAAAACAATGGGTGAAGTGATTCAAGATGCGGCTAATAGTGACGCTGGGAAGAAGTTTGCGGTGGGGAAGGCTAACTTCACGAGCTTACGCACTCTGTACACGCTGGCACAGTGCACGCCAGACATAGCAGCAGAGGATTGTAACCGCTGCCTTGTACAAATAAGTGGACAACTTCCATTAGATAAGCAAGGAGCGAGATTCTTGGCTCCTAGTTGCAACGTCAGGTTTGAGTTGTACCCCTTTTATAATGAATCCGCTGTGCTGATCACGGTTCCGCCACCTCCTTCTCCCCCTCCTCCTTCTCACGCTCTTTCACCGTTTCCAGCAACAAGTAAAGGTAATGTTACTGCAGGTTTTACGATAAGACGAATACGTTTTTAAAGTATAAAATTTCTTTAAATATGATGTTAACAAGTCCAGGGAGCCACTTGTTATGAAAATAATCATAATATACGCATGCACATTTCATAATATAAGAAGACAAGATTCTGTACAAGACTTTGTTCAGCATGTTTTTAATCCTTGGAATTGAAGATTTCAAGACTTAATTAATATATAATACCTTGACTCAGTTTTGAGATTATGTTTAAGGTTTCTACCAGTTTATGAAATTGAAGCACAACGCTATTGAATATTGTCTCATGCCAGAATTTAACTAATTAAAAGGACTTGTCTCTGTTGCTACTTGACATGATCATAATATAATAATAATTTTCTGCTATAGCTTGCACAACTAGCCTTCCATTTATATGCTTCATTTCAATCTACACGCTCCCCTGCTTTACTTTGTAGTTCTGTGGAAATCGAATTGGAGAAATACGTCGGATCAACATTTTCTGTGAACCCAGAAGTAGAACGATTAGCATAAACACTAGCTGAAATATGTAAGGTTTGCGGCATCCTTGATTAGTGGCGAGCAATGAAGATAGATGTCTGTAGTATTTATGAAACTATTGTTAGTTGTTTCCGATATATTCCAAATGCCCTCCGTTGCTAACAATATGGAAATTAAATTTTTGAAGCTGGAGAATTCTCTTCTACATGTTGATGATTTCCGACAATGAAATAAGTTAGACCATAACACAAAAACCACGGTTTCAACTTTCAAACTCATTTCATCATAAAACATGGGTAAATTTGAAAATAAACAAATGATCTGTGCAGGGAGAAAGATTTCAAGAGTTGTAATTGTCGCTATCGTTGCAGCAATTGCAACTGGTGCTGTGCTTGTTCTCATAGGATGTTGCTTCTTTCGAAGAAAAGCAGCAACAGAACAGACCGTAATAAAACTATCTGAAAGCGGTAAACAGCATATCTCATGTTTTATGATCCTTATACAATCTTCAGATGTTTTTCTTCTAAACATGCTACACCGTCACTCTTCTAAAAATCATAATGCTTTCCTCGTCCTTCTGAACAGCTACAGAGTACACGAGCAGTGCCAGGTCGTCGTTACATTTTGATTTGAGCACAATACAATCTGCCACGAACAATTTTTCCCATGACAACAAGGTAGGAGAAGGTGGATTTGGTGCAGTTTATAAGGTAAAGCACACCCTACTGTCCCAAAACCCAAACACTCCTTTGATTTACAACATTTAATAATTGATTCTTAAGGATAAGAAATCCCATTATTAACCGGGAAAATGCAGGGTATATTATCTAATGGACAAAATGTAGCTGTGAAGCGGTTATCTCATAGCTCAGGACAAGGTGCTATTGAGTTTGAGAATGAAGTTAAGGTGGTTGCCAAACTTCAGCACAGAAATCTCGTGCGGTTGTTTGGATTTTGCTTGGCAGGAAAGGAAAAGTTATTGGTGTATGAATTTGTACCCAACAAGAGCCTTGACTACTTTCTATTTGGTTAGTCCCAACTTAAGGCAAAAGAAAAAGTATAACCACATCAATATAACAAATTTAAGTTTTCGATTACCAGTTTGTTATAGATCTAATGTTTATTGTAGAATCAGGGTATCCTAACATTCAACATCAATGACAAGCTTGAGGGCTAATAATATAAAACCATATCATATATAAGAGGTTTCAACTTTCAAATCAATTTATTATTGAGGTAAAAGCTTATCACCAACAACCTTTTTGTAAAATTGTGCAATAGAAGCAATGCAATGGTTGACAAAACAGAAAACGAACTTAGTTTTGGTATTCAAAAAAATTAGTACACTTTATGGTCTATTTCATGTTCTTTTACTTCAACATTTTATTGTCATTTTCTTAATGTCAATCATGTAATTCTGTAGATCCACAAAAGCAATCGCTACTAGATTGGAGCAATCGCTATAAAATTTTGACAGGAATTGCAAAAGGAATGCTTTATCTTCATGAAGATTCTCGACTTCGTATTATACATCGTGATCTCAAAGCTAGTAATGTTTTATTGGACAATGAGATGAATCCAAAGGTTTCTGATTTTGGCATGGCAAAGATATTTGGACTTAATCAAACGGAAGGGAGCACAAATAGAGTAGTCGGCACATAGTGAGTCCAACTCCAATGTTTGATTTCTAAAAATTAGTAAATTGTATGATTATTCTCCATCTTGGATGCAATTTGTAATGGTTGTCATTTACAGTGGCTATATGGCTCCAGAATATGCAATGCACGGTCAATTTTCTGTGAAGACAGATGTTTACGGTTTTGGAATATTGCTTTTAGAGATAATAAGTGGAAAGAGGAGCAACTACTTATGCCAATCTGATTACATCGAGATTCTTTCAAGCTTTGTAAGTTCTATTTCACCAAATCTTTTGCTATCTAATTTAAATAATTTATAAATTTGTTTGAGAAATTTACGATGGTTTGCTGGAAATTTTCCTAGGCTTGGAAACATTGGAGGAATGGTACGCCTTTAGAAGTTATAGACCCACTATTAGGAGATTCCTTTGATAGGACTGAAGTTGTCAAGTGCATTCATGTCGGCTTGTTATGCATTCAAGAAAATCCAGCTGATAGACCTACAATGGCTGCAGTTGTTCATATGCTTAATAGTCAAACAGTTTCCATGGCAGTGCCTCGAAAACCAGCATTTTTCTTCGATAATAGGACAGAGGCCGTGGGTATGATCAGCTCAAAATCTCCAAGCTCTTCCAGATCAACACCATTGTCTATGAACGAAGTATCCATCACCGAATTGTACCCTCGATAGAAGTAAGTAAACAATCCGTTTTCTTAAGTTATGTGCCGTTGCTTTAGATAAAGTATATATGTGGGTCAACAGGAACTTTTCAAACCAATGCTTGGTGGTGGAATCGAGAAGAAACAAGTTTCCGACTCTGGAGATGAAAGCGATTCTCATATGCTATCACTTGTAGTTGTTAAACAATAAATATCACCACTTGCACGTTTCCGTTGGATTAGAAATTGTGAATCTCAATATTTTGAAAAATAAAGACAATTAATTATTTACACTGTAAAATATAATGAGGCATAACATTGTTCATGACTTATTATGTTTGTTATGTTCATGACTTATTATGTGGCTTTTCGCTGACATAATTTATATTTCTTGTTTTTGGTGCATAGTGGAATATTAACTTGGTTTGTTTCACAAAAATATTTTCTTGTCAGTGTGTTATTTAAATCCTATATATATATGTGTGTGTATGTGTTTTACATTTGTTGTGCATCTGATTAAGCATTTTGTACTTGATTTTCGAGTGAATTGTCTTTTCTTTATCTTAACATAATTGTAATGAAGACGATGATTGATGGAATAGGATTAAGAGGTGAAAGTTATGTAGTCTTTTTTAATAGAAAAGTATTTGACAAATATATTTTATTCATTAAAAAAAATTTCTTTTTTTAACAAAACTAAATAAAACAAAAGGTAGATCTATAACACTCTTAAACCTAGAATGCTATAATCCGCCACGTGTTATCACTAGATAATGACATGTTAAGACATTTGGAACATGCAAACTTGTCTAATTTCCACATAAAACTTCATAACTGCCAAACACTTGAACAAAGTCTCCACAAATAAATGCATAAGAGTGGCTCAATAGCTCACTCTATCCACAAATTACATAGTGATCAACTAAATGTCCAATAGAACATAATAGATGCAATAGAGCTCATAGCTCCTAAACAATTGATAACTGAAACAAGCCAAACAACAAGTGAAGTCTCAAACCAATTCACAATTGCCAAACATAGAACTAAGCAATTAGAGTCTCAAATGACTCCCCAGTAATGATAATAATTTATCAAAGAAACAACTGATAAGGGTAACATAAATAATAGAGTCTAATTTCCTAAAACTAATCCTATTCACAAAAAAGCTATACGATCCCACTCCTATTATCATAATAATAGTAATCATACTCCTTTCCCACATCATCATTTATATACTCATAGTCATAATCTTTATAAACAACAAAACCTATAAGAAGAACCTATTCCTATAGCTGAATAATAAGAGGATTCTTAAAGGTTTAGTTAACGCCTAATATTGAATAAACAAACACAAGTGCATAGATAAGCATAATCAAATTCGCATACGACCTAACAATCTGTAAGCAACATAGTCTTGATGTTCCAATACTTGGAGTAACTCGTGACAACTTAGGTAAATATCAATATACAGATACCATATAGAATAGGTGTTAGGTTCTCCTCAACATATAAGTAACCAAGTAGCATTTTAGATCTACCTAGATCATTTCTATGCAAAACCTTAAGATAACATTGCACATAGATCATTAGGATGCTTAGCCAACATATTGGTCTTCTTAAGGTTTTAGCCAAAGCCACATACACACCACACACATTAATTAGTCCAATAGTTAATTACATTCATTTAAGATGTTATCCTAGCACACATACAACCAACATGCAAGCATCACGTATCGAGTGAAGTCAAGGTCTCGGAACTCAATACCTTAAAGCTTCTCATACTTGATAAGAAAGACATAACAAAACTTAGAACCACTTTACGCACTTATCTATTCCCTTACACTAACTCCTTTTCAAAAGAGATTGGATCAAACATGGAATTTGAAAATGATAAAATAATTTAAAAGTTGGAAACAAGTTTAGAGAAGAAGAAGTTAAAAACAAGCAAGAAAAGAAGGCTTAGAGAAGAACACAAGTGCAGGAGTTGTTTATCCTTGGCTTCAGAAAAAAAAAAAAAAAAAAAAAAACAAGAAATAGCAAAGGAAGGAATATAAGGGATACACGATTGTGTTGGAGGGATGTTTTCCTAATATGATAAAATATAAGGTCATGTTGTTGCTCATGTAATTTCTAGCTTCCTCTTCCTTCCAGTATAGTCAATTAACATGGTTTTGTTGGAGTTATGTACCTTACTGCAACAACAACTACACTTTTTCTTCTCCCTTTTGACATACGCTCAAATTCCACTTTAATCCTTCAACCCAATACCATAGTAGACCCCACCAAAAACCATCAAATAACTCCCTTTCATCCATTCAACCTAGCAAAACACTTCTACATCCCCTTTATCAACAAGCCATCATCAATTATTTAATTACTCCTAACTTTACTTGTAGCAAATGCATAACTTGATAGAAAGCATAAAAAAAAAAAAAAAAAAAAAACCCAAGAAAACACATGGAACTTACTTGAATTATTGAAGGAAACACCATACACACATATGCATTAAGGCTCTATTAACTACAAAACATACAACCAACATGCAGATTGAGTGAAATTGGGGTAAAATTGACCACAACACAACCAAAATGCCAAAGCTTACCCAAATAAGGCCTAAAACTACTTTTCCTTCTTGTTTGCTTCCTTAAATTCACATAAAACCTTCACTTCTTGCTTCTTGGTGCTTAGGGAACGCAGAAACTGTCCAAGATAGTTGGAACGTAAAGAAGGGAGATAGAAAAAGTAGGAAAAGGATGGAAACATGATTTAACATGAGGCTGGGTAGAAAGTTTAGAAGAAAGAAAGCTTAAGAGTGCCTCTTGTCGCTTAAACAATTTTACAAAATATGCACTAACTAGAAAATAATTTTTTAAACTTGAATTTTAAAACCAAACATAGGCATTGCAAGATCAATTTAACTTCTTATGGATTTAAGGTATGCAATTTTATAAGAGAGTATATACGTTACCATTCCCTTTGACGTGATATTCACTTAGTTTTGTTGGTGATGTGAGTTGCTTTCAAAAGGTTATCCATCCTAGTCTAGTAGTTATTTCCACTAAGCATGTTTAACCATAAAGTCTAATGAATTCTAAACAATTATACCAAAAGATAACTTAATAATTAGGGATCTATTATACTCTATTTAAGTTTTCCCTTCTCTATAGAAGTAATGTCCTCGTTACTTTCATTACACTAATTTAAGACCGCATCAAGTGAGCAGGACTATAGGTGCTTCCTTATAAGCTTAAGAGGCTCAAATGTTTGTAGTAAACCAATACAAAAATGGGAAATATAAGGAGGAAATTAATAAGTAGTGATTTGTAAGCAGGTTAAAAGGGCGAACCAAGCTTAGACTACTTTGGCTCACATGTTAAATAGATTGGATTATTTGGCTCGCTTTTTCAATTGGTAAAAAAATTTTAGTTTTAATTCATTTAAAAAAGAGTTAAATAGATTGACTCGTGGATTAAAGGTGTGAATGTGTTACACTTACTAACCCAAACTAACCCCTTTTGGCTTAAATGAGGTAAGGTTCATTTGGTCTGCTTTTTTAATGGGTAGGCGAGAAAACCTCGGTTTAAACAAACCGAACTATAGTCAAAACCATTTTACATACCTCTATTACTACGTATCTTTTCTCCTTTATATGAAGTAATTATAAAAAATACTGGATGAAAGTATAAAAGGCTTTCCTCTTAAGATAACAACGAAAGAAAATAAAAATATTCATAGTAATTAATATACGAAGGGCTTACTAATGTATACAATTGAAAATTTTTTAATACTAATAATATGGATAAAGAATTTAATGAAGTCAAAATAAGGTTAGCTATCTTAAATAGTTAGCTAATTACAATCTAGGCTAATTTATCTTCCTTTTTTTATTCCATATTTAGAAAAGATAAAATTTGGCAAAAGAGTGGACAAGGTAAACATTATTATGAGAAAGCTGGATAAACATAATGGACAATGTTATGAATGCTAGCTAAGATTTACGTGATTTTTTTTTTTACTAACCACGCTAACTTTATTAGTGTCTTGGATAACGTGGCATTTTAATGAATCATGGAGCAACTCATATATATATATATGTATATATATATATTTAAAAAGGGAATTTAATTAAGTCATTGCCAAATGGAATTCTGAACCAATAAACATATGACAAATGCCATATTCTTTTTTTTTTTTAATTTCCACCTCAATATAAAAAAAACAAAGAAAAAAATATTCCCAATTAATCTACCATAGCGTCAAAAATAAGACAAATTATATCATTCGATTCTCATGTATTTTCTACAAAAAAAATCATTGCTTTTCATCCATTTTCTTCATTATCTATCTTCAAGTACCATTACTAAAGCAAAAAACTTATCCATTGTCTTTTGCCTTCTTCTTAACAAACCGAAGACATCATCTTCTTTACGGTAGTGGAATAGTAAATCTTTTAAACCAAAGACTCAATGGTCTTGAACATGTTTCTGCTCTTCTTACATTGACCTCTTTTGAACAACACAAAACTTGATTCTCAATTTTAAACCTCAAACTTTTTCTGCTCAAAGGCAAAGATCAGTCAAAATATAGTTCGATTTCATCAAAGAAAAAATATTTAGCTTCAAAAACTGAACTTGATGATGAATCTGGGGATGGGTATAAAGGAAAACAAATGAAGGGAGAAAATGTTGATAGAAATATGAGTTTTGATGATTATTCAACTTTTATGTTTAGTTTAAAGTAATTAAAGAAACAGTTCAACTTGATGAAGATTCCAATGATGCGTCTAGTAAGGATTTGAATAAAATGTTCGATGAAGAAATTCTGAGGAGAAATCGGATGGGAGAAGAAGTTTGAAAGACGAGAAAAAGAAGGGTTTCAATGAGAAGAAGATAGGAAATTACTTAGGAAAATAGCTTGGACCATGATGGAATATGAATCAAGATGAGTTTGTACCAAATTTAGGTTTTTTCTAAAAAGGAAGGGGTTAGATAGAGATTTTGAAGATGATGCTAGGTTTTTATTAATTCTTTAATTATTTAAAGCTTTCACTAAATTAAATGACAAATTGTTCAAATAGGAAAAATGCTGAGTTCACCTTTAAGATATTCTCGTATAAGACGTGTTGCTTCATAATTAACAAAAAGTTCCATGTCGTCTAACAGAATCTAACGATGTTAGCTTGGGTAGTAATGGCGATACATTAAAGTTTAACTGGGTACTTAAATTGATAATTGAAAAGTTTAAGTACTTAATTGAAAAATCACTCAATGTTTAATTGAATAACGTTGAGTTAGCCTATAAGATATTCTCATATCATGATTGATAAAAAATTCCATGTCATCTAATAGAAACTAATGAAGTTAGCTTAGGTACTAATGATGATACTAAAAGTTTAAATGGCTACTTAAATTGATAATTAAAAAATTTAGGTAGTGAATGTGATACTATCCTTAAATATAACATGAAGGATTACAAAATGCGATCTATATATTTTATTTGTATATTTTTTATATCTATTTGAAATATGATGTTTTGTAAATTATCTTATCTGTATTTTACATGTTTCTATTTTATAATTATGATGAAAGTATTGATTGGAGTATCATAATTAGGAAATAAAAATTTACATACTTTTAAAAAAAGATATTTGAAAATAAATTGCTATTTTATGCATTGAAAATAATTATTTTAATTGTTGTTTTTGTAAATATAAATAAAGTAAATGGTAAAAAAAATCAACTTTATAGGGATTTGTTAGGTATTTAATTTTAAAATGAGGGTATATGTAGATTTTTATTTTCATCTTTTTTGTCTCTTATTCTTATTAAACACAAGATTCAAATAGATACTAAAAAGATGGAAAAAAATATATATGAATAAAATGGAGCTATAAATGAAGCAATTGAGCAATTCACAAGAAAAATAAGTATTAAGAAAATAGATAGTACTCAAGATTTTTCAAAAAAAAAGAAAAAAAAAGTGGAAGTAGTTCTAATCCAAGGGGATGATATCTTAGTTCCTCTCCACCAATAATGAATTAAAATGTTATAAAATCAAGAAGGAACAAAAAAAGAAATGAATGAAGAAAGAACATAAAACATAATATGCAAAAGGCTTCTCCTACAGTTTTGAGTATGAAGAATAGATTTATCAATTAGAAAAAAGATTAGATGACATACAAAGTGAAGTTGTGAATCTTGCTCATGAGATATTTGCCAATGGAACAAATTAATGTTCTAATTGATGAAAATACTTTATATTAGATGTGACAAACGGCATAGTAGATGAATAAAGAATGTGTTTGCTAAAGGTGAAATTGAAAATCCCTTCAAAAGAAAAAAATTAGTGTAAATAACCAAGAATCAAATTTATTACAAAAAAAATCTTCGGAGATTCTTGAAAATCTTTACAAAACATTAGAAAGGGTATAAGTAGTATGAAAAAGGAAGTAAAAAAGTTGAAAAAATAAATGCTAAATTAGAAAGTCAAAAAGTTTTGAGAGAGCAAAATTAGAAGAAAAACGAGGATTGGAAATCTCAAATGAAGAGGAAGACAGGAGAATTATTTGCATTAAGTCGTGTATGGGTAATTTCATATAAAGTTGCAACATGAAACTGTGATATCCATATATACATTTTGGTACAAACATACAAATTCTAATACATGTTCCCATCATCAAGATATGTATAAACATGCATATTCTGATAACAATAACTTTAAGTAGAATCTTCATATGTGTACTAGAATGGGTATATATATGCGAATAACTTGATAAGAAGTCACCTACACACAATTTAATGCAAGAAAAGGATGGAAGATGAGGAATATATTGAACTAAATGGATACAATATACATAAAAAAAAAAAGGCATACTGGTGCAACATTGTTTAAAAAAAAATGAATTTACTATAATTTGTGTATCGCTTGTTAAAATTGATACACTTTGGCTCATTTCTAATCCAAGTCCATTACAATATATACATTCTAAAAAAAGTGTTAGGCGAGTTTCTTCAACATGTTACTTTAGACATTCCTACGTAATGTTATAGAGAGTATTTGTAATCTTCTAGATGATAATTGAAGTCTTCAAGATAATAATTTATAACCGTTTGATCAAGTTGATAACTACCTTCCATTAAGGAGGAGAATGCCTATAAATAGGTAGTTCTCCCTAATTTTTCATTAAGCTAGAAAAATTGAAAGATACACAAATACTTATATCTCAAAAAACTTTCCACTCTATTCTTTCATTTCCTACAAATCATTTTCTATTTCAATAATTTTTTAATCAATATCATTCTCTTAATTTTTATTCTATTATAATCAAATAACTTACCAAATACTAATAATGTTATTAGATCCTTGTTTGATCATTTGCTAGACGTATTCTACCATTTTTTTTTTTCCAAAACTCACTCCATCAAATCACAATGTAGTAACCATTAAATCTAATAGCTAAATTCCACTCCCAATATTTAAAAAAAAAAAGAACCTATGATTATTGGTTCATTAAAATGAATACCTACTTTTTATCAAAGGATTTGTGGGACATAATAGAAAATGGTGTCATTATACCTAATAATACTTCTACCCTATTAGAGATAGAATTGGCTAAATTCAAAGCTACCAAACAAAAAGATTGGAAGGCATTATATGATGTTCAACTAGCATTGGTAGATCTAATTTTTCCTAGAATAAGTAGTATTACCAGTGCAAAGCAAGCATAGGATACAATGAAAGAAGAGTTCCAAGGTAGTGAAAAGTTATGTCTTGTGAAACTTTAGTCTTTTAAAAGGGACCTTGAAAATATTAGAATGAGAGATTCTAAGACCATAAATAATTATTATAGTAAAATTAATAAAGTGGTGACTCAAATGAGAGCCTATGGAGAAACTATAACATATAAAAGGGAACTTGTGAAAATATTAATCACACTTTTAGAAAAATATGACTCAATTGTGATTACTATTAAGGAGACAAAAGATCCAGCTCTCATATCACTTATTGAATTGATTGGCTCTCTAGAAGCATATGAAAAGAGATTGAATAGGCATGACAACTCTAAATTGGAGAATGCCATTCAATCCAAACTAAATTTTAGGTCTTAGAATTCTAGTAGTGGTGAGAGGAAAAATGAGGATAGAAGATTTGCAAATAAAGGAAATTGAGGAGAAAGAAGAAAGCACCCACCATGTCAAATTTGTAAGAGAACCAATCATCAAGAAAAAGACTATAGGTACAAAGGAAGGCCATAACATCAAAATTGTAAGATTAAGGAGAGGTATCGAGCCAATTACTTTGAAGAAAAAAAGTGACTATCTATTTTATGCTTGCCACCCTACTTTCAAGACCAAAGGAGATACATAGGATTTGAGAGTTGTTGTAGCAATCACTTGACAAGTAACAAAAACATTTTTCAAGACATAGATACATCATCAATTCCAAAATGAGGCTTAGCAATGGAGAACTTACGGTCATTAAAGGAAAAGGTATTGTTTCGATCAAGACAAAGAAAGGTACGCGTATAATCTAAGATGTCTTATTGGTATCAAGTCAAAAGACAACTTTGCTTAATGTTGGGATATTCCTTACTATTCAATGGAGACTCCTACACTATATATGATAAGGGAGATAAAGGTAAAGAGATTGCAAAAGTCAAGATGCAACAATAGACAAATTTTTCCTTCTAGTGGCACTATAAAATATAAGGGGTTATGAAAGCAGATCAAGAACAGTTATTACTCTAACATTAGAGACTTGGCCATCTCAACTTCTAAGGTTTAAAGATTCTACAATAGAAGAACATGTTGTTTAAGTCTACTAGTTATAAAGGAAGCTGCAAATGTTTGTGAAGGTTACATGCTTAGGAAGCAACATAGAAAATCATTCTCTTTAGGTCAAGTGTAGAGACTTAAAGCATCATTGGAACTTATACACAGATGTATGTGCAACCATAAAATCACTATCCTTTGAGAATTGTAAGTACTTCATCCTCTTTATTGATGACTACACTAAGATGATATGGGTCTATTTTATGCATGAAAGATTTGAAGTATTCGAGATTTTCATGAAATTCAAGAGATTTGTTGAAAAACATAGTAGATATCATATTAAAACTATATAAAGTGATAGAGGGAAAATTATATTTCAAAGGAGTTCAATAAATTTTATGAAGATGAAGGAGTGGAACACTAGCTTACAATTAGATATGCACTAAAACAAAATGGTGTATCAAAAAGGAAGAACCAAACAGTTATGGAGATGGCCAAATCCATGCTAGAAGAGAAGAAGATGCTAAAGATGTTTAAGGCTGAAGTAGTATACACAGCAATCTATCTACTCAATAGATGTCCAACTAGAGCAATGTAAGATAAAATACCTAATAAAGCTTAGAGTAGATGAAAGCCATTAGCAAAACATCTTCGTGTACTTAGAAGTATTTGCTTTGTATGCATCCCAATAATGAAGAGACATAAGTTCAGAGAGAAGACTGAAAAAGGCATCTTCCTTAGCTATAGTATAAAGTCTAAAGGATAGAAAATCTATAGTTTGAAGACCAAGAAACTTATCATCAGTAGGGATTTTGAGTTTGATGAAAGTGCTACCTAGAATGGGAATGAAGAAAAGGTAAAAAAGTCTATGACTAGGAAGAGAAGACTCTTAGCACACTTGCAGCATCAACTTTATAAGGAGAAGGAGAATCATCTTTAGAATCACCCTTAGAAAAACAAGGTTTCTTTTAGATGTATATGCAGCATGCAACTTTGTAGCAATGGAGCTAAAAAGCTTTTAAGATGTAATGAGAAAAGATGTATTGGTTATAGTAATGAAAGAGGAGATAGACATGATTAAGAAGAATGAAACATGGTAGCTTGTAAAGCTATCGACTAACAAGGATGTCATTAGTGTTAAGTAGGTCTACAAAGTAAAGACTAACCCTAATGGCTCAATTTAGAAGTGCAAAGCCAAATTGGTAGCAAACGGTTACTCTCAAATTCTTGAAGTAGACTATAATGATACTTTTGCTCCTGTTGCTTAACTAGACACTACTCAAGCCTTAATAGCACTTGTAACATAGAAAGATTGGAGAATATATCAGCTTGATGTAAAGTCAGCATTCTTGAATAGTTACTTAGAGGAAGACATAATCTACATTGAACAACCTCCAAAGTTTATGGTCAAAGGTTAAGAAGATAAAGTCCTCAAACTAAAGAAGGCACTACATGGTCTTAAGTAGGCACCATGAACTTGGTATAGCATAATTGGTCAATATTTTATTGAACAAAGATTTAAGAAAATCTATAATGAGGCTACTCTTTACATCAAAACCCAAGGTATTGATACTCTTATTGTTTCTTTTTGTATAGACAATCTTATACATATAGGAAATAATAAGAATATAGTTCAATGTTTCAAGAAAGAGATGATGAAGACCTTTTAGATGATAGAACTAGGTTTGATGCAGTACTTCCTTGGTATTGAAGTATATTAAGAAAATGATGGGATATTCATCCACCAATGGAAGAAATAGAAAATCAATCAAAAAAATTAAAAAAATTAACTATAAAGTAGTGGCT
Source organism: Lumnitzera littorea (assembly GCA_024138015.1). Lineage (NCBI taxonomy): Eukaryota > Viridiplantae > Streptophyta > Magnoliopsida > Myrtales > Combretaceae > Lumnitzera > Lumnitzera littorea. The sequence continues at coordinate 100,216,979 of JAMXBB010000008.1, forward strand.
ACACCATTTGCAACAAATGAGAAGATCCAGAAAGAGGATGGATCACAAATTGTAGATGCATCCAGATATAGAAGCCTCATAGGAAGCTTACTATACCTAATGATAACTCATTCAGACATAATGTATGCCACCAACCTTTTATCAAGGTTCATGTAAACAATCAACTTCAAATTAATAGGATATACGGATAGTGATTAGGCAAGATTAATTGATGACATGAAAAGTACGCTAGGTCATGCATGCAATCTTGGATCAAGAGTACTTTCATAGTCATCAAAGAAGCAAGAGACAATTGCACAATCATCAGTTAAAGCCGAGTGTACTATCATAGTGACTGCCGGCCAAGCAAATTGGATTTGACAACTGCTAGAAGACATAGGTGAGCCTTAAGGAGATCTAACTACCATATTATGTGACAACAAATAAGCTATTGCAATGACAAAGAATCTAATACATCATAGTAGAATGAAGCACATTGCAATCCAGTATCATTTTTTGCGAGATGCCACCACTAACAAGGAAATCAACATGAATAACTGTAAGGTAGAAGATCAAGTAGGAGGAATTTTCACTAAGGCACTCCTACAAGTAAGGTTTGAGATGTTATGAGAAATGCTTGGGGTTATACCAAAGTGTATTAGTGAGGAGTTTTCAAATTGATACGCTTTGGCCTAATTTTAGTCTAAGTCCATTACAATGTATACATTCTAAAAAATGTATTAGGTGGAGTTTTTATAACATGTTTGTTTAAATATTTCCATATAATGTTATAGAGAGTATTTGTAATCTCTTAAATGGTTGCTAAAGTCTTCTAGAAAATAATTTGTAACGATTGGACCAAGTTGATCTCTACCATCCACTAAGAAGGAGAATACCTATAAAAAGGTAAACCTTCTTCATTTGTAATTAAGTCAAAAATATAAAAAAATAAAATAATACTTCTAGCTCAAAAGGCTTTCCATTCGCTTCCTTCATTTCCTACAAACCACTTTTTATTTCAATAATTTTCTAAATCAATATCATTCTCTTACTTTCTATTCTAATTGAATAACCTACCAAATACTAATGTCACTTTTAGACTCAAGAGCTAATTAAAACTGTAAACAAAGAGGGATTGGTGCCCATTTAATGATGTGAAATAGCCTCATAAGAGTTATTCTCTTTGGAAGGATATGAATTATAAATTATCACAAGTTAAGACAATCTAAGATTATTCAAAATAATGTCCCAAGAGTGTTCATAAGGATAAAAAAGCCATTTTTCTCTTTATAAATCCAACCAAGGAAAACAAAGTAAATTTATTACAAGAAATAATATGGATATAATTGATAGAGAAAGCAAACATATAAGGAAGAGACAATAATACTTAGATAATAGTTGAGGACTATGGGATGAATGAGGCCTTAGAAACAATTTTATTAATAATAAAGTCATCTATTTTTTCAATATAATGGCTACTTAATATCTATACCTCTAGCTATATTTGAAATAAGTTGCTTAAAGCATTTTAGAAAGTATGGAGGTTAAAGTGATCACCTACTTAGGTCTTCAAATGCTATCTTGCTTTATTTTTTCATTCAAATTTATCTTTTCACAACATGTCTATTAAAGGGGCTACTATAGTTGCATATCCCTTAATGGATTGTCTATACTCTATAATATTGAGAAAGTCTTAAGAATGCTCTGAATTATTGAATTGTTTGTAATTATGGCCACTAAAGCACTATTGTCACTTTTGTAGCATCTAGATTGACTCCATCTATGGAGACCATATGCCCTAAATACTCTATGAAATCCTTAGCAAATGAGCACTTATTCTCCTTGAGGAAGAGAGTATTATTAGGTAAAACCTGTAATACTTAAGATAAGTAGTCTTGACTAACTATATATAAGGATGCTATCAAAAACTATAACGAAAAACTTCTTAAGAAAGGGTTTAAATAAACGGTTCATTATGGCCTAAAAAGGACTAAAGCATTACTTAAGCCAAATCGCATAACCAAAAACTCATAATATTCTTCATGTGTATGTAAAGTGTCATCTCTTCCATGTCATCTTTGTACAAATGAATTTGGTGATAACTAGATCATCAATCTAATTTTGAAGGCACGTATGCTCCATAAAGCTCCTTTAGAAGCTCATGTATGGTTAATATAAGGAATTCATCCTTAACTGTTCTTCAATTCAATATCTAGTAATCAATGCAAAACTACCATATTCCATCCTTTTTTTTTTCTTTTAAATAACAAAGTAAGGGCAAAAAAATGACTAGCATTATGTTGTATTATTCTTTTATCAATCATGTCCTATTCTTAGCTTCTTAATCTTATTTTTCTAAACGTAAGGATATCTATATGGTCTCATATTAATCGAAGCAATCCTATTGATCAAATGAATCCTATGTTAGATGTGCAATAGTGGCGGCAATGATGAATGCGCCTCAAGTGCATGAGAATATCTATCTAAAACATTATCAATTTGAGTATGTTGGCAATAATCTCACTTAATGTGTTAAAGCTAACCTTGTAAGCCACTAATTGATAGTAAAAGGCCATTACATTCTTTTCAAACATTCTCTTTAACTAAGGTGAGAAATCTACGTTACAACTTCTTTAGTGACTTCTTTCAACGTTACCATGTGACTATCATTAGTAAATTTCATGGTCAGTATTGTATATTCAATTATAATAGCACCAAGACTTTGCAAACACTATACTCTTAATACTATTTATACTACTTGGACAGGAAGTATATTGACATATTTGGCCTTAAGATGTCAAGTGACTTCCTTTACTAATCATTACTTAAAATATAGGTGAAGGTGCCATAGTTGCTTCCTAGATCTACTAAAGTGTTCACTAACTAATTATTTAATTTGCCTTGAAATTTGATTGTTCAAGGTGCCATGACCTTAACAAGGCATGATAGTTGATGGCAATGGAGTTATTAATAGAATTATTTTCAATTAGGTCATGTACACTTTCTTCTTTAGCTATTTTATTTTTTTATTTATTCTAAATTTTCAACACAAAATAATTCAAAAATTGGGTCTTACACTCATTTCCTCTATGGAACTTCTCATCATAGCTAAAACATATACCTTGCTCTATTCTTACTTACACTTTTGATGTTGTTGATTGTTGAATGGGTAAAGATTTGATGGGGTGTAAAAGAAGAAGATGGTGTAGATGAAACATGTGGTTTGAAAATTGTAATGTATATGCTTAATGTTAAATGAAGAAGTGGAAAGAGAAGTTTTAGAAAGGCATTGTCTAAATATTTTGAGTCATAGATCTAGGCTAACTACATGGCATCCATTAAAGAAGAAGGTTTAATTACTTGTCACGTGTAATTATAGAATCTAATCTTGAAATGAAACAAGTCACGAGAAAAGATATTATAGTGAAGCATCTTCTAGTATAAAGGAAGATATTATATATTTTTTGATTTTCTGGTGTTTTGTGAAAAACAAAAAAATTATTAGACCTTAAAGATCTAACCCAATGAATCAACACTACTAAATCTTAGAATCTCTAACTCCCTTTGAGCAAATTATTGGTGGAGGCACCTAAATGCTCTTTGGAAGGTTATGAATCCTTTGAAGCTTCTTAATGTGATGTCAAATTACTTAGATTTTGATTCTTGTCATGTGATACTTGCATTTGATCCATACTTGCAAATAAAATCTACAATCATTATGAATAGTTACTACTTTACAAAAAAAAAAAAAAAATTAAATAAAAAAAAATTGCTTCCCCTCTTGCTATTGTTATTGCATAGTCAAAAACATTCTTTGAATTGCCTTCATATCGAATTGTGATCTTGTTGTGTTGGCCATAGATGAGAGCACCAAATAGCTAGATTCATGCCGAAGCTCAAGCCCATTAGCCAATTCTATTATCATTAGGGTTATGTTTGGTTATTGAGAATTCTAAAAGAGACATAAAGGCTAAAAACTTTCTCTCTCCTCTTACTATCATAATTATGATTTCACTTGCTCTATTCTCTTTCTTTGTGTATCTTTTAAATTAAGGTTTCTAATTTGTGACTAACACGTTGATTTTCTTACAAGGTGAAAGGGGTAATATGGGTTCTTAGAGTGAGCTACCAACTCTTAATAAAATTCTTTTGTGGGAAAGTTTGATCTTCCGCTTTCTTTTCATTTTCCATTTTATATTTAGTTCATTTTGTTTCAATTGTTACAATTGTTAACTTATGCATACAATTTTCCTACTCATATTATAACATGTATAAAACAATTTTATACAAATATATTATGTTTTATTTATTATTCATACCACTACTTATTGTGTAATCCCAATGCTAAATAAATATATGTCTCGTTAGCCTTTCTATAATAGTAAGTGTTAGGATGTCATGAGTTACTTTATGTCTTGGATTATTAAGTTGTGTTGCTTGTCATATGTAAATAATAATAATAACCTAATGAATGCTGCATTAGATATAATAAATATGTAATATATTGATATAATATGTGAATGCATGTAGTGATTATATATTGAGCTTTAAGTTACCCCATGCCGATGACATGGAATCTTATGATGAACTTACATACGAGTTATCTTATGAGAGTAGGATGATAGTAGCTTTGACTACGATGAAAATTGAATAATGGTTAACTAGTATGTTATGTTGGATGGACTCAATTTGCTTATGATGGATTCAACAAACCTTCTGTTAGCTTTATATTTTCATTTCATTATAATTAATTTTGTGATGGTGGAGTATGGTACATTTGAGCTACTTGATTACAATTGGAAATATTGGTTTTATAAGAGCTTGGTATATATTATATGTGATTGTATAATTTAGCATGTTCTTAAACCTTTAATGCTTAGAGTGTGTAAAACATAGGTTAAAAATAAAAGTAATAAATAAATTAATCAAAGGAAATAAGTGATTTTCATATCAAATTTTGGTATAGCATGTAAATTGATATTAAGTGCTGGTGCAAAACTCTCATAGAAAAAAATCTAAACATTGGTATGGCATGTAAATAGGCTTTAAGTACCTAGGGTAAATTTTTCTAAAGGAAAAGTCCAAACCTATACATTTCCCATACATTGTTTTCTTCCACACTATTCCTTATAGATTCTTTCATGTGCCATACAAAAAGGCCTAGAGGAGAACACTCAAGAATAAGCCAAAAAGTAAGTTTTTGCAAAGGATTAACTAAAAACGCTTTTCTTTTATTTAGGCACTAGAAACTCATGAAAATCAGGTCTTTATAGAGGAGTAATGTAGGAATCACTAGTTAAAGTGTCAGGGTACCAAGAAACAAAGTGTCAGTCAAATTCCTTATATAATTTTATAAGTTCCTTTCTTCTGTATTTTTGGAGTTGTATCTAACACTTGCTTTAGTCTCTATTTGTAGTGACATAAGTCCCTCCCCTACAACTCATGAATTAAGAATTCTCACAACAACAAGGTCTACTTGATAGAAATTCGAAGTTAATGAATGCTCTCGCAAGAATCTTTTACAAAATTTTTAACTAATATTATCAACTAATCATATTGTAGCCTTCAATCCAAACTGAGGATAGGTTTTTGGAGTTAGCTTACCTTGGCAGGATCAAGACCCTTTGTCCTAGGCATTGTAGCATATGTGTCACCCCAGGCATAAGGGGCATGATAACTTGATGTCATCCTTACCTTCCTTCGACTTATCACCTGTAGTCTGTTTAGGGTTCTAAACTCAACAATGGCAACTAAACACGAGGATTGCGCTTGTTGCAAGACTTAAGCATTGTAAAGAGCATATGTGTACGTATAGATTTTTATGTATGGTGCATAACGTGTAAGGGTGTATATGTCATAGAATTTCTATATGTGTATGTACGTAAAAGTTTGTGGCATTGGGTAATGTGTGTGTATCAAGAGTAGTATACAATGTGTGTGTATGTGTAGGCATCATAAAGTGTGTGTAATTAGCTAAGTATAGTGGTAATCAAGCGGTGACATACAGTGTTCGTATGTACATATGAAATTAGAGTAGCTATGTACACTGTGTGTATGTATGAGACAACATGTTGGGAGTTGTATGAGTATCGATATCGTGTGTGCATATATTAGGGGTAATATTGAAAATTACATGGAGTATGGTTTGGAAGCTCAAAATATGGAGTAGAGGGTAGAGTTAAGGAGAAAGAAGTATCGAGTTGCGAATTTATTAAATTCTAAGCTAGCTTTTATATTTTGAACAAGTACTAAAGGACGCATGGTGTTGGATCACTTTAAGATAAGAGCTCTAGGGATGGGATACGTACTTATTGAATGTATGTGTTAAGATAATGAATATAAACCGAACTAATTGAAACATTGACTTAATTGTATTACTGGTTGTGCTTAGTTTTGACCACCTACTAGTCGGGTCTAGTGGTGTTGGTGAGGCACCTAATGATCTTTACATGACACTGTCCCTTATGTAGTATAGTATTGAAATGACCTAAGTAGATCTAGGTTAATTTATAGCATTCAAGTGTTAGGAAGAACCCAACATCAATACTATGTAATATTTATATATTGCATGTTAGGAGATGTGAATAACCCTAAGTCTTAAGATTTTGAGACTGTAATGGTTGTGGGCCTAAATAAAACACCAATACTATGTAGTATTAATGTTAATTCAATATTTAAGTTATGGAGTGATGATATTTTTTTATTATGTTATTGTTTTTAACTATAGAGTTGAGTGGTTAACATCCCACTCTAGTAGTAATTTTGAGATTATTAATTGTGAATTGGTAAATTTCATGTAATTATTCTGTGGGTCTTAAATAAGTTGCAGTTTTGTAAATGCCTGATGTGTTAATAGAAGTTAGGGACACATGATGGAGTTGTAGCATCCTTAGTTCTGGGGCATTATAGCTTTTAGTGGTATTAGAGCCTAAGTTAAAGATCTCTAGGGAAATAGGAATGATGACTCATAGGTGGATAAGATTTTAGTGATCAGAACCCATCACTGCCTTCATTACAGGCATAATAAAAGAGGATTAAGTGATCAACACCCATCACCCCCTTCATTACAAGCTTAATAAAAGTGAATTGAGCAAACAACGGCTGTTACCCCCTCAATTACGGCCATAACCAAAGGAGTAATTGATGTTGGAGTTGAATTTCACCTTTTTATCACGACCGTAATTATATATTAGGAGAGTAATCACTCCCTCCATCATGGCCATGATTAGTGGAGATGTGGTAGATACAAAAAAAAAAAAGGAAAAAAAAAAAGAAAAAGTAAAAGGGCATGGGTAGCTAAAAGGTTAGGCTTGAATCTGGAAATGAATTGTCAAGTGTTTACATATTATCTTCAAGTTGTCATATGTCCTCTTAATGTTCCCTACTGCCTTGTTATTTATTGTTTCTTTTGTTTACCCATCTCCTAACTTTCTTTTAGGTTGGTTGTCTATGTTTTCATTCTTAGAGTGTCGCCTAGGATAGCAGGTTTAAGTTCTTCTCAACCTCAAGACTACTTAACTGAAGAGCAAGATGCCTAGGGTAGTTAGAATGTACAGGGAAGCCAGGGTACTCAGGGAGGTTATTGATTACCTAGCGTATGGAGGCAGCAGGACTAGTAGGGGTACATGCCTATAGAGTTCAATGAAGTGCAGTTACTCAATGCCATGAACAATCTAGTGGGTGCCATAGTCTAGCAACAAGAACAGATTAGACAAGATGTACAGATGATCCAAGTTAATGCTGATGCCTAGTGTCAAGAGAGGTAAACAGTTTGGCAACTAGGGATGGACTATTTCTAAAAGTGGATAAGGAGTTTGACTCTAAGCCTAATGACGCCATTGCTACTGAAGAGTAGATTAGGTAGACAGAGAAAGCTTTTGCTATGGCTACAAATTCAAATGATAAGAAAGTGGACAACACATCTTTCATGTTGAAGGGAGATGCATTGAAATGGTAGGATGGTGCCTTGAGTGTAGAGCCTAAGGTAGGGACCTAGACTTGGGAGAGGTTTAGGGATAGATTTTTCGAGTACTTTATTTCCTCTAATGTGAGAGAGTAGATGTAGTTGGCATACTAAACTCTTTAGTAGGGGAGTAAGATTGTAGAAACCTATGAGACCGAATTGGATCGATTTGAGATAATAACTGTAGAGATTTGGTCCAACTCAAGTACTATGGCTTTCACTCAAACACAAAAGCAGAGCTTGATTTCTTCCTAAAAAGATATTTACGTTTTCAATTAAGATGGGATGATTCTTTCAATAAAAAAATAATCAATAATATCAAAGTCTATTTTCTCCTACTGTGAATACATTTCAATTCTTCATTCTCCATCGAGTTGTCGAGACAATTGAAAAAAGGGGGGACTAGAGACTGCTCAAAAGAAAAAAAAAATGAAATGCCTAAAGCTTTTCTTTGGAACTATTTCAGAATTATCCAACTTGAGTTATGAAGTAGTTAAGGATTAACGGATTTGCTCACAAGTTGGAGCTCGAACTGTAGGAGAAGGTTGCAACCTTTTAGCTTATGGCTTATGTAGTAGTAGTTGATAAGGCCAAGTGTTTAGAGTAGCTTATGAAAAGGAAGTAGGAGCAATTAGCTCATAAGGCAATAGTAACCTTAAGGAAAAGGCTTATGCTAGGTTATGTGATGCCAAGGTCAAACAAAGCAAAGAGACTTGTTATAAGGGTAGTTATCAGAGAGGGTAAAGATAGTTAAGTGGTAGTATAGCCTAGACTTATGGCATTGCCAACACTAGTTCAGACTAGAGCAACTATACCACCTGTGAAGTGTACATGATGTTTCGAGCCTCATGAGGTGTCAGCTTGTAAGTGGGTAGTAGGGGTGTGTTTTCTTTATGGTAAGACCGAGCATGTGAGTAGGGATTGCAAAGAGTCTATCGTCTTGCACTAAGTTTTTTTTTACAGTTGCAGCCATAGAGGACATTGTATAGCAAATTATAGGGATATAGGGAGCTAGGCAACCTAGGGAACACCAGTTGTAAGACCCCAAGTGGTCCCCAGAGTAACTTATCCTTAGTAGGCTAGCCTATGGCAAAGAGCCCCAGCCTACATCTTTGCACTTAAGTACTAAGACACTGCCTATGACATAGACGCCATGGTAAGTACGCTCTTTGTCTTATCCCATAATGTTTATGCACTTTTTGATATTGATGCTTCCTACTCGTGTATGGCTAAGTCTTTCATAACTGTATGTGGGTTACATGTTTTTATCTTGGATAATTGCTTAGCTATGAATACCCCATTGGGGAGTGGAATGATTTTAAACTGAATTTGTAAGGATGTGAAGATAATGGTTAATGGAAGAGCTTTAGTGACAGACTTATTGGTGTTAGAGCTATTAGATTCTAAAGTCATTCTAGGGATGGACTGGCTATTAAGCACCATGCTACGCTTGATTGCTACAATCGAGTAGTATTCTTTCAACCCCCAAGAGGAGTATCTTTTTTTTATAGACTAGAAACTCAAAGGTTGACTTAATGTATTTCTTACAACTTATAGGAAAGACCTATTGTAGTGGCTATAATAGCATAAGCGAACAAGACAAAGTTAGAGTTACATTTGATACTAGTAGTACAAGATTATTTAGATGTGTTCCTTAAAGACTTACTAGGTATTTTACCTAATAGGGAGGTCAAATCTAAAATTGATTTAGTTCTAAGGACAAAACCTATTTCGAAATTGGCTTACTAAATGGCCCCGACCAATTTAGTGGAGCCGAAGAAGTAGTTGCAAGAGTTATAGGATAAAGGCTTCATTAGGCTCAACTTGTTACCTTAGGGGGCTCTAGTACTATTTGTAAAGAAGAAGGATGGAAGTTTATAGATGTGCATTGACTATCAAGAGTTGAATTAGGCCATGACAAAAAAGAAGTGTCCGCTTCCGAGGATTAATGACCTTTTTGATCAGTTGCAAGGTGAACAGGTCTTTTCTATAATAGACTTGCACTTAGAGTATTATCAATTGAAGGTTGGAGCTAAGGATGTAGAGAAGACAGCTGTTTGAACCAAATATAGGTTATACGAATTTTTGGTAATGCCTTTCAATTTGACAAATGCTCTAGTGGCATTCATGGACCTCATGAACAAAGTATTTAGGGAGTACCTTGATAAGTTTGTCATTGTTTTTATTGACAACATCCCCATTTACTCTAAGAATAGAGAAGAACATAAAGAGCACGTAGGATTGTATTAGGAAAGTTGAGGGAAGAAAGGCTTTATGCTACGTTTAGCAATTGTGACTTCTGTTGGAGCAGGTAGCTTTCTTGGGTTATTTAGTAAATTAAGATGGTATAGTTGTAAACCTAGAGAAAATAAAGGTAGTCATTGAGTAGCCTAGACCTACTACTATGTTAGAGGTCAAAAGTTTTCTTGGGTTAACTAGTTATTATCTAAAGTTTGTAGAGGGATTTTCTAAGATTGCCATGCCTTTGACTCAGTTGACTCAAAAAGGGGTCAAGTTCGTGTAAGATAATAGTTGTGAAGTAAGCTTCTAGTAATTGAAGGATAGATTAGTGATGGTTCTGATACTAACCTTACCTCACAGTAGGGAAGAGTTTGCTTTTTACAATGATGCCTCCATACAAGGGTTAAGGTGTGTTCTTATGTGGAATGGTAAGGTGATAACATATGCGTCTCACCAACTTAAGCTATATGAGAAAAATTACCCGATTCATGACCTAGAATTGGTAGCTATGGTACATGCATTGAAGCTTTGGAGACACTACCTAATGGGAGAGAGGTGTAAGGTGTATATGAATCATAAGAGTCTCAAGTATTTCTTCACTCAAAAAGACTTAAATCTAAGGCAAAGCCATTGGCTAAAGTTGATCAAAGACTATGACCTAGATATTCAATACCACTTAGGTAAATATAATGTAGTATCTGATGCCCTAAGTAGGAAAAGACAAGGAAATTTGGCTAGCTTAATCACTACTCAAAAGCCATTACACGAGAAAATGCATCCACTTGAGTTAGAGATGTTAACTGGAGAGGTTAGGGCTAAATTGGCTAGTTTGAGGATACAACCTATCCTAATAGATCAGATTAAAGCTACGAAGTTAGAAGATCAAGGGATCCTAGAGATTAAGGGCAAGATAAGAGTAGGAAAAGCTCTAGACTTTACAATAGATGTTAAGGGAGTTGTGAGATTTAAAGGCAAACTATGTATGCTGGTACAATCGGGTTTGAGAAGTGAGATTTTGAAAGAAGCGTACTACTATACCTATTCTACTTATTCAGGGGGCATGAAAATGTATAAAGACTTGAAGGATCACTATTGGTGGAACAATATGAAGAGAGAAATAGCAAACTATGTATCCAAATGTCAGACTTACCAATTAATTAGAATCGAGCATTAGAGGTAGGCCGGTGAGTTAAAACCTTTATCGGTACTATAATGGAAGTAAGAGCATGTGATTATGGACTTCGTCACTGCCTTACCTAAAACTTTGGTGAAACATAATGCCATATAGGTGATAGTAAATAGGTTGACCAAGCCTACACATTTCATCCCCATAAACATCAAGTATCAATTGGGAAAGCTCACTAAGTTGTATATTTAAGAGGTAGTGAGATTGCATAGGGTACCGGTATCTATCACATTTGATAGTGGCACCTGGTTTATCAATCACTATTGATGAAGCTTACAGAAGGCTTTAAGTACCAAACTTTGATTTAGTACTGCTTTCCAACTATAGATAGATGGTTAGTCTGTCAGAATGCACCATTTAGATTCTAGAAGACTTATTGAGAGAGTGGATGCTTGACTTCAGTGGACATTGGGATGAGTATTTAGCCTTAGTGTAATTTTCTTATAATAATAGCTATCGAGCTACTATTCAAATGGCTCCATTTGAAGCACTATACATTAAGAAGTGTAGCTTGCCTATTCATTAGGACAAAGTAGGTGCGAGATCGTTAATGAGACCAAACTTGGTGTAGGAGGCAATTGATAAGATTAGGTTGATTCATCAAAGGATGCAAATTGCCCAATGTAGGCAAAAGAGTTACATTGATTGGTAGCATTGCCCCCTAGGGTTTTAGGTAGGCAATGAGGTATTGCCGAGAGTTTTACCAATAAAGGGTATGGTCATTTGGCTTGAGGTGCAAGTTGAAACTGCGATATTTAGGCCCTTATAGAATCATTAAAAAGATTAGCAAAGTGGCCTATAGGTTAGAGCTCCTACTATAGTTAGAGGGTGTGCACAACGTTTTCCATGTGTCTACGTTAAGAAAATATAAGAAACCCAGTTTTAATCGCATGTGTAAGTAATAGATTTAGAGTGGCTAGAGTTATGACTGGACATATTGGTGGTGGAATGACTAGTAAAGATAGTAGATACTAAAGTACAACAATTAAGGAGAAGGATTATTCCTTATGTCAAAGTTTAATGGCTTAACTAGTCGAAAAGAGAAGTAATTTGGGAGCTTGAGGAGGAGATTAGGAGTAAGTACTCAAAACTATTTGAGGACGTAAGTATGTAAACTTTCGAAGATGAAAGTTTTGTTGAAGGGGGAAAAACTATAAAAACCAAGTTAAAAATAAAAATATTAAATAAATAAATTTAAGGGAATTAAAGGAAATAAGTTATTTTTATATTAGACTTTGGTATGACATGTAAATTGATATCAAGTGCCAAAGGCAAAACTATCATAGGAAAAGATCAAAATATTTGTATGGCATGTAATTAGGCTTTAAGTATTTAGGGTAAATTTATCCAAAGGAAAAATTCAAACCCATACTTTTCCCATATGTTATTTTCTTCCCTACTATTCGTTATCGTTTCTTTTGTGTGCCATACCAAAAGGTTTAGAGTAGAACACTCAAGACCAAGCCAAAAAGTGATTTTTTGCAAAGGATTAACCGAAACCAAGGAAGTCACCACTTTCTCTTTGAGGTAATTCTCTTTTCTTTATCTAGGTACTATAAACTCAAGAAAATCATGTCTATACAAAGAGTAGCGTAGGAATCGCTAGTTAAAGTGTTAGGGCACCAGGAAACAAAGTGTAAGTCAAATTCTTTATACAATTTTACAAATTCTTTCTTCTCTATTTTTAGAGTTGTGTATGTTGCGAAGAGCATATGTGCAAGTACAGATTTTTGTGTGCAGTGCATAACGTGTAATGGTATATATGTCACTGAATTTCTATATGTGACTGTCTGAAAGTTTGTGGCATTGGGTAATATGTATGTGTCAAGTATAGTATGTGTTGTATTTGTATGTGTAGGCATCATAAAGTATGTGTGATTGGCAGAGTATAGTTGTGGTTGTGCGGTGGCATATGGTATGTGTGTGTGCGCATGAAATTGGAGTAGCTATGTATACTATATCTACGTGTAAGATGACATGTTGGGAGTTGTATGAGTATCGGTAGCATGTGTACATATATTAGGGGTAATATTGAAAAGTTACATGGAGTATGATTTAGAAGCTTAGAGTATGGAGTAGAGGGTGGAGTTAATGAGAAAGAAACATCGAGTTGTGAATTTATTAAATTTTAAGCTAGCTTTTATATTTTGAACAAGTACTAGAAAACACATAGTGTTGAATCATTTTAAGATAAGAGCTCTGGGTATGGGATAAGTGTTTGCTGAATGTATGTGTTAGGATAATGAATATAAACTGGACTAGTTGAAATATTGACTTAATTGTATTACTAGCTGTGCTTAGTTTCGACCACTCATTGGTCGAGTCTAGTGGTGCTGATAAGGCACTTGGCGATCTTTGCATGACGTTGTCCCTTGTCGAGTACTGTATTGAAATGACCCAAGTAAATCTAGGTTAGTCTATAGCATTCGAGTGTTGGGAAGAATCTAATACCAATACTATGTAGTATTTATATATTACATGTTAGCGGTCGTGAATAACCCTAAGTCTCAAGATGTTGAAACAATAATGGTTGTAGGCCTAAATAAAACATTTAAAACTATTGTTTACTACATTTAATAGTGATATTTATGTGTGTGTTTGATTGATGCTTGTATTTCATGCACATATGTATGGTATCTTGTACTAGGCATTGGCTTATCTTACGGGGATTGTTATTTTTCAATTCTAGTGACAAGTTACAAGATAGATGCTGAGGTTTATACTAAAGATTATAGATTTGACTATCTATACTATGATGAGCAGAGAGAGTAATACTGTTATAAAGATAGAGCTGACGCATCGTAATTTAGTTATAGGTGTGGACTAAAGAATTTGTATTTATTTCCTTTATAATTGCTTATTTAGAAGACTTGTGTGGTTTTAGAGTCGCATGTGACTCACGTTGCTAGATCTAGTAGTTTAATTATTGTTGGAGCTATGAGGCTTTAGGTTATAATTTAAAGTTCTTTAGTGATTTTAGTTATAGAGTAATGATATTTTCGATTATGTTATTATTTTTTACTCTAGAGTTAAGTGGTCGACATCTCACTCTAGTAGTAATTTTGAGGTTATCAATTATAAATTGGCAAATTTCATGTAATTATTCTGTGGATTTGAAATAGGTTGCAGATTCTTAAATACCTAACATATTAGTAAAAGTTAGGACACTTGGCGAATTTATGGCATCTTAGGTTTTAAGGTGTAATAGAGTATGGTTTGAGTATGTAGTGGATTCATTGCATCCCGGCCTTTAGGGCATGATATTAATATGTATGCTATATGTGTCGTATTATATTTAACACAGCATATAAGTTGTTCATGATTGTATAAAATATTATATTATAAATGTTAAATATTGTAGATAAAATATAAATGATATGCATAATATACAAATCTTACAAATGGACATGTATATGATAATATAATAATATATCATATACGTAAAATATATTTAACTAAGAACTATATATATATAAATATATCATATGTTATAATGCATATTTTTAAGTGGTAAATAGGGGTATTCTCGCATATTTTCCGCTATTAGGACCTTAAACAAAAGGAAAAACAATAATGTTGTTGTAGCAAAACTAATTGCCTATATCTTTGCAATAATCATTTCGAGAGACTTTAATTTCCGCAATTGTATTGAAGACAACCGGTCAAGAGTTGAGTACTCGAAAGTACTCGGCAGCTGGTGGAGCGTTCAATTTACGGGATAGTATAGTATCTAAATTTGCCTGTCCTTAAAAGCTAAGGTTGACCTCTAAGTCAATTAGGCCCATACGCGTAAGAAGATTTTTTAGGACAAGTGTCGAGGCAAAATCTCAGTTTCTAGCTATTATTATTTGGAAGTTTGTTAATATTCAAGTTAATGTTTTTTAGAACGTGGAAAAGTACTGGAAAATCATAAATTATTGACAAGAGCTACAACCACCAGTTGATGTTATTCTCTCTTTTGTGTTTTTTTTTTTTTACCTCTCCTTTTTCTCCTCTCTCTCCTCTCCATATGGAAAGAAATAAATACCGCGGTTGATAAATTTTTAAATAAAAGAAATGAGCTGAAATGAATAAAAATCAAAATAAACGGTGAAATAAAAGAATATGATTTTCATTTTATATTTAGATATTTAAAAGGAAATGGAAGAAAACTAGAGAAAGTTTTCCATTTTCTTTGTTTAATTTACATTATACGAAGGAAATCAAAGTTAAAATTGTTTAAAAGACCATATCAATACTTTTTTTACTCCACAACTTTTGATGTTAAGTATTATTTTTATAACTTCAAAGTGTTTTCCACTTATTTCTACCACTTTCTCTCCGATTTTAGAGAAAAACATCTTGGTTTGAAAAGTGAAAATCTTTCTTCTCCTTTCCTTCTGTTCCCTTGAATTTGTAATATCATTTCAATTATGAAACATAAAATTTTCAACCTTTCCCACTGATTTCTCTTTCTATTTTCTTTTGATTTCTATCCATCCTAAACTTAGGAAAGGGCCTATTGATTTAATAAACAGAGCCGACCAAAGACCCGTTAGTTTATAGAAATCTAGGCTATTTAAACCCCTGACCATTGACCCCCCAAAAAAGAAAAAAAATTGACTTGTTTGAACTAGTGGGTTGCAATTTACATATATATTTATATATATCAAATATTATATTAACATATATATTAGACATATTTATGTATTATATATATATTATATCATACATATTAATATATGTAATATAACATATGCATACAATATACATATTTCACATATATGTATATTGCAAGCTGTAAAAGAAAAAAAGTAAAATTATTGGATACTCGATTTAGAGGCCTAAAAACTAGCTCATGAAACAGTAAGTCTCATGAACCAACCCAAAACCAGCACTAGATAAGCTAATCACAATTTAACAAAATATTGAACCATTGCTTAATGGTTTCGGTGCCTAGCCCCAAGTCTAATCTATCCTATCAGTGATTAAATACATTCTTATCGATGTACTAAAGGAATCCAATATGATCATTTGATTACAACGCATAATTTTCTATTCCTCTCTTCTTTATTTAATTTTTTTTTTATTTTCTTTTTACCAAAAAGATAACTTTATTTAATGATTACAAACAGTGCTGAACTACAATTTTAATCTATAAATAGAAGATTAAGGAAAAGGGATAATGTTTTACAACCGAAAAAGTGCACATCATCCCTACTATGCCTTGATAGTTGTGGGTGTAAGAGTATGGATGTAAGGGTTATGTACACGTTGCATATCAAGTCATACTATAAATGTCTAAAAGAAACATTGTACATATGGAATGATCAAGTGAAAAGGAATAGATAATTTCGATAAAATTGAAATACATATTGAGATAAGTAGAAAAGTTCAATAATATCAAACTCCGTAACAAATGAAGAATTAGATTATGTTCTTACAGTATATGAGTTCCCTTCATCAGGCCTAGCAAAAACCTTATTATAAATATGAATTAAATTGAGAAATGTTAAATTAGGTAAACCAAAATAATAAGTTTTATGTCTAAGTCTATCATACCAAATTTCTTATAATCTTTTCGTATTACTTTGAAGCCAATAAGTCCCGTATTGTAGGACGATTGTAGGACATGTTGAGGAATTCTCAATTTAGTATTATTATCATCCTTTCTCTTTTATACTAGATATAACGCCTGCTAGAATGTGGAAAAGCATAGGAAAATCATAAGTTATTGACAATAACAGCACCCACCGGACCTGTCGATTTTGCTCTTCAGGTTCTCTTGTTTCTTGGTTACTTTTTTCTAACCCTCCCTAGAAGCAGACAAACACCTATTTGAGATTCAAAGTCAAATATATCCCTATCAATGTACTTAGTAATAACGGATTGTAGATTATTCGTACACGCAAAACCATTCACGTGTTTGGAAAATCAACCTGCGGAAAATCCAGTCAGCTTGTTCTGCTCGCTACGCGTTTTCGTGAAGGAGAGGCGGTAAGAGTCTCAGGGTATTCATCTATGAAAAGCTATTTATTTTTATTTTTATTTTTTTAAGACAGGGTTGATATTTACATTGTACTATTGGGATCACACCATGGTCACGCGTGTGGTTAATAATATATATATATATATTATTTTAATGGTGAAGAAGTTTAGAAAATAGATAAGGGAAAAAAAAAAAAAAAGCTAATGGATTAGCCGGTTTATGAGGTTAGTTTTTTGTTAATAAAAGTGGAATGCAGTTGATAGTTGAAATAATCAAATATTTGATTTACCCTTGAGGAATTAGGCAACTATTTAAAGGAAGAGTTAATAATCAATTTTAGAAAATATATTCCAAGATAATAATGGTAAAAAATTATAGAATATAGCAAAAATTGTAACATCTCAGGCTAAAAGTAATGAATATTTAAATCGACAAATACTAATTGATCCATTTCAACTACTTAATTCAAAAATTTTAAACTTATATTGATAATATGTTCATAACAATGGCCTTATAAAATAGTACTATAATCATTTACAAAACATATAAGACACTTAAAAATGAAGTCTTATAATCTCCCTCTCCCTTGAAACATGTAACGTTATTGTTACAAGGCTTTACAATTTGGTTTAAATCTTTCCCTGTTTTTGGTATACGATTTAGGCTACCCACGTCACATCCTAATAACATTCTTTACCTTTTTCAGACCTCTTTTTTAAATTAAATCCGTTTTGATACTATTTGTAATACCTCAAGTTAAAAATAATGAATAGCTAAGTTAACAAATATTGATGAACTCATTTTAACCATTTGACAAAAAAATTTCAACCTTGTGTGGATAAAATATTTATAATTATAATTTTATAAACTAGTAGTATAATGTCTCATAATTTGTGTAGGACACTTAACTAGAGGGGCTTATAAAAGCGGTTAAAAAAGTTTCATTTGTTTAGATGTTTTAGATAGATAAACCAGAATCAAAATACAAAATCAGTAGGTTAAACACCATTATCCTGCGGCAAGATTATGTAATTGTCTACTAAAGCACTAATCTTTACACTTCTGTGAATCTTGCAACAACCATCTTCTTTTTCCAGAAGAGGTACAATGAAAACAGAGAGGGAATAAAAAAATTCATCATCAGCATCTTCTTGCTGCATTCTCCCTACCAAAAGGTCCGCTATAGAGCTGACCTTCCATGGGATTGCTTCAATCAATCATTCTACAACAGCAAGAGTTCTTCCATGCAAACCATTATTATATTGAAATATCACAGTTTAGCAATTGTGTGTGATGAAAGTAGACGAGCTGCTGTAACTGAGTCATGCCTTTTTGGATCATAAGTTAGTTTTTATGGTAGATTAGCGTTTCATACAGAATACATGCGAGAATTACGAAAAAGAAGATAAAAATTTAGTAAGCGATCGTTATCATGAAATCACCTTTTCCCTTATTTGATATGAGTATAAATTTGTCAATTCATAAAATCTCATTATGTGATGAAACAAATTTGCTAGTAAAAATATTCTCAGATCCTCGAATAACCGTGTTCCTCAAGAAAAATAGGTTCACATGCTTGCTATTAGGAAGATTATGTAACACATCATTTTTAATTAACATTTTCTCTAAAAAACAAAGAAAAAACAATATGCAATATTGAGTAATTACAAACGGTAGGAGTTTGCGGCAATTTCTACTTTCAATGAAGGGAAAACTAATATTAGTTTCTACAAATAGTTATTTTCTATCAAATTCCTATTTATTTGACTTATCATTAATCATTCTACTTGAAATGTGTTTTCTGACGAACACTTCTTTTAAAATATTTGCTCCACAATGAAATTATTATTTAGGCATATTGACTACAGGTCAACTCTCCTGCTGCTACGAAGGATCCGTCGAAATAAATGACGGGAAAGCTGTTATAAGTCCGACTTCATAATATAATCACTAGCTCCCCTCTTAGGGTTAATCTTTGAAACACAGTTAAAGAAACATTCTTCATCATGATAAAATTATCCCTTTACATAGTCTTAGTATGGTTTCTTTTATTACTTAACCACCAAACTAACAAAGCTCAAACTCATTGGTTATATAAACACTGTCCAAGCACAAGCACGTTTTCTCCAGACAGCACATATAGCCGAAACCTCAACACCCTTTTATCCCAACTAGCTACGGCTGCTGGCAAAGCCACCAATGGGTTTGGCAACAAGACTGTGGGTGGATCCACATCCAACCCTGTCTATGGAGTCTTCTTCTGCCGGGGTGACATCAGTAATTATGATTGTTCGTCATGCGTTTCGTTTGCCATTAACGACAGAGTCAATAGAGGCTGTCAAAGCCAAAAAACAGTGATCATGGGCTACGATCATTGCATGTTGCACTACACATCCCAACCCATCTTCTCTAAATTACAGTTGGAACCATTATTCCTATTTTCTGACTACAACATACCAGATTTCTCAGACCCCACGCAGTATGCCAATGCGCTTAGGAATTCAGTGAGTCGACTGATCCCAGAGGCGGTCGCGGGAGAACGTGGTAAAAGGTTCGCGGCGGAGCATGCACCCTTCCATGTTATGCAGACTCTGTATACGCTTGCAGAATGCACACCGGATCTGACGAATGCCGACTGTAACGAGTGCCTTACCAAAGCCAATGAGAGTCTTCCCCAGGGAAAACAGGTCGGAAAAGTTATGACGCCCAGCTGCAACATAAGGTTTGAATTTATCCCGGTTTACGTTAATTCTGCTGCAGCTGGGCCTGATGCCTCTGTTGACGATACTCCTCTGATTACCCCTCCGGATCTTCCTTCTCCAAGACTTGCTCCTTCGGTTAACGCATCCAATGGCGTGGAAGAGTCATTTCGGTAAGCTCCTGGATGACTTAAAATATTGAAACAAATTTGCTTTTTATTGTTGGGATAATTTATAACATAAGTTCACAGGAAAATTCATTCAATTATTCATCTACGTTTTGGGCTGTCGAACCGAGTATGTTGCCTGAATCGTATAGTATGGTCTGCTAAATTAACTCAGTTGGACTGAATAACGATGGAAATTCTATGGTAACGAGGAACGCATCCTAAAAATATAAAAAAGGGATCTACAGAATAAATATTACTTGTATAGAATCGTGAAGACGCTTTTTACAAAAGGTGCATTCGGTTTGAGTTAATTTTGTACTATAAAATGTGCATTCAGTTTGTTGCCTTTCTAAAACGCGGCTTTAGTTTGTTTTACTATAATTGGAGGCACCTTTCAAAAAGGAACTTTCCATACAAATGACACTATAACTGGAAACGCTTTTCAAAATGATGCCTTTAGTTATAACAACATGTACACAAAATAAAAAAAGTTGAAAAAACCCCTACACTCAAAAAACAAAGTAAAAGTAGGAGTCACAATGTTATTAAAACCCTAAAACTCTAAATCTAAGCGACCTCCTAGCATCCTGATAAATAGCTATAGCATGTGATGGTATTTATTACTTGACATCCAATTCACTTCTTGAAGGCCTAAATTATTTACTAAAACGATAATACAAAAAGTGAAATGTAAGGCATACAGCTCATTAAAAACGTTATATTGATATTAAGTTCTATATAAACACAAATGTCATGAAGTGTAATTTGTAAGAAATACAATATTTGTCTGCTAGTCCTAGTAAACACTTAGGACATTCTAGATGCAATACTCTCATTGTGGCTACTCTCCTCAAGAATAGGTGAAGCTTAAGACTCCTAAGTCTATAGTAGTCGTTAACGTGGGTCTAAAAAAGTAGGGTATTGATAGTAGCCACTTGGGAAGAGTTCTTGCCTTAAGAACTAACAGACCTCCTTCCTCTCTTAACTAGTGCTAGGAATGTGAAAAGGGTTTTGTCTTAGACATTTGAAGTTGGGGTCTTGAACATACTCGCTTAGCGCATACCCTTGGACGAAGCCTTTAAAGGGGGTGGAGTTACACCATCATTGCCACAACGGCCTTATCCCTAAGTATGCTTAACTCCTCTTGTCCGTATCCACCTGCCATTCCTAAGGGGGTCTAGAAGGTCAAAATCCACCTAGGCATCCTCACCTAGCTTGTCCCTTTGAACTTAAGCTACATAAGGAGGGTAGAAAGTGATTAGGAGATAGTCATGTAGCAATTGAATCCCATGCTTAGCCGATGTTCGAGTTGCTTGGTAGTTGACCCATCGAAAGAGATCTTAATCTGCTGGAACTCTTTTCTTTACAAAATATAAGATTTTTGAGACATTGTATAAAAAAAATGAAAGTAGGAAAATGTAATTGTAATCGAAACTAGTCTTATCAACTGCCTAAGTGATGCTCTAGTTTGACTAATGTACCATCAGGTGAATCTTTTGTACCACTACTGGTACCCACGCTCCACTCCTCTAGGTCTATCCATTTGAATGACTCGAGAATGGTGATCATTCCATGTGGTAATGTGGGGGAAGATGTTGCGTGATCCCATCTATATTCGTCCTCTTACATAGGGCAATGCAGTACAATGCATCCTTTGTATCGCATCTCAAGTCCTCTATAATCTACCAAATTGCTTAACCAATTGATCACGAAAGTGTCACTCAATAATGTGAAAGCATATGAATGGCACTCGAGCTCCCTAGATGTGTTGGCTAGCATAGCAGAAATAAGGTAGTATCTCTAGAAGATCATCTGGATATGGTTGTAGACTACATTAAAGAAATATTTATTGCAATTATTGTAATGGAAATGTGGTGATAGAGTTAGTAGTTAAACGGCATGTAAAATAAGTACCTAATCAAAGCTTTGTCTATTAAAGGCATTGCGATAGGCTATCATGACATGGGTAGGGTGTGTCCTTGTATGCAATCAGCTATCCACCTAGTAGCTAAGGGCCTCTCACTGTCTACTATCATGCCATGCTTGGGGATGGGAGCTATGTGGAAGAACCTATCCTCTACTCATACTTAAAGGAGAATCGCTGTACCTCTCATCTCATGAGTAGTCTTTGTCGAAGAGCCACATAGCTACCTATATAGCCATACAAAGCACATAAATCCTTAGCTGTACTGATTAGCTTTCATTAAGACATCTAATAAAGGTAGGAACATGGCATGCACCGGGTTTCCTAATTTGTCGATGAATATGAACCCCCCTAGTATTTGTAAGATGTAAGCTTCGATATGTTGTCTAACTTGCTCATTGTCCAACTGATTGAGTGGGGAAGGAAAGTGGTCAACTAGCTAGCCCATACATAGGTGCCCTCCTTGCCCATCAATAGAATCCTTTGGAACTACCTCGAGGTAAGTAGTGCATACGTATGGCTAGCTCTTGTACGTGCTCCCTATCACTGGTAGTCCATAAACTCTAAGGTTGAATTGAACCTCCATGTCCTAAAGTGTAATCATCATCTCTCCATAGGCCATGTGGAAAGCATAAGTCTCCCTCCTCCACCTTTCTATAAGTGTTGTGATCAAGTGGTGATATAGCTGGATGTATAGAAGGCAGCTTAAGCCAATGAATCTAGCCTAATCAAGGCAAGGAAGCATACCGTCGTCCAGTAGGATCTCGTAGACGTGCTGGTTTCACTTAAGTACCCTCTTTCATCATCAAATATGTAAAGCCTCTATGCCCTGCCAGGGGTACCAATATGTATGCTATGATTAAGTGGAGTAATTTATGTTCATGTCTTGTCCATATGCATCTGGACCTATGCTTATCCTGTCAAGTGAGAATGGATCCATTAACTAGTCTGGGCTCCATCTAGCTCACAAAAGCTACAGTGAAATTATAGAATAATTATGCATCATCAATTGATAAACAAATCAAACTAAGTATAAGCTAGTACAACTCATCCTAATTACCCTATTGATTCTTATAAGGATACATTCTTCTATTATGTCCTTCTCTCCTACATAACATGCAAGTTGTTTTGTCTAGTCGATCTCTAACATCCATTTCCATATAGAAACGCTTAGTCCTAGGCTTACCCTTCTTTCGCTTCAACGATGGCTCTAGTTGTACATTCCAAGGGTGAGGAATGATTGGCTAATTAGACTCATCCCAATTGGGAAGAAGTAGGCTTTGTACATCTACAAATGATATGTAGACTTATACTGATCCTTAATATTGGACATTACATCGAAGCGCTTGAAACCAATAGCGGTAATGGCATGTGAACAACGAATCCTATATATTTGCCACTTATTTCACGTACATATGTGCCTATTGAAGTCCATTGTTTGCATGTGCCCACCTTCCCTCATCCCATTCTTAACACGCTTACTTCCAATCTCAATCTCATAAATTTTGCTATACTAGTTGAAGTGAACAACTTTGTGGGAACTCATTTACTTAACCCTCTCTTCTAATAACTCTAACGTATGTTTGGTGTATGCTTAGTTTGCATACACCCACTTAACTACCTCTATATGTCTCTTATCCTAGTAGAATACACAATTGTAGAAGATTTTCCTTACAAGCAATGTTATCAAAAGACCACATGCGTGCTTCAACACTGAATTATACACTTCCATAAGGTTAGACATCATATATCCAAACCAATAACCCTCATCATATATAAGTGTCCACTGCTGCATAGGCAAAGGATGAAACTAATCTAGTGCATTGGGCTTGATACTGTACACTTTCTCTAAGCATTTTTCAAACTTTTAAGGTTAACATGGTTGCAAAGGTCTCCTGCTTCTTGCATGGATGGCTTTTGTCAACCTTATTGAAATCACTTGCAATATGTTGCATACACCAACACCACATAGCAAAAGGAGGTCTCCAACCGTTCTTCTCTCTATCCAATGCTAAGTGAATCCCCATCCCTCTATTAGATATCTCATAATGGTTTCATAGCCAACCCTATCCCTACAAATGTATTGCCTCATGTTCCTAAAAACCATCTCCATACATCGATAGTCTCTTCATCGACCAACACAAAAGCAAGTGGGACTATGTGGTTTGCCTCATCTATACTAGTGGCAACTAACAACTTGTGGTGGTACTTTCCTTATAAGAATGTATTGTCAATACCTACAATAGGCCTAAAATACCTCCATGCCTCTATGCATGGACCAAATGACCACCATACCCACTTCAGCTATGTCACCCTTAGCAAGTCAATTATTTCCACATCCACTCCAACTTGGTGCTGGGGTTAGTCATTTGGATTGCATTAAGTAATTAAGATAAATCATTGTACAAGCTATCCTAGTTTTTGTACATGGCTTCAATTGCTTTAATCTTTCTAGCCCATACCCTCCTATTGTTGACCTGATACCCAACCTACTTCTCGACAATATTGCAAAGTTAGGAAATCTTGGTGTTAGGATCTTTCCTAATGACATTTAAGAACTCCTTTTCCATGGTATTACTATCAAACTGTAGGTCATCTTTATTTATTGTAGGATTGACACATGTATGAAGCTCCACTAGTCTTGTAATCACAAATACACCCTTTAGTTTCTTCTTATAAGCACATAGCCTTCACTGGTAGCCATCTTCATGCTTAGTTCAAAGGATAGAATACTTAGCTTTGACTCTGAGGACCTGAAGTCAGTATGACGTTTGATGTTATAGTGTTTAACAACCTTAATGAGTTTCTCCTTTGTGTTAAATATCATACTTATAGTAAGATCTTCACCGACCTATAAGTTATTGAACTCATCGATCATCTTCAGTTCAAAGTTTAAGTAACCATCCTCTCCACCCCTATTATAAAAGGGAATGACATCCTTTACCCCTATTTTTGCCACATCTAACTCTGGAATCTGCATTGAAGTTAGTGTTGGAGCTATTGAACTTGAACCCAAAGCATACAAGTATATACCAAGCATCTTTGGCTAGAAGTTTCAGAAGGTAAGCACCCTAAGCACAATAGGAGGTGCAAAAGGCATCTCATTACCATCATCACCATCATATCCATCCTCTTCATCCTCTTCGTCTTCCTCAAGCTCATAATCATCATTATCATCATCTCTAACTAAGCCTTTTGTTCGCTAAACCACACTATCATGTGAAGCTTCTTTTTGCAAAATTGATCCTACAGCTTCATCTACCGTGTTATCATCGTCCCACATAAGCGCAGAATGGGCAACGGCTTATATTCATATGTCGTTTTCTTATTCTCCTCTACTAGTGTCACCCTTTCATTCTCTTCCATCGGAGTCACATACATTTCTTGTACTGAAGGGATTAGATCCTAACATACAACTGGTTGATATAGGTCTACTCAAAAGCCCTTGCCATCTCAAAGAGATTCTCAATGTCATCATAGTCCTTGATGGCAACAAGCGAATAATTCATGACACTCGAGTAAGCATTTATATGTCTGCACAAAATCTCAATGTCAACATTTGGATCTACTCCAATAGCTCGACAAACCCTTTTGAAAAGATCGGCGAAATTTGTATTGGTTCTCAACTTCAACAATTTCATTAGGTTACGGTCATATTCCAACCTCAAACTTCCCCTTAAAATGTTCCATTGGTGAAAATCATAAATTTTACGACGCTTACAATTTTCAAACTATTCATATGGTAATTATTGTTTCAATTAGCATATAATTGATGCTATGCCATTCAATGGGACTGTGTGCTCTATCTTAATTCCTAAACTAAACAACTTTCTAATGGAGATTTCATGGAACACATAGCATGAACATTTCAAAACAAAAAAACTACAATTCCATAACACAAAATCTACATGTCAATACATAAATCCTTTACATATATTGCTAAAATACAATACAGAATACATATCTATATGCAAATGCAACAATTACACATCCTAAATGAGTAAATTAAAAACATACTAAAAACTAAGGTTTCAAATTGGAAATAATTAAAATCATGTGTAAACAATGTATGAAATTTGTTAAAACTATGTAGATTAAGTTTTTACGATGTTTTCCTTTGTTTGTTGTAGAAGTTTTTGCAAAAATAGGGGACTTAAGGATTTGGAAAGTGTATGTTTTTTTTATAAGAGAGAGGTGAGGAAGATCAAGGAAATTCCAATGCAAGAATGGTTTTGTTTGTGTGTGGATGAAATATATAGACAATGAAGGTGCCTTTTAGAAAGGCACTTTCAATACAAATTGCACTATAACTGAAGGTACCTTTTTGAAAGGCACCTTTAATTGTAGTAAAACAAACTAAAGGTGCATTTCAAAAAGGCACCTTTAGTACAAAATTAACTCAAATTGAAGGTGCCTTTCTAAAAAGCGCCTTCATAACCCTATACAAGTAATATTTATTTTGTGGATCCTTTATTTTTTTTCGAGGAACTTACATAATGAGTTTTTCTTATGATAAGGCCACGTTACCATATAACGTCATAAAAAATGATGTCTTCATACAATATTCTTTTGTAAATAATGAAAATTTGTAATTAAAGTAATAAGAACTGAAGCAATAAATAGGAACAGAAGAATTTAGATCATATTTATTAATTGAATACACATATAAACTCTAATATCAATCAACTAGTCGCAATTTATCTTAAGGTAAATAGAAAAAATGATGTTTTCATTTCTTAATGTTAGCAATACGTAAATTACATTTTTTAAGTTAGAACTCTGTTCTATCTTATGTTTCCTTTATGATATCTTTTATGCAATCAAGATGGAGATATATTGAAGAGGATGTTGCTGATTTCTAATTGTGAAATATATGTGATCTAAACCAAAGTTTATAACAGTTAAAACTTCAGAAACTATTTCCATCTAAAACAAGGCTAAATTTTGAAACTAACCCAATTATCAGTGCAAGGAGAAAGATGTCAACCGTTGTAATCACTGTTATTGTGGCAACAATTGCAACTGGTATTGTGCTCATTCTCATACGATGTTGCTTCATTTGGAGAAAAACAACTATAAAGCAGACGCTTGTAAGACAATATGAAAGTGGTAAACATCATGTGTCATGTTTTACACTCCATAAGCTATCTTTAAATCTCTTTCTTTAAAATATGCTATACTGCCATTTGATAAAATTTAATGTGCTTTCGTTTCTCTTTTGAATTGTTAAAGAGTACATGAGCAATGATGAGTCACTACAATTTGATTTAACCACAATACAAGCTGCTACAAATAATTTCACCCATGACAATAAGCTTGGGCATGGTGGATTTGGTGTGGTTTATAAGGTAACACTTACTATCCAAAAACTCAAATGCCCCTTTAATTTATGACATTGATAGATCCTTCAAAGTAAAGAAACTCCCATTATTACTTGGGGAAAAACAGGGTACATTATCTAATGGACAAAATGTAGCTGTGAAGAGGTTATCTTGTAACTCAAGACAAGGTGCTAGTGAGTTTGAGAATGAGCTTGCAGTAGTTGCAAAACTTCAGCACAGGAATCTTGTACGATTGCTTGGATTTTGCTTGGAAGGAGAAGAAAAGCTATTGGTGTATGAATTTGTGCCTAACAAGAGTCTTGACTACTTTCTATTTGGTTAGTATCAACTCTTAACAAATAAATATACAACCACATTAAATATAACAAGTTTAAACTTTTAGATAACCTTGTTGTCGTTCTAGTTTATCATAATATTATGACTTAGTACACTTAAGCGATAAACTCAAACAATAATAAATATAAAAGCAAATTGAATCTGGAAGTTTAAAGTTTTTAAATCAATTTGTTATAAACCTAAAGCTTACCACCATCAACCTTTTCTTAAAAGTATCAATGTGTGGTGGTGACATAATAAAAATGAACTTTGATTTTAATCACCAAAAGCATATCATTTATATGACACTTACATTAACTTTAGATGGTCCTATCATAGTATCATCTAGTGAAATTGTAAGTTTTCCTTTTATTTGGTTAGTTGATTTCTCTTGCTTGATAAATTTTGCTTCAACATTTTAGTTCCATTTCATGGTGCTAATAATGTAATTTTGTAGATCCACAAAAGAAAACATTACTAGATTGGAGCATACGTTACAAAATTCTAACAGGCATTGCAAAAGGAATACTTTACCTTCATGAAGATTCTCGACTTCGTATCATACATCGTGATCTTAAAGCTAGTAATGTTTTACTAGACAATGATATGAATCCGAAGGTTTCTGATTTTGGCATGGCAAAGATATTTCGAATGAATCAAGTAGAAGGAAACACAAAGAGAGTTGTTGGCACATAGTGAGTTCAATTCTAATGTTTTGTCACTTACAATGTTGATTCACTACATATGATTTAAAATTATTTGATTTCCGAAAATTAGTATATTGCATGATTATTCACCTTGGAGGCAATCTATAATAGTTGTCATTTGCAGTGGCTATATGGCTCCAGAATATGCAATGTATGGTCAATTTTCTGTGAAGACAGATGTTTATAGTTTTGGAATATTGCTCCTAGAGATAATAAGTGGAAGGAAGAGCAAGTCTTTACATCGATTTGATTGCAATGAGATTCTTCCAAGCCTTGTAAGTTTGAGTGTCGCTAATTTTCTTTTCAAACCTTATTTTTACAATTTATAAGTAGGTTTGAGAAGCTTATCTTGGTTGATTGAAACTTTCCTTAGGCTTGGAAACATTGGAGGAATGGTACAACTACAGAAGTTATAGACCCACAATTAAGAGATTCCCTTGAAAGAAGTGAAGTCATCAAATGCATTCATATTGGGTTACTTTGCATTCAAGAGAATCCAACCGATAGACCAACAATGGCTGCAATTGTCCATATGCTTAATAGTTAAATTGTTTCCATGGCAGTGCCTCGAGAACCAGCATTTTTTTTTAATAGTAGGGTAAAGGCCATAAGCATGATCCATTCAAAATATTCGAGGTTGTCATTATCTGCAAATCAAGTATCCATCACTGAATTATACCCACGATAGAAGTAAGTAAGCATGTTGGTTTTCTTAAGTTAAGTTCCCTTGTTTTTTTGTTAAAGTAGATTTGTCAATCATCAAGAACTTTAGAAACCAATAGTTGATGGTGGAATTAATAATAAACAAGTTTCAAAGAAACCGATCTCATATGTTGCTACTTATAATTGTTAATCTAATTAAGTTTACCACTTCATTATCGATTTTTTGAAAAAAAAAAAGAAGATAATTGTTATTTACACCATAAAAATATTGTAGGTGACTTGATATGTAGTTTTTACCAACAAAATTTATATTTCTTGCTTTAGGTGTAGAATGGAATACTAAGTTAAAAAAGATGTGTTCCTTTTTGTGTAACCTTTTTGTTTTTCTTTTTTTGGTATATATTAAGAAAATAACTACCTGATCTTCTCTTTTGAGGTAATTGGAAATAACCCCTTTGTAGGTCTTAGTTAACCAGACAAGAAGGGAGTAAATTGGTTATTTTTCGAAAAATTTAAGATAAAATATTTTAAAAGCTAAATCCCTTGATTACTTAAGAGATTGGCTTGAAAGTAAGTGAACTAATAAAAGAAATAAAATGCATGAAAATAAAAGAGTAATGATAGAATATCAGGTGAATCAAATTATAGTGTTTTGGGTTTATGTCTACTACGCTTTTCCAACTCTACTACCATTGACCTGGTATTCCTTACTGGAGTCATTTCACTATTCACTTTTTTAAAACACAACTTTGAGAGATTACTGCCATAACGTCTTTTACTCTAACTCACTTAGCCTCACCTTAGGCTAATCACTCAAATTTATAGAGTTATAAAAAGTTTCTCTCAAATACATAATAGAATCCAAATATATGATGAGGAAATGATACAATTGATCCTCGAAAAATAAGCATATAAAATGAAACAAGAAATATTGCATGAGTAATGTAACCCTTTAATTGATATTCTAATCCTATCAAACTTAAGAAAGGTTTCGAAAATAATCATTGTAGCACTTTTATATATATATATATATATATTTGATTCTATATTACTCCTTTGAATCTCATGCCTTTATATATTTTATCTTCACAGTAGTTAGTTGAGAAATATTTGGAATGCCATTCAATATTTGAAGTAATTCTTGATCTTAATTTCTTAAAACAATCATTTGTGAGAATATCTTTATTGCCTGATTTAAGCTTCCTTATTTTTGTCAACAAATGTTTGTTTTCTTTCCTTTTGAGTGTATTGATGGGTTTTGACCTCTTTTTGATAGCAACATATAATCCATCATTTCACAATAATTTTAATTGTATGGAAAGAATCCTTTATTTTGACTCTCTTTGAAATGATTACATTCTCACCAAATTTTGAAATTTAAATTGATGAACATTCCAAACTTTTAGCCATGATGTTTATTTTCAGCTTGCTAATCCTTTTCTTAGAAATAGATTTTTTTTCCTTCAACAAAAGACCCTTGCATTTGTTGGAAAAATTAATGAATGTTGCCTTGATGTTATACTTTGTTCTTAATCTAATATAGGCATGATTTTTTAATTTCAGAGTGACTAACTAGCTATAAAATATTCATACTTATTCTAGCTCATAAGACTTCTATCCTTGAAAAATTCTGTCATTGTAGCTAGAGCAAGAAAGGAACTTGACACATTTTGAATTTTTTTTATCAATTGCTTAGGTAATTTGGTGATATGATTTTCTTAAAATACTAAAGCATATTTGGTAAAAATTCCATTCAAATTGAGAAATATGAGCTACATCTTAATGATGTGAATTTTACTTTGCAAGAATATATTATATTTTCATATCATTTCTTTCTAAAGATATAAAATCCAACCATATCTTTACAAAATATCTTCTTTTTTTCCTTTTATAATATAATACTTGTCACGTCTAAGTCATTAGGATATCTTACGAAGCTCTTCTTTGATTTTTTAAACCTTTAGAAGTAAAGAAATTCATAAAAAAATTTGCACAAAATTATTTAAATAAATTTGATAAAATAATTTTTTAATTTATTCCCTATGGATTTTTGTCTAACTTAGTAGAACACATTAAATATATTACCTAAATATATTCAATAAGTAGAGCAAGATCTTCAATATTTCAAAAATCTAACTTAATTTTCATTTTGAAAAAAACTGTAAAAATCTTATTATACCTAGATCCTATGATTCTAAGCTTTTCTTATTAAACACTTAATTGTTCTTTGTCCCAAACTTATATTATTTCAAATGTTTTCCTATATACTTAGTAAACATATTAGCATTGACTTAATGTAAGTTTTATTGTCGACAAAACAAACTTAAGGAACTTAACACCTTTTAAATTTTGACTAAGTGCAAATTTATTAGCTAAACTTTCAAATATTGTAAATCACGCTCCTAAACTTTGATAAATTAGCATGATCAAGGACATATCCATCTTTAGTTAAAAAAAACCACGTTATAGTCAAAATTTAGGAGGTCATAAAATACACTTTGATATGTTAGGAGGTTGTTTTGCACTAAGATCAAAATTTAAGAGGGTCAATTCAAACTATGGGGTTAATTTGCTAATTTTTCAAATTTTATGGAGGTAATTTGTGATATTATAAAGTTTTAGGGGTAAATCCATCCCTAGGTCAGGTTTATTTTAATTTTTCTTTTCTTTATTCTCTCCCTCTATAATAAAGAAACGATCAATAAGAATCAATTCATATACTACCTTTCTTGATTAATCGGTATTAGTTTAGGCAAGATTATATTTGTCTCTTACTTTTAGATTAGTCAATTTTCACGTTGTTTCATATTATGTGGGATTTTTCTAATCTCAAAGCTTGTAATATTGCATTCTTAAACTGTAACTAATAGGAGTAACAAGATAAGAGAGTTTATTTTCTTTGTTTATGGTATTAGAACAAGGATATTTTCCATCATAAAAAGAGTGATATTTCTGACAACACACCGATAATGAGGCCTGAAAACTCTTGCTCAGCTCATTGCAGGATCAATATAGCAACACTAAAATGCCCAGTGGGTTTCATCATACATTGAGCGATGATCACTCTTTTCAAATTACATAACATAAACTTAATTAGGAAAATTTTAGTGATTGGTTTCAATTAGTTAAATTGATTGATTGAGGAAGAGAAAAGACATTAATCTATGGAAACCATCAATGCTCTAAATTCGAAATCTAACTTTCATGCCACATGTGAAGCCAAAAATTCCACAATGATAGCTTGGCTTATCGTGTAGATGGAGCTAAGAATTAGTCATGTCCTATCTATTCTACAAAATGGAAGTGTGAAACGTTGTACAAGATATGTATTTTAACATAGAAAACACATATGTATGCTTTGAGATTAGATTAAAGGTGTTTGTGACTAATGAAGGTAATTTTATTGTTATTGAATATTATAATATTTTTGTATACATATGGAAGGAAATGGATTGCTTCATAGTTTGGGGTGGAAGTACCCTAAGGATAGAGCAAAAACATTAGGATGTTAGAGGAGGATATAGAGTTTTAGACTTTTTTACGAGGATAAAATCTTGTGTTGGATATGGTTAGGAATGAAAAATTAGAAGAAATCCTTTTCCTTTCTATGTGAAGATTTTATAAGATTTAAGAGAAAAAAGCAAAGGCTCGCATTTTTTAAAATTTTGAGAGCTAAGCCTAAAAATTAGCCTTGGCCACAAAGAAAAAAAAACTAGGTAAGGAGAAGATTTGGTGTGGATATTGTCAAAAAAACATACTATACTTAAGTGAATCTTCATAGAAACCCAATGAATTAGAAGTTGAGAGGTAAAGAAGAAGTAACATGATGGCCTTAAAGGCTGAAGTAGAAAATCCAATGCATCAAGTATGAGATTGACACCTAAACAAGTATATTTTTCCTATGACTTGATAATTCGAGTCTTATGGCTACTATAGCTTAGAAATGTAATATTCATTATTCCTTAGTAAAATGAAGGTACTCCATCAAAGCAAATTGAATATGAGCATCTGCTTTAAATCCCTACCTCAACCTTGCTGATGGAGGTATTCTTGATGATTAATCAAGTGG
The DNA here is from genome assembly GCA_024138015.1 of Lumnitzera littorea. NCBI lineage: Eukaryota > Viridiplantae > Streptophyta > Magnoliopsida > Myrtales > Combretaceae > Lumnitzera > Lumnitzera littorea. Next base: position 100,250,205 of record JAMXBB010000008.1, read on the forward strand.
TTAAGGTGTAAACTTCTAGTAACTGAGAAGAAATAAAGAGTAATGAAGGTTTACGAAGTGTAAAGATTAGAGTTTTACTTAGGAGGTTGAAGCTTTAGGTTTTAGACTTAATGGAGGCTTATGAGTGAATTTTAGGGTTTTAAAGTAGATGAAGTAGAGTCTGAGAGTAAGAGAGGTAGTGTTTTAGATAGGTAAGCATCTTCAGGGTTGAAATTACACCCTTGCCCTTCTTTCAAAATGATTTTTGTATTCATATTTATTAAGTAGCCAATAGTGTTTTCCTTGATATCTTTCCATTTTTTTTTTTTTTTGTAAATTTTGTTAACTTTCATTAATTTATTCAATATATATATATATATATATATATAACTAAATATGTCATCTTAGTAATTTTTTCTTAATTTTTAAGATTTTTTTCTTTTTTCATTTTTCCATATTTTCCTTGGATATATAATAAGTGAATAGGAATAGGTTTATAATGGTCTATGCTAGAGTAGTACATAAGGCTTATGGTCCAAGCCATAACCTCAAACAAAGGATTTAGATCCATTTCCACAAAAGAATGTTCCAACATTAATGACTCAATATTGGCCACAATTATCAAACACATTTTTCCAAGTGATTACTTAGTTAACCCACATGATGTCATCGTACTACATTATCTCATATTCGAGATGATCCTGTAATATCCTCAAAAAGTAGAAAATTTTTACGAGTTTTGTTCTTCAATAGAAGTTTTGAAAATTATTTCGAAAAGAGACCTTAGGAAAAACTTATTACATATGTAGCACATGCCCTCCCTTTTCGTTGTTTTCTACATGAAGAGGTGAACGAGGTATGTGCATTCAATACTTTTTTGCATTTAAAAGGAAGGCTCATGCCTAGCATGTGCCTTTAGTTATTTTCTTACATAACTAAAGGCACGCCTTCTTTTGAATACCTTACCTCCCCCCTAATTTAGCATATATAAAATCCTTGATACAAAAATTGGAAATTAGCAATTGTAGAACAGTAATTGAATTCCCATCCAATAAATACAATCCACAACTACGAAGAGGGAACCTCAAAACAACTTCTCCCAATATGTTTGTTAAAGTCAATGAATTCAAGAAAAAATTGATATTTGGAAATAAAAGAAGATCAAATCAATAACACCATCAATAATGTAAAATTACAATGTCCTAATCAATAGAAGCCGATTCCTTTTGAGATTAACCCTATCCTACTTTTTCTTCTTAAGTGCAAAGTGTTTCTTAGAATGGGAAAGTAATGAAGGTTGTCCACCTGAGCTTCCCTCTAATGGTTGAGGAGGCATCTCCCCAAGATCTCTAAGAGTTGTTAGATTGATTTGCAATGGTATCTACTGTTAGGAGATACCTTCCCTTATACTAGAACACTAGGACCACCCAGTAAGCTGCTTTTGAGGAGTCGTTAGTATCTGTTGAAGTTCCCCTTATTTTACATAACTAAAGTACAATAAGAGTCGAGGCTGGCACTAAAGCTCTTATTGGCAATGTAGTTACTTTCCAAACTTACAGGTCAATAAAGTAGTGTGTTCTTGATGGCATCTTCTTGTCGTGGTTAGCCCATCCACTTGCTTGTCTTGCTTGGCCTCCTCTTACTCATACTTTGTACCTCACTTGTAAATCCTATAAAATTTTTAGTATTTCTTAGTTTTAAACTTGGTTGGTCAAGATGTTTTTTCATGTCGGCAAGCTAAATAATTAAATTTTGCCCGATACAAATTTAAATTAGTTATCTTAGAAAAAGAGTAACAAACGAAGTCTTAAAGCATACGTAAAAAATACCAACTATGGAACCCCAAATCCTTAAATATTTTAGCACTTAAAAATTTAGAGATGGTTAAAATAAAATATTAACTATGTAATTGAAACATTTCCTTTTCCATAAGTTCTTAAATTGAACTTTAAATTTCAACCAAATAAGCCACCAACTTAGTAACCTTTATACATAATAAATAAAAAGAATAAATGAACCATAAAATGATTACATATGTGAGCAAACAATGGAAAAAAGAAAACATTTTTCTATTGTACGTGAAATGCAGTACATCCCCCATCCATTTCCCAATTCCAACTTTAAATTCAAATTCCTCACTCATTGTCATTTCAAAGACCATCATATCCTAGCCTCCTTATTTGTCAACGTAAGGACATTATGCCCATGCCCTATTTGACTTGTCATTTCATCATGCTAATCTATCCTATCAAAGTACAAAAGTTGATGATTGAACCCCCTTATTTCATCATGCTAATCTATCCTATCAAAGTACAAAAGTTGATGATTGAACCCCCTTATTCTCTTCCATATCCAACTGGCCATGTCTCTCTCCAAATCCCTCACATTGTTTTTTTTTTTTCCCCTCTTTCTTACATTTTACAATTAAAAAGCACACAACTCTTAGTCACTCTCTCCCTAAACCGGCCATCCATCTTTCCTTAACACTATACTCCATTTCACTTCTATTTACACACTAAACTCATAAGGAACACCAACCACACTCCTATCTTATTTTCTACACCTTATTAGGAACTTAAAAAGACCATGCAACTTATCTTTACAATCTTCCAACACCACCATCCATACCACTTCATGGAGCAACCAAGAGGGGCCTTTAGAGTGAGCTAAGACACATCCTAGAAGCTCTAAGTCAAGACCAAAACTGAGGGTAAGTAGGAGTTGAAGGGGGTTCATGACCACCTTGTAGCAAGTCCTCATTCTTTGGTTGGTAACATAAATTTTTGTTTCTTCATGTAATGGGTTATACTTAGGAAAGCCTTATTTTTTGCTGTATTAGCAACTCGATTGAGAATGTAACCATATATATGCTTATTATTTGTGATTTACATTCTAGAAAATTTGCAGCAGTAAGTTTTGAAAGATTCTTCCATGTATAGTACAAACATTTGAATGTACACCTTAATAGCAAGGTTATGAGCTTGTTACTTAAAAGAGGATCAAAATAAAACCCCATCAAACTCATGAATGCTTGTCGAACATTGTCAAGCCTGATTTATTTTTAGTTTTTATAAATAAGTCTTCTTTAAACTGATCAATATTAAACCCTATCTGTTTAATACTAATTCTCGACTAAAGTTTAAAGAAAATCGATTTTTTTTATTTTTGAAATGTTTTGGAGTCACCACCTGATAAGAGTTGGAAAAAAGAGTTAAATTATAACCAATTAGGTGGATTAATTATAACTTAGCTATTGGTTTTTTGATAAAACCAATTTTATTAAATAGTTTTGAAAACTAGAAGAATGAGTACGGGGATTAGGTCTTTTAAACCCTTACAGGTGCCATGAACTCCCCTAATTTAGATTCAACTTCTTGTAATGACCTTTCAAAATTACCCTATAAAATGAAGTTCAATCAATCATCAATTAAATTGCATAATTTAAACTAAAATAGAAAAAATAAGTTCTTTTTGTTTTTTACGTCACCTTAGAGGTGCCTATATACCCACCATTGAAGACTAAACATACGTAGTTCTTTTCGAAAACTTTAGTAGGTTGGTTGGTTTTAATTTGAAAAAGAGTTGAGTTTAAGTTTCTTATCCTTTTTTATTTTGAAAATTTTCTACAGAGGTCCTAATTGTGGTTTTATTTTTAGAAAATTCTAAAGTAGTCCTAATTTTTAGACAAGAGTTGATTTATTTTTATTTATTCAAAAAATAGGTTCTTTCTAAGTCATAAAAATACTTTATTTTTTTTCCTCATTTCATTTTATTTTATCTGATTTTTTGTTCTTTTCATCATTTTTTTTTAATTAGGAAAGTAAATAAATAAAAATTTAAAACTACTCTACTTTTACTTTTTCTTTTCCTTCTTTTTTTTTTTTATTTTCTTCCTTTTTCTTTTTTTCTTTTTTTTTTTTTGGTTTTCTTCTCTTTCCTTTTTTTTTTTATTTACAATTACATTGAAGATAAAAAAAAAAAAGAAGATTGAAAATAACAAAATCGAATTGAGCTGGACCAAAGAAGGTTACGCAAATCAAGTTTAAAGTGGCTTTCAAGTCAAGTTAAGTTAGACAGTCTTCAATAGCAATAGCAACAAGAACAATGGCACATTCCGACTAGCTTTTATCACAAAACGAGAAGGAAAGAGGGTTTTTGTGAGTTTTGTATTGGATCTAAGAGGGGTAATTTCAATGCCTCGGTGAGTGGTGGTGGTTTTAAGGGTGGTGCAAGGTAGCCGTAGGTTAGTAGCAGTGTTCTAGTGGTGTGGTGGATAGCTGAGCGTGAGCAGAGTGTTAGATTAGGGGTTCTTGAGTACAAGGAAGTTGATGCTGCTAGAGGTTTTCGTCAAAAACCATCATGGAGGGTGCTATTTCTATATATATATATAGAGAGAGAGAGAGAGAGAGAGAGAGAGAGTATAGTATATATGTATTTTAAGTGAATTTCATGTTAGAAACGATGAGAAAACCCTTATTTATAATAAACTAAGGTTGGACAATATTGGAAACCTCTACTAATGGAAGATTTGACCTTCTTGGATTTCACATGTAAGTGAATTTCTTAAGCCAATTTGAAGTGTGCTTTGGTTAAATCTAGATGAAGCTTGGGGCTCAATTCACAATACACCATGTCATCTATATAATTCCACCATTAATTTGGTAAAATCATGCAAAAAAGATGGTCTTGAATTGACTTGTTTGAAGAGGGAAAAAAATTAGAGAAATGGCCAATAATTAGAAAAGAAAACCGATGCAAGCACGTAGTCACATGCTAGGCACATGCTACATACCCCCATGTACGCATACGTTGGAAAAAAAAATTGGGCACGCTTTTGCACACCTCGACCCCACCCTCCACTATCTTTTTGGTTAAAGGGCCTTAGGCCTTAGTCGAAGTCAAATGGATTGGGTTTAAACTTGGTCTGATCAGCATTCCCCTTTATTATTATTATTATTATTATTATTATTATTATTATGATAAATACATAAATAAAATAAACACTAATCCTAAAATTAAGCCTTAAACTACTTAAGTCTCTTATTTTATATATATATACATTTTTTTATTTTCAAATTTTCTCCTAATTCTTCTACTTTTTATGATTTTTCCAAATTTTCTATTGTTTTTATTTTTTTATAAAATTTATTTATTTTTTATTTTTTTCTATATTAGGATCCCTTACCCTACTCTAAAAATTGTAAATAAAATAAAAAAAAATGGAGTAAAAAATGAGGTGTATACAGCTACCCTTCTTTGTTGTCAAGTTTGAGTTAAACTTTACTACCAAAACAAAGAGATAATATTTTTGCGTAAGGGTAAATTTTATCCTAAGAAGCGTTACAGCTTGCTAGCTATTTTATGTTTGGTCTACTAGGGATTTGACAAAATGGCAAAAGTGAGAAGAGGTGCTCTAAGAGCTGATTAAGAAACTAAAAGAGGAATTGATGACTGGTTGTACCCCTATGAGCTAACTAACCTAGGTAAAGCACTCCTTGTGTTGGCTAAAACCTTAAGGAGAAAATGAAACCTGGTTATGCCTTTATGAGTAGAATAACCTAGGTGAACCGCTCCTTGAGTTGGCTAAGACCATAAGGAAAAAATGAAACCTAATCGTACCTTTATGAGTTAACTAACCTAAGCAAGACCAATACTATAGGACTAGTAATCCTAAATTGGAATTGATTTAGAAAATATGGTCATGCTACTCTAAGCTAACTAACCTAGACATGGGGGAAGGGGGAGGGTGGCGTCTTTAGGGGACTAGCAACCCTGAATTGGAATTGATTTGGAAAACTTGGTTATGTTACTCTATGCTAACTAACCTTAATAGGAGTGTCACTAGAGACTAGTAATCCTAAATTGGAAAATTAGGTCGTGCTACTCTAAGCTAACTAACCTAAGTGGAAGCATCACTAAGGAACTAGTAACTCTAAATTAGCTTAGAAGAAGTGCCTTAAAGGTTCACTAAAAGGAATCGATGATGAAAGGAAGTACCCTATGGTCTCATTTGAGAGAAATTGGTAAAAGAAAGTGCCCTATAGGCTCGCTAAAAGAATTTGATGAACAGAAACGCCCTATGTGCTTGCTAAAAGAAATTGGTGAAGAGAAGCACCCTATGAGCTCACTAAGAACTTAGTGAAAGGAAGTGCCTTATAGGCTCCCTAAAAACTCTAAAAGGAGCATTGGTTGATGGCTAAGATCCTAAAGGAAATGAGTTGGGATAGCACCTTTAAAAGCTAGCTATGAACCAAAAGATGGAACAAAGGGTTAGTGTCCTGTCGGCTAGCTAAGGATTCTACCTGAAAGACTGTTAGGAGAAAGAATCATGAATACTGGTTACTATGCAAATGCAATGTTCAAAAACCAATATGCTAACGTCATATAGAAGTACTTACTAGGTCTTGCCGATAGGACCCAAACTGTCCAACCTTTCTTTAAAAAGTCTAATCAAAACCAACTGACTCATTCTTCTAAATGAATTCAATTTTTTATCCTCTGTCATCAACCTAATTGATCTTGGCACGAGGCCTTTGAGACCTCGTTAGCCCTTTAGAGAAGTCATAGGAATTAACTTGATATAGAGTGTCATCCACTATTTCTACTCATTAATTGATTGCCTTTCAAATTTTTTTTAACCAAATCTGTGATCCTTGACTAGTAAATATCTGCCTTGTGGTGTTTGCCCATCTGGATCTCACCTTGCCCTAGAAAATGGATAATAAAACTCCCTATTGAGGAGTATCAATATATAATAAAGTATTGTAAAGAGTTTCGTTAATTACCAACATTCTATAACTTACTTTCAACTCCTTTCATGTTTTTAGTGTATGGGTTCATTTAAATTGAGTAAGGGAACTAAACCTTTTGATAGGGTAAGAAAAGGGATGGAGATGATCCTAACATCGACAACTGCCAAGGATACCAAATTTGCTTGTAGAAGATGAAAATTAAACCATAATAACATTTAGGACAATTGGCATTTTTGTATTATGAGTAAAAATTTTCATTGATTTTCATAGGTAGTACAACTTTACAAAGTCAGCATTTACAGGGTCTCTCAATTCTGAACCATTTATCCAGAACAAAATTAAAGCCCGTCCTAGTAACACTAGCTTCATGATATAAGAGCTTCCGTAATTGGGAATGAATTTTCCTTTAGAGTCTTACACAATGGTGAGAGCCTTTCTCAACACCATATCACCCTCTTTAAAGTTTCAAGGCTACACCTTTTTGTTGAAAGCTCAAGCCATTCTTTGTTAGGAACACTGATTATGATACAAGATTGTCAATCCTTTCTTGTTAATCAAATTCAACTACTTGATGTGTTTCTTTATCCAATCGACTTCATCCAACTAGGTTTTTGATATCTCTTTAAGAGATGGGATCTCAACCTCTACTGGTTACATCGCTTCTGTACCGTATACTAAAGAGCAAGGAGTTGCCCCAATTGATGTTTTGATGGAAGTCCAATAGGCCATGAGTGCAAATGGCAACATCTTATGCCAATCCTTATATGTAACGGCCATTATTTCAATTATCCATTTGAGATTTTTGTTGATTGCTTCAATGGCCCCATTCATCTAGGTTCAATAAGCTGTAGAGTTCTTGCAGATGATCCGAAATCATTGGCAAAACTCTGACATAAGCTTGTCGTTGAGATTTGTTTTATTGTCGGTAATGATTGTTTTTGAAGCCCCATATCGAACCAAGATATCTCTCTTAATGAACTTGACCACTACCCCTTTAGTGACACTTAAGTAAGATGAGGCCTTAACCTACTTACTGAAATAGTTGATGGCAACCAATATAAAGAAATGTCCATTGGATGCTTTTAGAGTAATCGAGCTAATGATATCTATGCCTTACATTGAAAATGGCCTTAGTGTAGAGAGTGTGTGTAATTCTTGAGGCGGGGTATTTGTCTTATTTGCATAGACTTAGCATAAGTGACAATACCTGACATGTTTGATGCAGTTGCCTTCCATCATTAACTAGTAATATCCTAGCCTCATAATTTTCTTAGCTAGCATGTAATTGTTCATATAAGGGTAACATACTCCTTCGTGTACTTCTTTCATAAAAATCATGGCCTCTTTTTCATGTACATACCTTAAAAGCATATTGTTAAATGATCGTTGATATAAGGTAGATTCACTTAATAGGAGCTATATAGCCAATCTCCTAATTGTCTTTCTGTCCTTTTTCTCAGCTTCAATGGGGTACGTGTCTTGTTATAGGAACATTTTAATATCATGGTACCAAGACTTTTCATCATGTGTACCTTCAATTGCATGACAGAAGGCAATCTTTTCTTCAACTTCAATGGCGAGGCATTGAATTTCAACTCTACTAGATATTTAGATCATGGATGTTAAAGTGGCTAATGCATTAGTGAATTGATTTTAAGTCCTTAGTATGTAAGTGAAAGTGATTTCTTCAAACTTCTCTATTAATTCAGTCAAGTGCTAGTGATCAGATACCACTATAGGATCCTTCATCTTGTATTCTCCTCATGCTTAGCTAATAATGAGTGAAGAATCCCCATACACCTCTAATTCTTGAATATCCTTATCTAGGGTCATTTTAAGTCACATGATGTATGTCTCGTATTCAGTGATATTGTTGGTGTATAGGAAAATGAGCCTTATAACTATAGGAAACTACATACCCTCAAGGCATATCAATATTACCCCAATTCTACACCCAAACAAATTAACAACTCTATCAAAAAACATCTTCCACTTTAATGGCTCGTCATCTTTTCCCTCATCAGAAGATCTTTCAGCTGTTAAGATATCTTTATCGAGGAATCTGACTTGTACCTCTTGTGAGGCATCGTTAAAAGGATTTTCTACTAATTAATCTCCTAGAGCTTTCCCCTTAACTAAATTCTAGTTCATGTACATGATGCCAAATTTCGACAACAACATTTGCCACTTTGAGATCCTACCGATTAAGGCTAGCTTATCTACTAAGTACTTTAGGGGAGCATGTTAAGTTAGCAATTCAACTTGATAATAGAGTATATATTGCTTCAGCTGATGCATTACCTAGACCAAAGCACAATACGTTCTTTCAATTTTTGAATAATTTTGCTCCCCTTCAGTAAACTTCTTACTCAAGTAGTACATCGCCTACTCTTTTCCTTCTTCATCCTTTTGACCAAGCATATACCTCATGGATTCTAGTAATATTGTAAAGTATAGAAATAACGACTTACCAAGTTTAGGAGATACAAGAATCGGAGGGTTCATGAGGTATTCCTTAATTGTTGTGAAGGCTTTCTCACATTCTTCATCCCAATCTATCTTAGCGTTCTTTTTAAACAACTTAAACAAAGGATGGCATTTATTTATAAGTTAAGATATGAACCGGGCTATGTAGTTTAAGAAGCCCAATAAGCCTTTGATTTCTTCAAGTGTATATAGAAAAGGCAAGCCAACTATTACTTTGACTTTATCAAGGTCCACTTCGATGCTGCTTTAGCTGATTATGAAACCTAATAATTTCCCTAAAGTTACTCCGAAGGTGCATTTCTCTAGGTTAAGCTTTAATTAGAATTTTCTCAACCTATCAAACAATCTTCTTAGGTTATCTACATGATTTTCTCCCTTTTTGGACTTTGCAATCATATCATCCATATACACTTCAACTTCTTTGTACATCATGTCATGAAAGATTGCAACTATTGCTCTTTAGTAAGTTGCTTAGGCATTTTTGAGCCCAAAAGGTGTTACTTTGTAGCAAAAGGTACCCTAAGTTATAATGAACATTGTCTTGGCTTTATCTTCTTTTGACATTTAAATTTGATTATATCTAGAGAATCCATCTATTAAGGAGAAAAGATGGTTTCCAGCTATATTATCTACCAAGATGTTAATGTGGGGCAAAGGGAAAATATCTTTAGGGGTTACATGGTTGGGGCCTTGGAAATCTACACACATTCTAACTTTTCTGTTCTTTTTCATCTCTGGCACAATGTTAGCTAGCCATTTAGGATAATCAAACACTTCAATGAAATCGACCTCTAGTAACTTTTTGATTCCTTTAATTTTCAACAAGATATCTAGTTGGAACCTCCTTAGCTACTGGTTCTTAAGTTTAAAATCTTCTCATGTAGGTAAGTAATGGACTTCAATTGACGGATCGAACCCCACATATCTTCATAAGACCATGAGAACACATCGTGATACTCAGATAGTAGTGTAGTTATTTCTGCCTTCTATTCCTCTTTCAAATTCCTTCTAATCTTCAAATTCTTAGGGTTATCATTAGTCTTAACATTAATTGTCTCAATTGGTTCGTTAATGGAAATTCTATCCATTTTATGTCTTTGCTAGCTTTCTTGTATACTACCGTGGTCATTAACATCACTACAACGACTAACCTAATAGGGTCGAAAGTGATATCAATATTTTCATCACCTATTTGCATAAGGCATCCCTAGCTTTTATTCAAAGCATTAGATCTAGGTCAAAAGTATGTAAAGAAAAGAGTGTAAGTAATGGAGGAATGGAATGTAATGAAGAAAAAGGAAACTGTTATTTTATTAGAATAAATGGTTCTTTCAAGTTCATGTTTGTAGAACAAAGGTAATTATTACAAAGCATAAGAAAATACTAAATCATGATTCATCCTTTACTTTAGAGAAGACTTATCATTATTCATAGGGATGGAGAACTAGTTATTCAAGTGTTGGAGCTTACGAGATGGGCTTGCTATTTCATTCTTGCTGGAGGTGTCTTCTTTGATAAGTTCTAAAGTCTAAACATCAGCCCAGATGATTGTCTATGTCAGTAGTAAAAAGGTCATTGAGGTGAGATAAAATTTATCACCTCTCTTGCCCTTCGCTTGCATATTTCATAACTCTTCCATCGAAGTTGGAATGTAGCCGAACCTATAGGTACCAACTTGTCCTTCTTTAAATTTTAACCTCTCATCCTTCCTTTAATCGGCAATCATACACACTTCTTTAAACATTTGGAGCCTAAAATCATCCTTCTCTTCAACATTAATGTAGGATATGACCGTTTCTTTATATATTTCATAATCATAGTCACCTAGAATTGTAATGACCTAGCCATTTGAGATGAACATAACTTTTTGATGTAAACTTGAAGGTATAGCCCCTGTTGAGTGAATCTAAAGTCTCCCTAATAAGAGGTTAAAATCCCTTGAGATGTTTAGGACCTGGAATCGGACATTGAAAGTTTATGGGCCAATGTCAACTAGTAAGTCGATTTCCCCAATAATTTCCCTTTTGGATCCATCAAAAGCCCTAATTGTTGTTGAACTCAACTTAATTACAATTGCATCGATATACAATAGATCCATGGTAGCAAGAAGGCAACCATTTAGTGAAGACCCATTGTTAATGAGGACTTTAGCTATGATTATATTGTTTACCCTTATGATTATGAACACCGACTTAGTGTGTTGATTACCTTCCTCACCTAATTCTTCATTAGAGAAAGAAATTTGATCGATAGTGAAGATAGAGTAGGTAACTAATCCCATCTTTTCAGTTGTTATTTCACTAGGGACCTTAACCTCCCTCAAAGTTCAAAATAGAGCTTCCTTATGTGGTTTAGATGCTATCAACAGACTCATAAGAGGTTTTTTCTTACTGGGGTCTTAGTGAGATTTTTTGTACTCACTAGACTTAATCATCTAAGTGAAGGTAGTCAATCTTTCCTCATATTTAGCTAGTTTGTTACTTGATTCTTCTAGCACATTCTTCCTTTTATGGTCTTCTTTTAGGTCATAGGTACTACTAGAGTAGGTAATCTTCCCTATTAGTAAACTCGATTGTCATTAGTTAACTGCTTAGTAGTTGAGAGGGGCAGTTTTGTAGTTTCCATGGGCTAAAGGTACATGGAAGGCATACCTTTTTGTCTTTGAAGCTTGTTTCTACTCTTGTTTGTAAAATTTGTAGACCTCATGTTAATGGCAGGATTTGAGTTATCAAATATCATATTGATGATGGGGCCATGGTTAGGCAGGAGGTTATTGTTAACATTTGTAACTAGAGCTTCCATGAAGTCAAGTTAAATTGTACCTTCGTTGATCAAATCTTAAATCTTTTTTTTAATCTCTAGCACGAATTCATTGAATGGCTTACCTACTTAAAATGGTATTGACACTTTGTATTAGGATTGAAAACCCTTGGCTTATACCTTTTATTAGGAAGCTCAAAATGGATCGGATTATCCTTCCTTAACTTTTTAAGGACTTAGCTGAGAGGTTAGTATCTTGGTGAGTTGTTTGGGGCCCCTATTGGTTTGAGGTTAGTTCTTGAATTGTTGTTGAACTGGTATAAGATTCGTTTTGAAAGAGGCCCGGGCATTGGGCCTAGTATTTGAATTGACCATGCCGATAGTAGCTTCTTTGGGCTTGCTGGTGGTGGGTTTAATAGAGGGTGGTCGTCTATTTGATGGTTCTTGCACTTTCAATCTAGTAACCTACTCTTACTACCTCTACAAAACTAAAGGAGGCTTGCTTAATCAGGTGAGATAAATAGGGTCTCTCAGGAGTGTTGATGAAAGTTGAAGTTAGTTCTTTCTCAGTCATAGGAGAACATACCCTTGCAGTTAAGGATCTCCACCTCTCGGTGTATTCCTTAAATGATTCATTGTGCTTCTTTCGCAAGGTAACCAAATGCATCATGGTTGTTGCTACTTCCACATTAAACTTATATTGTTTGAAGAATGCCCTGGCCAACTTCTCCTATGTGTTCACCTTGTTCAGGTCTAATTGGGCATACTAGGTTAAAGCAGGACCCATCAAGCTATCTTAAAAAGTTTGTACCATGAGTTAGTTGCATTGCATGCACTTGCCCATCTTTTGTATGTACAATCTAGTTTATAGTTTAGGGTAACCAGTCCCATTATATTTCTCAAAGTTAGGTACCTTAAATTTTTCAAGGAATTTTTTGTAGTCATAAGCTAAGAAGTTTGTAATACCAGCCTACTAGAAACCATCATAACCTTTAAGTATTTTCATCTTTTTAGTAATTTGTTAGGTCAACCACCTTTCTAATTCTTTCAATTAGTCTTAGTCAGCTTTTAGCTTCTAGTTAACTGGGAATGAGTAAGTGTTCAGCTCAAAAGTCGAGTTAACTTTTGGATAGACCCCCCCTTTTATCTCGAACGATTCAAAGGCTAGGTTGACTTTAGGATAGACTTCTTCTACTTCAATGGGTAAGGCTTTGGCCTTTTCTCCATATTGCACCTTGGAGCTTTCCTCATTTGATGATGTTAGAGATTTGAGTAAAACAATGTTGTCAGTAGGAAAGTTTAATTATTTTGCAATTTTTCCTACTATTTTTTCTAAGGAGTAGAACCTCAACTCGGTGGGATCAACAATTTTAAGGTTGACACTACTATTGCTAGTGTTGATGTTGTCATTCCCTTCATTGGCCATTATGGTTTGAGAGTAGGTTCGGATAAGACTTCTTTAGAAGGTTTGATGTTTAAGAGATATCTTTACGACCTAGTTTAAGATCACTTTTCAACAAGCTAGCACACATATATTTTGTAAAAAGAATGAGATGAGTGAGAGACAAATAAATATATAAATAAATCCATAAGAATGTAAAGATGTATAGCATACAAATGCAAAGAAACAAAACTGACAATTAACTAGCAAGATGGCAATCTTATTCATTATTTGATAGCTTTCGAAGATCCCTTTTACATTTTAAAAATGAAAAATACATTATTTCAAAAAGGTACTCCTACTTTTAAACATTCCTCTAGCGCTTGGCTGGTGTTCCTTTTTGTTGGTTGCTAGATCCTGCTAGTGCTTCCTTTCTCTTTCTTAGGCTAAGCTCATCTACTTCTTCCAGTTCTTTGAGCCTTCTTTAAGTCATCTTCAATTGATTCTCTAAGGGTTGGAACATTGAATGGATTCTTGAAAGGGGTCTTCCTACATGTTGTACTCTTCATAGATAACTTCTACACAAGCTTGTACTTGGTCCATGTAGGTCTTGATTTTTGAATTTGGTTTAGCTAGTATAGGCTATATGACCTCTAGTGCTCGATTAGATCTCCCCAATCTTATGGAGTTGATCGTACAGATATTCTTTAGTGACCCTATGGTTGTCCACTTCTCCCATCCATTCTCCTAAATCAATGTTAGGGTTGACAATCCTTATTTCCTATAGTTTCATAATCACCTGGTGTTTAGATATCTTTTGTGGCATTGAAAGCTGAAGGTCTTCATAATCTAAGGTCGTAATACCTACTAGGGGGCTATAAACTATGTCTTGAATTCCCTTGAACTGCCTGATCATATTATTAGGGTAATAGCCTGTACACCATTTCATCCTAATTAAGGGTACCGAATGATAATTTTTATAGAGTAGGATTACCTTCTTTAAAGTTACTCTATCTGGCTGTTCGCAAGTTATTAGTGACTTAGAAATTTCACAAGACTTTCACTAGCAGTAAGTGGACTTCTCTTTTAAGAGATGGACCTTGTCGACAAAAGAATCGATTAAATCAATACTATAGGCAAATTCTTCTCAAATAAGATCAAGCCCAAAACACTTCATATGGCTTGCAAACCAGACCTTTAGTAATGTTATGTTGGTCTTTAGTGTACCATTGTTTTTCTCTTTCAAAATGTTTAGGCTTCTAATTTTTTTCTGTAAGGAAAGCTAGGACATGTGACATTCCTTCAAGAAACTAGCCTACTAACTCAATGAGGAGTGGGCCATTGCTTTTATCTTTCAAAACGCATAGGCTTCTAATTTGTTCTATGAGAAGGGCTAAGACGTATGACTTGGCTTTAAGAAACTAGCCTACTAACTTAGCGAGCCTAAAATGGATGAGGAACTTTTTGTTAGGGAATAAGAGAGTCCCAAATGTAGCTAGGATGAGAGCCTTTATTCTTTTTATCCTTAGTCTTTGGGATTGCACAAAAGATGGCCTATTTGCTAAAACTATGCTTAGTGGTAAACTAAGCTTTCAAATCTTCTAGTTCGATGCAGTTTCCATTGCAGCTCTTCAGAGCCTTGTCTACTTTAGCCTCTCTAACCCTTAGGAATCTTAAAAATGTGTTTATTTGGTCAACTTCCAAATTTGGAGTGTAAATATCCTCTAAGGATAGGGTTTGAAGTAATTGAGCATGCTCTTCAAGTGTTAGACTAATTAGGTGAGGTCTAACTTGAAAAGTTTCTGCCTTAGGTTCATAGAAGTTGGTTCAAGCCCTAATCAAGTTAATCTTAATCTTTACCCTAGGAAGTGACAGCATGGGCCTAATCTTATTGGTGATGATCTCCCGTTCTCTTAGTTTGAAGTATTGAAGCCATTGATCCAAACCGGGCTTGGAGTTGATAGGCCTTTTGGCGAAACTCTCTTCGAAATGGATGGAGTTAGATGAGCATGCCATTTCTTGGGCTAGATTACAAAGAAAAAGTTTGTTACAAGATTAAAGAATTGTTATTTGCAGTATAAAACAAATACAAAAACCTATTTCCATTAACTTTATATTTTCAACATGATTTACAAGGGAAATTAAAGAAACTCTAAGCTGTTATTACTTTCCTTCTCTTTCATTTTCGTCTTACTTGATTATTTATCGGTTCTGGATATCGTGAATCTATGAAGGGTGGGTTCTAAGGGTCTTTAAGCTTATGTGGCCTCATACATACAAGTTTAACCCTACAAGAAAGGTTAATGCGAAAAATAAGAACAAACAAATATTTAGTAAGGTGAATTAAAAAATTAATTCTTAATTCGGAAAGTTAGATGGTTAACCATTTTGAAATGCTTAAAGGAGTTGTCATCCTGTCAAGCTTGATTTATTCTCAGTTTTTATGAATAAATTTTCTTTAAACTAATTAATATTAAACTCTACTTATTTAATACTGATCCTTGATTAAGGATTTTAGAAAAATGTTTTATTTTTTAAACTTTTTTAAGTTGCCATTCGACCGAAGTTGGAAAAAAGAGCTAAATTATAACTAATTGGGTGGATTGATTATAATTTAGCTATTAGTCTTTAGATAAAAAAAATTTCATTGAATGGTTTTGAAAACTAGAAGACCAAGTCGTGGGGTTAGGCTTTTTAAACACTTATGGGTACTATGAACTTTCCTAATTTAGACTCAACTTCTTGAAATCACCTTTCAAAATTACTCTATAAAATGAAATTCAATCAATCATTAATTAAATTGCATAATTTAAACTATAATGAAAAAAAAAAAAATAACTTTTGTTGCTTTTTACATCACTTTAGAGGTGCCAACATATCTACTATTAGACATCAAATATATGTAGTTTTTTTTAAAAACCTTAGCAAATTGGTTGGTTTTAATTTGGAAAAGAGTTAAGTTTAAGTTTGTTATCCTTTTTTATTTTGAAAATTTTCTAAAAGGGTCTTAATTATGGTTTTATTTTCAGGAAATTCTAAAATAGTCCTAATTTTTGGAAAAGAGTGGGTTTATATTTACTTATTTGGAAAATAGGTTTATTTAAGTCATAAAAATACTGCATTGTTTTTTCCTTATTTCTTTTTATTTTATCTAATATTTTGTTATTTTCATCATTTTTTTGTTTTAATCGAAAAAGTAAATAAATAAAAATTTAAAACTACTCTACTTTTTCTTTTTTCTTTTCCTTCTTTTTCTTTCAATTTTCTTTTTTTTTTTTGTTTTCTTATTTTTCTTCTTTTTATAAGAAAGAAGCTTGCATGGATTAGGTTTAGAGTAGCTTCTGAGTCGGGTTGAGTTTGGTTGGATGATCTTAAATAGTAGTAGCAGCAATGGCACACTTTGACTAGTATTGATCACCGAAATGAGAAGGAGAAGAGGTTTTTGTGAGTTTAATATTGGATCTAGGGGGGTAATTTTAATTCCTTGGTGAGTGGTGGTGGTTTTAGGGGTAGTATACAATGGCCATAGGTTAGTG
Organism: Lumnitzera littorea; assembly: GCA_024138015.1. Classification (NCBI taxonomy): domain Eukaryota; kingdom Viridiplantae; phylum Streptophyta; class Magnoliopsida; order Myrtales; family Combretaceae; genus Lumnitzera; species Lumnitzera littorea. The sequence goes on from JAMXBB010000008.1 coordinate 100,267,100, forward strand.
TCTGTGTATAGTTGAACGTGAGCGGAGTGTTGGTTTAGGGTTTCTTAAGTATGAGGAAGTTGATGGGTGAGGTGCTTCTCATTGAAAACTGCCATAAAGGGTGCTAGTTTTAGAGAGAAAGAGAGAGAGAATTCGTATTAGTGAGAGAAAGTGTAGTGTGTGCATACTTTAAGTGAATTTCTATGATTTTATGTGTTAGAAACGAAGAGAAAACCCATATTTCTACTAAACCGAGGTCAAACAATACTGGAAACCTCCATTAACAGAGGATTTAACCTTCTCAAATTTCACATATGGGCGAATTTCGTAGGCTTATTTGAAGCACGCTTTGGTTGAATCTAGATAAAGTATGGGGTATAATTCGCAATATGACATGCCATCTACATGATTCCATTATTAATTTGGTGAAATTGTGTAAAAAATAGTCTTGAATTGACTTGTATGAAGAGGGAAAATAATGGGAGAAATGGCCAAGAATCAGGAGAAGAAAACTAATGTAGGCACGTAATCAAGTGCCACGTACAACCCCTAACCACCCTTACCTCCCCTCCCCTCCTAGCCTACCTTTTTGGTTAAAGAGCCTTGGGCCCTAATCCAAGTCTTACAAACTAGGTTCAAACCTGGTCCGATCAACATTTCCCTTATTATTATTATTATTAATACATAAATAAAATAAACACTAATCCTAAAATGAAGCCCTAAACTACTTAAGTCTCTTATTATTATATATTTTTTTTATTTTCAAATTTTCTCCTAATTCTTCTACTTTTTGTGATTTTTCCAACTTTTCTATTTATGTGTTTTTTCTAAATCTTTTATCTATTTGTATTTTTCTAATTCTTTCTAAGTATTTTTGTTTTTTCTAGTTTTCTAAAATTTATATTTTTTTTTGTATTTTTTCTAAATTAGGACCCCTTATCTAACTCCAAAAATTCTAAATAAAATAAAAAGGGGGTTAGAAAATTTTGTTTCCATAGACATAGGTCATTTTAGGAGTATTTCCAAGTTTCCTTAGTCTTATTCTTGTTAGTTTAGCCTATAAATATTTCCTCATACCCATTTTGTAAGTATATATGTTTTTTAGACAAAAATTTTAGAAAACTATCCATTTAGAGGCTTTAAAAAACTTATAAAAATCTTACAATACTTTAATCTTCACTTATAATAATGTTTTAGAAATGATTAAAGTGATTTGAGACTTCACAAAGTAGTATAACAATCGTGCAAAGATATCAAAAGGCGAAACCAAGCTAAAAAACATGTTATCAGCCTAAAACCGACCTGAACAAGCCCCAAAAACTCTTAGATAGAACTAGATCCAACTTGAAAAGTTATTTAAAAACATGGTTCAATAATTTTTAGACCTGAACAAGCACGTCGGGCTTAGGTCATAGGCCTTAAATGGCTAAAATGGGCTGAAAACTACAAAACACACTAAATCGATAAAACTTTGAACTTAAAAAGCTAAGAAACCTGTATTTCTAAATTTTATAAATAACATTTAAGGCCCAACTTAACCAATTAAAAAGCCCATAAGAGAAAGTAAGAAAGCCTAACTTAAGAGGTCTTAATAACAAGGCCTAAAAGCCTAACCAAAAGACACCAATAATAGAAGACTAAAGTTAGACCAGTAATTAAACATAGACCCATAAAGAATTAATCCTAAGTATACCCTGAGGCCTAAATAAGAATTTAGAACTCACTAGTAATTGTAGAAATAGAAATTAAAAACTAAGATCATGCAAAATGGATGCCTAACAATTAAGAGGTCTGTAACTATTTGGACTAGTACCAAAATTTCATTGCTATTTGTCAAAACGAACTACACCATGATAATCTACATTTGAAAGCGTTGGAAAACGACTATAAGAACTTAGAAATCAAATTTAAAATGAAAAATTTATAATAAAAATTTAAGTCAAAACTAAATATTATAATGAGGATAGTTAGCTTAATAGAAATTTTTTGTTATTCGTACTCCTTCATGATTATTTAAGGCAATCTCAACATTGATTTGGACCATCTTGCAAACTACTATGACCTATAGTTTTTCATGGTCAGGTGAGTATTCCAATGACTACTATCTTATATTTGTTAATAGAGTAATTGCACTAAAAATTAAGTAATAAATTATATGCTTAAGGGACTTAGGAATTGCATGTGTATAACGCTCCGTGCTTACTCTGTTAAGACACCTTAATATAAATTAATGAAATGCTTGGTTTATAGTTGATTGCAGTATACCTTGCAATTATCTATTGAAAATGAGTAGTCACTAAAATAAAACAAATATAATAATTTTTTACCATAACCAAATTGGATTATCAAGGCATAACTTACATCATTATATGTTGGCCATCACATCATGCGTATGGGATAGAGGGGTCTTACGGGAGTCACAATTATTTATATTTGAGTTTCACACATTGCACATGTGTAACTTGGCCCCACTCTAACTTGCAAGCTTACTAAGCATTACAGACACCAATTGCATAGCAATGCGTCGAGTCTTAGAGTCAACCGTGAGTAGACTATATGCGCTACTCACATCCAAATTCTCAGTTTTGGGATTGAGAAATAAATTCAATTATATAAGAAACTATGAGCAAAGAAAGAATAAAGTAAACATTAGATAAGTATATTTAGTAGCTAAGGGTGCTTGGAACCCAGGTTTGATAGTTCAAGTAACTTTAACCTTAGCTTCAAGGGTGAAATCCTGAGTTATATGCAATTATTGATTTGGCTGTATATAATTGTTTGAGCATATGATTATTGCATTCATATGGTTGCATAATTTAACTATTTAATTATTGCGTGAAAGGTTTAATAAGAGGAATTACTCACTAAGCAAGTTATAAGCTTTCATCTTCTTAATCTTTTGATACAAGACGATTTATGGCTCATACTAGGGTGTACTTTGCCTAAGATTAGTACTAAGAGCTAGGATGTACAAGTCAAGGAAGAGTGATTGAGAGAATTATATTATTTTCTTAGTATAGACTCTTTTAAGAAAATTTGATCTTTATATGTGATATTTAGTCAGACTCACTATGATCTATTTTTGTAACCCGTATCATATCGATAATATATTTTGGTGAGCTAACATTCCCACTTATATTAAATTTGAAATGATGAATGTTTAGCTATGATAAGTAATTAAATAGTGAATTATTCTGAACTACTAGGAAATGCATACTTAGGAAGCTACCTAATATTATAAGATGCCTTACATATTGTGTTAAGGGTTTTAGACCAATTATAAGGCTAATCTAAGGCACTTGAGGTAGTTTATGGTAGGTTGCCACGACAGAGGTATTTCTCAAGGCATGACAACCTTTAGTGGTATTGGAGTAATTGTTTTATAGAAGATAAAACTTGACCTTAGATACTAGGTAACTTACCTGGGGAGTTTAATAGGGGTAAATCAAGCTAAGCTTAAGTAAAATTCCTAAAGAAAAGGTAACAAAGTAAGAGTTTAAAGGACTAATTAAACTGTTTATGTCTTGTTGACTGTGCCGATCCTTTCTAACTACTAGCTAGGTGGGTTGAGTACTGCATGCTTGAGGAAGAGACCATTTTAGAGTTTCAACACTAACTATAAGTATTATGTGAGGACCTTGCCCTCTTAGGATAGTTGAGGACTATCAAACAAGTGATGACTTAGTATAGGACTACGATGATAGAACTATAGAGAGTAAGATTCTTCGAAGCTGGGTTTGATGGAGTAGTAGCCTATATAGATAATGAGATCATCCACATACTTAAGAGAGAGGCTCATATTCGAAGGTAGATTGGACAACCCACTAACATTGTATTTAGTGTATTAAATAAGGAGGTGTTACTACCACCTAACTTTATAGAGTGGAGGGTCATTGGACCATAGTTGATTTGTCTAGGAGACAAATGGATAGACCATGATTGCTTGGTTTAGAGATTTAATGGTCAAACTATGGTGGATTTTGCTTTTTTTATGGAGGAGTAGCGTAGACCACCCCCACCCGAGTTGGATGAAGGTGAGCTTATAGAGGAGGAGTTACTCCTGGAAGATGTGTTAACTCCTCTAAAGCAAGTTGTGGCTTAGCACAAGTATATTCATTTCAATCATAGGCTTATTATGGTAGTTAAAGCACGAAACTTTGTTGGTAAGTTGGAGATTAGGCATGATCCCTTAAATGGCATACCGCATAGGCTAATTTCAGGGGAAGCGAAGAGAGTATCTTTCACTTACTCTAGCATCGAATCTATAGGATACGTAATACGAGAGTTAGATAAGGCAAAACAGGCTAGACCTATCAAACCTCATCTCAGAAGAGGACATTCTGCCACTTCTATCTAGTTGTTATCCGCTTGGTATAGGGTTGTAACCTTTGTATTTTAGATTAACCATAGATGTTCCTTGTTGTTTTGATAGGATCATAGATGATCTTTGAATGCATAAAGAGAATTCCTTATATGGTAAGGCCAAATGTATTTTCTTTTAGATTCTTGATGTACTTAGATTTTTATAGGTGGAGATTCAATCATTCAAAGTGACTACATTTAGGTGTAACCTTATGCAGCCAAAATGTTAATGAAAATGATAATTCTTTTGATGAAAGTTGGTTATGTTTCGTATAGAATACTTATATGAGTTATGAATGTTCAAGACTAACATGAATGTTTTTGTAAAAGAAATAGACAGCAACGATGTTCTCTTATGACTTAGGATCTACATGCAGCTCCAAATAAGCAAGATTGGCCTTAGGATGGTATTAACAAGGTAATAGCCATCATCCAGGTAAACTATCAGTTATTGAGAACATTTTTGGTGCGAGATCAGAGTCCTTTAGCTCTAGTTTTACCTTCGGTACATATGGAGGAAATGCTACCACCACTACCACCTCCGGTTGTACCAGTAGAGGTGGCTCTAATAGCATTGCTAGAGTAGAGAGCAAAACAAAGTGTTCTCCTTAGATGAGGTAAAAGACTAGCAACTGCAAGTTGATAGGTCTTTTGAAGCTTTTGAAGTACCTCTAAGAAAGTTATCTTATCGGACATACATGTTGAGACAACAAGCCTAAACATTATGGGAATCTAAGAGGAGGTCCTTGAGGCTACTAGTCACATGGGAGGTCTTCAAGAGAGAGTTCCTATCCTACTACTTCCCTAAGAGTCTTAAAGTGTCATATAATGAGGACCTTCTATCCATAACTAGAGGAAATTGTAACATAGATCAGTATGAGTTGGATTTCCATCGACTGCTGTAGTAAGCCCTTAGAAAGTATAGTGGCAGGTTTAAGATGTAGGTTTTTCATGCAATGTTTAGATTTAGAGCTGAGAGAAGGAGTCAGATGGTTTAAGCCTAGGACATTAAGAGAAGCAGTTGAGAAAGCAAGAGTCCTAAAGAATGCCAAGGGCCGAGAAAAAGAAGTTGGGAGGCCTAAGAATAATATTTTTAGTAAAAGACTAAATGAGGGTACTAGCTATCAAGGCGAAGGGAAGAAGGTCATGATATACCGTAGCTACCCATATTAGAGAGAAGCTGATGGTCACCTAAGATGTTGGAAATACAAGGGTAAGCATTATCTAACGGAATGTCCTCAACCACATAACAAGTGTTTCTATTGTGGAAGTATAGATCACAAGATTATAGAATGCCCTAAGAAGAGTAACATGACTTGTTTTATCTACAAGCAGCTAGGGCACTTTTACACTGTATGTACTTAAAGACGTGTTGCATTGATTTAGGCATGAGACCTCATCAGACCCTAAGACGACCGGTGATCCATAAGAATAATACTAGACCAAGAGTATCGAATGCTAAGCTAGGAACCCTTGTTAATGCAATGGGGGTGTACAATTTGGAAGGGAAGTAGAGTTATATCAAGTATGAAGAAGAGGTTGAGCTCGAGCTTGTTGTATATGAGGACATGAACAATCTAAACATTGGATTGGTTATAGGTAAGTGCCTTTACCCTGACTTTTCTATTTGAAGCTCCATTGGTAGTTCTTAAGATAAATCATGTATAAACTAAGAAATCATTAGAAGGTGTCAAGGAAAGTCAAGATTTTAAAAATTTGTAAATTCCTTAAAGTTTAAAAGATCAACTATGTTGATTCAAGGAATATCACTATATTCGAACAGTTAGTATACACCTTCTTCAAATAATTATTTGAATTATTTGAAAATTGCAAAGTTTTACTAAATGCCATGCCATGCATAGATGAATTATTTGACTAATTGCAAGGTCCTTATACGTTTTCCCGTATTGATTTATGATCAGGTTACCACTAGTTAAGAATTAGATTTGAAGATGTTCCAAAGATGACATTTAGAACACGATATGGATACTATGAGTTCTTAGTTATGCCCTTCAAGCTAAAAAATACCTTAACAACCTTTATGGACTTGATGAATTGAGTATTTTGAGCATTACTCGATAAGTGTGTCATTGTGTTTATTGATGATATTTTGGTGTATTCTGCATCCCTAAAGTAGCATGAAGAGCATTTAAAAGTTGTACTATAGACACTCTAAGAGCATAAGTTATATGCTAAGCTTTCCAAATGCAATTTTTGGTTGTACGAGATATCTTTTTCTTGGACATGTTATGTCTAGTGTAGGTATATCTATTGATCTCGAGAAAATTAAGGCTATCATTGATTGAAAACAACTTGAAATAGTAACTAAGTTACTAACTTTTCTTAGGTTGGCTAGGTATTACTGAAAATTTGTGAAGGATTTCTCCAAGATAAATCGACCCCTTACGTAGTCCTAAAAAAGTGTGAAGTTCAAGTGGAATGACTAATGAGAATAGTGTTTTCAAGAGCTGAAGCAAAGACTTGTGTTAGTACCCATTTTGGTCCTTCCCAATACTTATGAGCTATTTATGGTATATAGAGATGCGTTAAAGAACGGACTTGGGCATGTACTTATGTAAAATAGAAAGGTAATAGCTTACACTTCACGACAATTGAGGCCACATGAGCAAAACTACCTAACTCATGACTTAGAACTCGTTGCTGTAGTTTTTGATTTGAAGTTGTGGAACCTTTATGGTTAGATATGTGAAATTTATATTGACCACAAGAGCTTGAAATATCTCTTCACCTAGAAGAAACTAAACATGAGTCAATGCCACTGGGTTGAGTTGATTAAGGACTACGACCTTAGTAAAAATTATTGCCTAGGAAAAGTAAATGCAATTTCTGATGACTTCGGTAGTAAGAATCATGTAAAAGTTACCTCACTTCTCACTAAGCAAAGGGAGTTAATAAAGGAATTTGAGAGGTTGAACCTGTAATTCACTTGGCATGAGGTAAGCTCATAAGTGTTTAATCTAATTGTAGAGCTTACATTGGTTACAAGAATTTGAGAAGCCCAGCAAAGGGACCCTATCATGATTTAGACAAAACAAGAGGTAACAAATGGAAACTACTTTGATTTTGAGGTGGATGAAGTTAGAATGGTTCAAATGAAGGGTCGTTTATGTGTTCCAGATGAAGCTGAACTTGAAAAGGAAATTCCTAACCGAAGTGCATTACTTAGGCTATATAATCCACCCAAGAGGTACAAAAATGTACCAAGACCTCAAGAAATCCTTCTAGTAGAATGGCATGAAGAATGATGTTGCTAAGTTTAGATGGAAGTGTGATACTTGCCAAAGAGTCAAAGTAGAGCATCAACGCTTAGGTGGTATGTTATAGCCCTCACTTATCCTAGAGTGGAAATGGGATTAGATCACAATGGACTTTGTAAGCAAATTACCCATGACGGCTGCAAGCCATGATGCCATTTGGTTAGTGCTAGACAAACTTACTAAGTTAGTGCACTTCCTCCCAATAAATGTGACTTACCCCTTGGAAAAGTTCATACAAATTTATCTTAGAGATATCATCTGCTTGCATAGGGTTCCAATAGGTATTGTGTTGGACCGAGATCCCTGTTTTGTTTCTAAGTTTTGGATTAGCCTACAAAAGACCATGGGCACTAAGTTACAATTCAGTACTGCTTACCATCTCCATACGGATGGCAAATCTGAGTAAACCATACAGACCTTAGAGGATATGCTAAGGGCATGTGTGTTAGAATTTAAAGGCAATTGGGATGCCCACCTACCCTTAGTTGAGTTCACTTACTACAATAACCATTACTCTATTATTCAAATGCCCCCATACAAGGCCTTATATGGAAGAAGGTGCAAATCCCTCTTGTTTTGGGATGATATTGAGAAACTAGCCTTAGGGTTGGATTTGATCTAAGAAGTAGGAGAAAAGGTAACAATCATTAAGCAAAAAATGAAGTAGGCTCAAGATGGATAGAAGAATTGGGTCGATTTAAAGAGGAGAGAGTTGGAATTTCAAGTTAGAGATCATGCACATCTCAAGGTCTTTTCGATCAAAAGCATCTGAAGTACTAGAAAGAGTTTAGAGCCTTGCTTATAGATTATCATTACCACCAAATCTTTCAGAGGTCCATAATGTATTTCATGTATTGGTTCTACGAAAACATGTACCTGACTCGAAAAAGGTGATCGAGCTAGAACCCCTACAGCTGAAGGAGAACCTAACTTATGAGGAGCACCCAATTCATATCACAAATCGTAAGGTACAAAAGCTAAGGAACAAAGAAATTAGATGCATGAAGATTCTGTGGCAAAACCATGAGCAAGAAGGGGCTACCAAGGAAGCAAAAGAAGTACAATGACAATATCCTCACCTATTTGAGGAACTAGGTATACATCTAAGTTTTGAGGAAAAAACTTATTTTAAGGTAGGAAGGATGTAAAGCTCATAAAATTTTTAGTACAAAACATATCAATGATTATGATGTTCCTTTATGTTGATAAGCTAAATAATTAAATTTCCCCCGATAAAAACTTGAATTAGTAATCGTAGAAAAAGAATAACGAATAGAGTCCTAAAGCATACGTAAAAATTATCAAATATAAAACCCTAAATCCTTAAATATTTTAGCCTTCGAAAATTTGGAGATGATTAAAATAAAATATTAACTATGTAATTGAAACATTTCCTTTTCCATAAGTTCTTAAATTGAACTTTAAATTTCAACCAAATAAGCCACCAACTTAGTAAACTTTATACATATTAAACAAAGAGAATAAATGAACCACAAAATGATTACATAAGTGAGCAAACAATGGAAAAAAGAAAACATTTTTCTACTACATGTGAAATGCAGTACATCACCCATCCATTTCCTAATTCTAACTCCAAATTCAAATTCCTTACTCATTGTCATTTCAAAGACCATCATATTCTAGCCTCTCTATTTGTCAACGTAAGGACATCATGCCCATGCCCTATTTAACTTGTCATTTCATCATGCTAATCTATCCTATCAAAGTACAAAAGTTGATGATTGAACCCCCTTGTTCTCTTCCATATCCAACTGACCATGTCTCTCTCCAAATCCTTCACTTTGTTTTTTTTTTTTTCCCTTTCTTTCCTCATTCTCACATTTCATAATTAAAAAACACACAACACTTAATCACTTTATCCCCAAACCAGCCATCCATCTTTCCTTAACACCATACTCCATTTCACTTCCATTTGCACACTAAACTCATAAGGAACACCAACCATACTCCCATCTTATTTTCTACACCTTATTAGGAACTTAAAAAGACCATGCAACTCATCTTTACAATCTTCCAACACTACCATCCGAACCACTTCAAGGAGTAACCAAGAGGGGCCTTTAGAGTGAGCTAAGGGACATCCTAGAAGCTCTAAGTCAGGACCAAAACTGAGGGTAAGTAAGAGTTGAAGGGGCTTCATGACCACCTTGTAGCAAGTCCTCATTCTTTGGTTGGTAACATAAATTTTTGTTTCTTCATGTAATGGGTTATACTTAAGAAAGCCTTATGCTTTGTTGTATTAGCAACTCAATTGAGAATGTAACCATGTATATGCTTATTATTTGTGATTTACATTCTAGAAAATTTGTAGAAGTGAGCTTTGAAAGATTCTTCCATGTGTGGTACAAACATTTGAATGTGTACCTTAGTAGTAAGGTTATGAGATTGTAACTCAAAAGAAGATCAAAATTAAAGCCCATCAAACTCATGAAAGCTCACTGCATGTGGGTCATTTTAGGGGTATTTGAAAGTTTTCTTAGTCCTATTCTTGTTAGTTTAGCCTAGAAATATGTCCTCATATCCCTTTTGTAAGTATACATGTTGTTTAGACAAAAATCTTGGGAAAAATGTCCACTTCAAGGCTTGAAAGAGCCTATAATAATTTGACCATACTTTAATCTTCACTTGTAATATTGTTTTAGAAAAGATTAAAGTGATTTGAGACCCCTCAAAGTAGTATAACTATTATACAAAGACATTAGAAGGCAAAACCGAGCTAAAAACATGTTATGGGCCCAAAACTGACCTAAACAAGCCCCAAAAACATCTTGGATGGAACTAGACCTAACTTGAAAAGATATGTAAAAAAGTGGTTAACTTATCGAGCTTAGGTGATAGGCCTTAAATGGATAAAATGAGCCAAAAACTATGAAATGGGCCAAACCAATAAAACTTTGAACTTAAAGAGCTAAGAAACCAGCATTTTCAAATTTTATAAATAAGATTTAAGGCCTAACTTAACCAATTAAAAAGCCTAAAAGAGTAAATAAGTAAGTCCAACTTAAGTGGCCTTAACAATAAGGCCTAAAAGCCCAATCAAGAAACACCAACAATAGAAGACTAAAGTTGGATCAATAATTAAACATGGACCCATAAAGAATTAATCCTAAATACAACCTAAGGCCTAAATAAGAATTTAGAACCTACTAAGAATTGGAGAAATAGAAATTAAAGACCAAGATTATGCAAAATGGAACCAATAAGTTCAATAATTAAGAGGTTCGTAACTTTTTGGACCATTACCAAAAATTGTGGTTGCAATACATCAAAATGGACAGCACCATGATAATCTACATTTGAAAATGATGGAAAATGATTATAAGAACATAGAAATCAAAGTTAAAATGAAAAATTTATGATAAAAAAAAAGTTGAAGTCAAAACTGGATATTATAGCAGAGATAGTTACCTTAATAGAAAATTTCCCTTTTCTTATTCGTACTCCATGATTATTTAAGGCAATCCCAACATTGATTTGGACCTGTTTATGGACTATTACGACCCATAGTTTATTATGACCAAGTGAGTATTTTGATGACCACTATACTTGTATTTGTTTGTAGAATAGTTGTAATAACAATTAAGTGAAAATTGTATGCATAGGGAACCTAGGAATTGCATGTGTATGATGTTCTATGCTTATTGTGTTAAGACACCCTAATATAAATTAATAAAATCCTTAGTGTATAGTTGACAGCAATATATCTTGCAATTGTCTATTGAAAATGAGTAGCTAGTAAAATAAAGTGAATATAATGATTTTCGATCTTAACCAAACTGGATCATGCATGGCATAACATGCATCATTATATGTTGACCGTTACATTACGCGTATGGGATGGAGGGGTCTTGCAGGGGTTATGATTATTTATATTTGAGTTTTGCATGGTGTACACGTACAACATGGCCCTGGCCTAACCTACGGGCTTACTAAGTGCTAGAGATGCCAACCGCATAGCAATTGGTTAGTCCTAGAGTCCATTGCTTAGGGGTGAGTGGACTGCATGTGCTACTTACATCCACATTCTCGATTTAAGGATTGAGAAATAAATTCAATGATATAAGGAACTGCGAGCTAAGAAAGAATAGAATGGATGTGAGATAAGTGTGTTTAGCAGTTAAAGGTCCTTGCAACTTGGATTTGATGGTTTAAGTAACTTCAACCTTAGCTTCAAAGGCAAAATCTTAAGCTATATGTAGTTACCGGTTTAGCTGTATATAATTGTTTGAGCTTATGGTTGTTGCATTCATACGGTTACATAATTTAATTGTTTGATTACTACATGAAAGGTTTAATAAGAGGAATTACTCACTAAGCAAGTTGTAAGCTTACACCCTCTTAGTATTTTGATGCAGAATGATTTATGGCTCGTATCAGGGTATACTATACCTAAGGTTAGTATTAGGAACTAGAATGTACGAGTCAAGAAAGAGTGACAAAGAGAATTATATTATTTTCTTAGTATAGACTCTTTTAAGAAAATTTGATCTTTATATGTGATATTTAGTCAAACTCCCTATGATCTATTTTTGTAACGTGTATTATGCTTACAATATCTTTTGGTGGATTGACATTCCCACTTATGTTTTGAAATGATGAATGTTTAGCTATGTTATGTAATTAAATAGTGAATTATTCTAAACTATTGAGAAATGCATACCTAAGAAGCTATTCGATATTGGAAGATGGCTTGTATATCTTGTTAAGGGTTTTAAACTAGTTGTAAGGCTAATTTAAGGCACTTAAGGCGGTATACAACAGGTTGCCATGATCGAGGTATCTCTCGAGACATGACATCACCTATAGTTGAGGGAGGGGTATGAGGTCAAATGCAGGTGTCACCTTCTCCTCATCACGAGGATACAAAACTAAAATGCTATGTTCCTTGAGGTACTAGAACCTTCCATCAATAATACTGTACAGCCTTTATCTCATTCATAAGGAATGCTTATCAAAGTGTATTTACCTACATCATAAGGCAATAAATGAGAGAACGGTTGAGACGTGCTTTGTATGTAATATATCTCAAGTGTAGAAGCTATATTTACCAAGTATTTTCATTACAACACCTTGTTAGGTGATGTATCAACATATGTGTTGCCTGTATCATTGGCTATACTCTGGATTGACGTGGAAGGGTCCCTGAGGATGCACCACCCACATTTGGTGATTAGCCTAGGATGAAATGTGCCCAACATGCACTAACCTCCAATTAATCTCATTTAATTGGCCTTAAGTCAATTTAATGTTGCTGCTTGCTGATAATTCTGATTTTAAACATATTTTTTATGGTGATTTTATAGTATTTTCCTCACAATTTTTGGTTTTCTTTAAAGAAATTGATACTTAATTAAGTAAAATTTTGATTTCTAGGTTTGAACGCATTCTAGGATTGAAAACGAAGAAAATGAATCAAATTTCACTTAATTCGGAGTTCAAATGAAGAAGTTATGAAGTTTTGAAGTTACACAGTTTGGGACATGACCATGTCCCAGGTTGTGTCCATATAGGGAAATTGGCCAGGGGCAGAAAGTTACACGACCTGAGGATACGGTCATGTCCTAGGTCATGTCTGATAAATAAAACGAAAACCTTGTGATACACTATAAAAAGGACATATTAGGGTTTCAAAAGACAGAAGAGACATTAGAGAAGACAAGAGACTTGAGGAGAAGGAAAAAGAGAAGGCGAAGGCGAGGGCGAGAACAACACCGACTTCAAGATTGGAGAGATTTTTCATCAATCAAAGGAGTTTTTCATGTTTTATTTTATGTTATTGATGGAATTCGTTTTTAATTTCATTATGATAGCTTAGAATTCGTGTATTTAGGATTATAGAACCTAAGGTTTCATGTGATTCTTGGATTGATTTAGAATTCTCAATAAAGTTTCTATCTTTGCTTGATTCAATTATGTTGTTTAATATATGATATTTCTAGAATATCAATATATGATATTATACATGTTGATTGAGAGATTACATGTATAATTAGATCTTTACATAATTAGAGAGAATTATATGTATACTTAGAGATAAGATACATGTTTCTTCTGGAATGTTAATTATTTGTGTGGGAATTCATTATACATTAATGCAATTCTAAATTATATTACTAAGTGAAGAGATTTCAGTAAATAATTTAGGATTAGGGTTAATATGCTTGAGAAAGGTATTAACTTTAGTTGTGAATCCCTTCGGTCAAGAATAATAGAAACCGAATTGAATATATTTTAAGCGATCACATGTTAAACTCTAGGGGAAATAATTCCTAAATAAGTTATTACTTTCTTGAAATCGTTCTTAATTTTATCGCTTTTTGAATTGCTTAATCAAGTCCTATAATTAAGTTAGTTAATTTTAGTATTTTTAATTAATTCAAACTTTCATAATTTTCCGGTTAGATATTAATAAAGAAGAACTCAAAATGGAAAGTTAGCTTTGGATTAAAAAGATGACTAGATCATAACATTAGATTTGGTCAATTTGAAAGGGTAAATCATACCAAGCCGAACTATGCCTACCCCTAACCTTCATAATGTTACCATGTGCATACACAATAATTTTCATACATCCAACCATTTTTACCCTGGTAATTATGCAGTTAAGAAATAACTTAGAGTTAAGAATACTTGACAATATAGCTTGAGGCTTCGACAATAACACTTTCATATAAACCTTAATGCCTACACATTGTGAATTCTTAGTGGGGCATTTCATCAAACACCTATACACCATTCCTTAACCAATATTCATGTACCTTATATGCAGCATGTCTTACCAAATATAACATAATTTCAATAACCTACAGTAAAACCTTATGTTTTCTACGAACTAGTAAGAAATTACGAATTTAATGGGAAAAAAAAAAGAAATAATGTGCAAAATAGGTTCAATTTAACTTACTAGTGGGTAGATATTTAAGTATGTTGAGAGTTGGTTCAACAGCTTATTGATAAGTTGTGGATTAATTAAGAGAGTTTGAGAGTGTCTAAAAAGAGTTAGGAAGTTAAAAAGGAGGCTAGCACATAGATTTAGGAGTGTTTATACCTATGTAGAAGGCATAAGACAGTCCTTGTGCTTTTATTTTAAATAAAGGTATAGGCCTACCATGTGCCTTCTATTGTTCACTTAAAAAAAAACAAAGAAGGTATCTAGTAGGCTTGCACCTTCTTTTAAACACAAAAAAGTATTGGAGGTGTGTACAGGAAAGAAGGGGTTTTATCACTAGATCTAGTGATAAAGAAACTTAACTCAAGTTGGATAAGTATCACTAGATCTAGTGTAGAAAAGAAGAGCTAGCATTACTTCATCGCATTCAGGACGCAGGTTATTATTGGCCATCAATGGTGAGAGATGCACTTCAAGTGCAAACGTATTGTCTTAAGGGTTCTAAGTTACCTGACCAAAGTGAGTAATTTCATATCTAGTGCTAGAGATTAGAGGTTTCCATACATTAATTATTTGAAAAATAATGTGCTCCTTGCAAACAGTATGGACACTAGACTAATAAAGTATAAGGTAAGAAAGTAATTGATGCATAAAGGTGATCTATAGAGGGTCTCGTTCATAGGTAAGTCCCTTAGATGTATTACCTCTTGTAAAACAGAAACAATCTTAACTGAAGTACATGTAAGGGAGTATGGGAAACATTAAGGAGAGAGGAAGCTATACTATTACCTACTTGACAAAGGGTACTATTAGCTAATGATGGAATCGGACACTTTTAACTTTATTAGAAAGTGTGTTGTCTGCCAATATCATGATGATGCTATACATGCACCTGTGATCACATTCCATAGCACAACGAACTTATGAACATTTTACACTTGAGCATTTGATTTGATTGGTTCTATATACCCACTATCCAAAGGTTGCATCTGGATCCTAGTAGGGACCAAGTATTTCACTAAATGGATAGAAGCTACTCCCTTGAAGAAGGTAATAGGATCAGCAGTCACGAGCTTTATGAAGGAAAACATTATATATAGATTTGGGATCACAAAGCGCATTTTTTCTAACAATGGGACTCCTTTCATCAATTTGCACGCTTGCCAACTATTAGCCTTTTATGATATAGACTATGTGAAATCTACACCTTACTATTCAAAAGAAAATGGCCAAGTTGAAGTTAAAAACAAGAATTTATTGAAGATGCTTAGTCATATGGTCCATGACAACCACAAGGAATGACACGACAAGCTATCCCTAATGCTTTAGGCTTATAAGACGTCAAAGTGAAAATCGGCACAAGCAACCCCTTTTCTCTAGTGTATAGAGCTGAAATAGTGGTGCCCATAAAAGTCTCCACTCCATCTACTTGACTAGTTCTGAATGGTGAGCTTGTCTAGCTCTCGATGGTGAGCTTGAACTTGACACTTTATGAATGCTGGACTTGAAAGTACCAGAGGAAAGGTTAGATTAAGCACAATTTGCCTAACTACCAGCAACAACTACCTGGTGAAGAAAAGGTCCTTTTAGCTAGGCAACTTGTACTTCGAGCAACCAATTACGTGACAAAGCATGTGTACACTGGAATCAGGACTTCTTATCCAAAAACCTTCACTTCCTTACGCTTTTACCTCGTTATATCCGCCCCACACAATCACACTCGAGCTCAAACACTCGTCGCTCTCTCTCCTACCAACTTTGCAATTTTAGATGGAATCTTCTCAATGTATTTATGGGGAAAACCTTCATCTGTAGAGAACCTAATTCATGAAGCTACATAAAACCTCTAGGGATTCGGGTTAAGGAGCTGACATATTAGTTTTAAAATAGCCACCATTCAACTCCAACAATGAAAGAGAGCCTAAGAAGATGGCTCAAAGGCTGACAAGAGTACAGAAAGTATTTAGGCTAACTCTTTGAATTATGCTTTTACATATACAATATTTTCATCTTTTGAAGCATTGCTGCAGTTTCATGATTCAACCCAAGAACCGATTCAGAAGAAACACCACCCTAGCCTCGACTAACACACTTCCCACCCTGAAACTTCAACCCTGTACCCTACTCTATGTGATAATTTTAAGAGCATTAAGAGCTACTGTTCGTACCGAGTCAGGGGACGCAAACTTTTATGCACGGCCTATGTAAGGCTGGGGGTGTCAACATTCCTTGGATTCAATATCAATATGCAAGGTGCATTGGTCAATAAGTATGACCCTATTGGGTCTATTAATGCTGCTTGGTAGAGTTTGAACAAGCAAGAACGTGAAGTTCTATAAGAGCCTGAAGTATAGACGATGTTCGGTGAGATGCTAATTGAATGCGTGTGTCGAAAATAGGAGTGTTGTAGTGACACATGGAATGTGTTTGACGAAATGCCTGTGAGAAGTGTGGTTTTATGGACGGCTTTGATGTCAGGATTTGTTGCTTAGAATGATTGAAGCAATGGTCTTGAGTTGTTTTCTAAGATGATAAGAGAAAGTATAACGGTATAGTAAGGGTGTAATATGAATCGGCTTAGAGCATTGGCCTAGGTGTGTGCGAGCGCTAAGAAAGCTCTTACTACATGTACTATATTCGATGAAATGCCGGAGGGGGATCTTGCCGTTGAGGATGCAATTTCGGCGGAGAAGTGGCTCTAAACGCCGCGCTAGAAATCATAATATACGGAAGTGCTGACAACGTGTTATTGGGATGAGGGTGAATGATGAGAAACATTTCAATGCAGATCGGGATGTAAATTTGTACGGGATCTCATTTTCGAGAAGGCGATATTGTTATTTTATCAAAGAAAAGTAAACACACCCACATTCAGGCTAAGCGATAGGCAGCAAGCTCGAGAATAAGAGCACAACAAGTGCATGGACAGCCACAAAGTAACAAGAAGCAGCAACCCCGCAGATATATCAACGTATATACATAAACTTGAAGCGCAATGTGTGTGTGTATGTGCACGTATACATATGTAGAAGAGGAAGAGAAGCAAATGTGGTGGTGGATTTATCGGATTTCACGTGTAAGCTGAAAAGGATGAGGAAACCATATACACGCTAACATGTGAGGAAAACTATGTGCTTAGATCACAATTCACTGTAAGGTCAAGAAGGATATTTAAAACTATAGTGAGGCTCTTAAAACTGATTCATACGTGTATTCTGAAATTGGCTTACAACAGTAGTTAAGGTTCGGCAAGAATGCTGTTAAAAGTGTATCATAGCTTCCCAATCAGTGCCAAAGTAGCAAATCAACATTTCGAAAAGAGAGAGAGAGAGAGAATAGATGGTGAGTTCAATCGCAGAGGATAATTCAGTCACTCTAGAAAGATGAATTACTATGCTACAGATGCTATGCTACAAAAAGGGCAGTTCGAGAGAACTTAAACATCCTAAGAAAGCAAAGCAGAGGATTTCACGGCAAGCTTTTCATAAGAGTCACACACAAACATACAAGCTTAGAAGTTGTATATTGATTGTAAATTGACAAGTGCAAGATACAAGTCATACGCATAAAACACAAACTCAAACGATGAGGGCAGCATAACTTATATCACCAATGACATCTGAAGTACACTAGAATAAGCATCAAGAAGAAAACAAAAAAAATATAAAGAAACAACAAGAACAGGTTAAATCTCACGTAGCATACAAGAAGGAGATGCAAGGCTAGATTAGAGTATGGCAACAAAGCTAGAGAACAAGAGGTCAATCCCATTGTCTATGGTCAGTAAAAATGAGAGTCAAAATACAAAAGAAGAAAAGGAGTCAAAGGCTAGAAACCAAAGAAAGGAAGGAAAGGGCCGGAGATGCAACATTGAGAAGGGAAAAAAAAAAAAAAAAGAAGAAGCAATTACTCCTCTCCTACAGCTCAAGCTTGCTTTATTATTGTTAAACTTTATAGCTCAAGTGTTTCAAGATCAACTTTAGATGAGACGCCTCAAAATCCAAGATGCCATAGATCACCACATGTTCCTACCCTTTAACTACACATCAAACGTTACATTCGACTAAAAATTTTAAAAAGTACCATAAAGATCTTCAAATTTTCTTATATAATTAAATTTTCAAATAATGCTAGAATAACTTCTAATTAAGAAAAATTAATGCCTACTCAAAAATTATTACCACATAAGGCTAAATATTTTTATAATCTTCAATACCATACATAGTCCCCATTCATCCCTAAGGCAACAACGATTATCCCCCTAAATTATTGAAGCAAAGCAGTACAACTATGGGGCCTCCATTTGAAACATATAATAAAGTGAGCTGAAGTTTAATATGTAATATACAACCATATGTGCATGATCAAACAATGTAAATTTATACGTGTTTAAATGCAAAACAAGTAATTCACACAATTTATTTGATTACCTTCACTTTTAAACTAGTTATACATCATACAATAGTAATCATGTGACCTAATTATAGTTGTTAAAATCACAAGTCAAAAATACAATTCTACAAGCAAATCATTTTATAATTTTTTTCTTAGTTAAAATGAATATAAGATTGTTTATATACAGATTTTTAGTAAAATTATGAATTTTAGTGTAAGATTCTACAAATTTACCGTTTTATCGATTTTGTATGATTTTACGCGATTTTATACATTTAGATAAATAGAAGAATTGAAATTTTGACAACAATATCAGTTGCATCATAATCAGAACCTAACGCTTGGGCATACCTCTCCCTCTATAATAACCTAGATCTATCTCAAATCATTTTTATGTGAGATTCCATAAAGGATAACTTATCACATAGATTATTGGGGTTGTCCCCTAAGGATTTGCCACTATAAGCTCCTAAGGCAAGCCAAGCACAAGTAAAAAAAAGATACCTAAGCCGAATATATATTTAGTCCATTTTAAAATTTCTATCATAACTTCATATACAATAAAAGCATGTGTTATGTACCTAGATAGTTGGAACTTATTACCAATGAACTGTGCTTAGCTTTAGAACCTTAATTTTGATGGTTCTTTAGAGTTTCCTTATTTTCCCTTAGTTGATCAACACATAACCTATTAGAAGTCTCCGAAGGTCCTGTAAGCCTTACAATCCCCTTCTTCATACAAGTTACACTTACACTTTAGAGTTTCTAGAGTTTGCAGAGAAGAGTCTTGTTTAATAGCGCATAAGAGGTTTGTAAGAATTTCTAGAAATAATGTAATACTATGCACTAGCTAGATTAGGAAATTTATTTACTTCCAACATTACCTCTCATTAAATCATTGCTAAAGACCTCAATACCCCTTACTCATAACTTAATCATTTTTTATTTTATTTTTGACCTTTATTCTTTTTATATTCTTTTTTTTTTTTTTGTGTACTGCATTCTCCCCCACTTCAAAGAACTTTCATCCTTGAAAGTTGCTTGAACACTAGGGTAACTTTAAAGACTTGTTTCCACAGTTTCCTTTGACTTCCAGGTAAGTTTTTCACCTAAGCTTTACTTATTTAATTATTTCTCCTCCTTAAGGTTACCTTTACGTATCAAATTGTTTGTCTCCTTACAAGATCATTGCTAAAGTCGTCATCAATTATCCCTAAAGTCTCCTATTGATATCATTAATCATCAATTAGTTATGGTTTTATCTTGTCATTTGCTCTAGTACTCTTATTATATTTTAACCATGAAATTTTGATCATTTTTCTCTATAACTTAATCTATTATTATGACTCTAAGTAACTTTGATCCTTTAGTCTATGTTGATTCGAAGAGCTCAAAGTTACTTGTATTACTTTCCTAATAGCATCTAGTTATAAATAATATCTTCACATAAATAACATTGCTCTATAAGTTAACTTCTAACAATTAAATTCATTTTACTTATTTGAGAGCTCAACTTTACTAGCTTGGGAATATCAATTATCGGTTCCCAAATAACCTCTTCTTCTAGGTTGTTATTCCGATATACTTTAGCATACAAATAGGTTCGTGTTCTCTAGATCTTCTCTTAAGTATTAACAATTCAACCTAAATAACCAATTTTCTCTCTTTCCAACTCCAATATGGACTCTAATCCTAACTACTATATTTCTTAGGTTCTTTTAACTTCACTATGACTTCCTTATATTTATCTCGTGCTACCTTCCTACTACTACTCTACCTGTTTACCAATTTGTACTAAATTCGCCTCATAACTAAATAAATTTTATAATGCCCTAGAACTCAATAAATTCTCCTTAAGCCTTATATGGCCCCCCTTTTTTTTTCTCTCTATTATATTTGAATATTCTCTTTTTCATACCTTTTCACATCCTCTACTTCCTATTTATTAGTAACTTGATTACAATATCACCAACACCATACGAATAACTACAATATTGGCAAGAAGAGCCACACCCACAACATTTCTTACAACATTATTTCTATCACCATTCTATACTCTCAATAGATTAGAGACTTAATAAAACAATAATGTCTTTACCTTTTAGTTCTTATAATCTTTGAATAAATCTATGACTCTAAGGCATAAAATACATGCTCCTAGAGTTTGTTCAATTCTTCTCTCCACCAACCACCCCTAACTATCAACTTTGAGAGTTCTTACAGTTCTACGCTTCTACTATTACTGTCGTAATTCATTTTTGAGTCACTCATTCCCTTCTAACTTTTGTTGAGCTCAAAGCTATTAGATTGAATGTGATAAACTTATTATTGACTTCATTCTTTTGGTGTATATACATTTGATCGATTTTACCATATTATTATAATTATTATGATTATAAGTTATGATGTGGTTGACCTATTTGATGCATTTAAAGTTGTTTAATTAACTTTAAAGAATTCTCTTAATTTTTTTTTTTTACTATATTACTTCTTACTATCAATATAATTATTATTGCTTGTCATTATTATTAATGAATTTAAAAGTAAGTTTATTTTGTTATTTCCCAGGGTTTTGTTGTAGATTAATTATTTAATAGTTATCATTTGAATGCTTTTATATTTTTATTACCTTTAATTAATGTTGAGTAGTTTACATATGGTACGTCTATATATATAGACACATAGATTTTGGTTAAAGAGTAACAAAACATGATTTGACTCAACTAAAACATAACAGATAACCTAGTTTTGACTTACATGATAAACATGACATGATATGACAACACCAATGAGAATACCTAACATATTTAACATGACTTGGAAAACAAAAAAAAAAAAAAAAAAACAACTCTTCTACCCCATCGCATGCACAAATGCATTAATGTATATATATAACATCCCATTAAACTCTATTATTATCATTATTAGTTAGAAATCAATAAACCTTCTGTTATCATTGTATCATTACTCATCATAAATGGTTTGGTGAGATAGCTTTACTATTATTATTGGTATCATTGTTATTGTTAAGGTACTTAATAATAATTATTATTATCAATGATGGTAATGTTGTTATTATTATTATTAGTCATTATTATGTTATCACAGTGTTTATGTCCACATGGAATTTGATTAAGATGGACTTTTATTTGTTCATGTAAATTATGATAGATAGTTGGGTTACTAGGTTAACGATTTTGATTCTTTATTTCATACTACCCCAATTAGTATAGTTATTTGTTTCTTATTTCTCAATTAACATTTAGTAGCTTCTTATTTTGCTCTATATTAGTCAACTGAGAAAAAATGACCTATAATTATAAATATGTTGATATTCTAGTGATATTTAAATCTATTCTTATTATATTTATTATTTTGACAATTTTCAATTTTCTATATAGTCATTTGGCAGTCAATAATTCTTACATATAAGGGTTATGTTTTGTCTGCTGTATTTTCTTCCCAAAATACTTTTATTTCTTACTTGTTGTACTTGCACTATTAATTAAGACTACTTAGTATTAATAACCATTTTTGTATTTCCCCCTTTAATCATCTTATTTATTTTATGTTTTATTACATATTGGTCTTATGGATATATATATGGATTTTGGTAGCATTATTATTGTTCATGACCCTTTTTCTTTAAATATACGATTTATTACATTATCATCATTACTATTCTTTTTTGCATTCACTAATCAAAATTATGGATCAACTAAAACTAAATATGCTTTTATGGTTATGAACTCCATAATCACGAGGACATATTACTTGTGGCATATAGCCCTCCAAGACATTTAATAGTGAACATTTTACTGATTTCTTTTTTCTAATTATTATTATCTTATCATATTTATAAATATATATTTCTATTATTAATTAGTATGCTCTTATTTCCTAAACTTTTAAACATGACTATAATGTAGATATCTATTGTCCCCAAATAGTTAAATGAAAACTTTAAAATAAGTTATAACATTAAATAATATAATTTCATGTAACTACCAATCCAAAATATAAATTTCCCTATAAGGTCAATCTTAGCCTACATTTAATCATCCTCATCATCTCACCATCCTACTTATTTAGTACTTAATTTTTTTTTTTAAGGATTCATAACCTATGCTTTAATACCACTTAATATGTAACACCTCATAGGATGCTACAAAACACCATAAACAGCCACATGTTCCTAGCCTCTAACGACACGTTAAGCATAACAATCGACTAAAAGCTCCAAAACATACTATAAAATCCTTCAAATATTCTTATACGATTAAATATCCAACTAATGTTATAATAACTTCTAATTAAGAAAAATTTATGCCTAATCAATAATCATTACCATAAAAGGCTAAATATTCTTATTATCAAATTTATTGAGATAATCTTCAATAACATACATAGTCTTCACTTATCCTAGGGGCAATAATGGTTATTTCCATAAATTATTAAAGTCATGCAGTACAACTACAGGCCTTGTATTTGAAAAATATAATAGAGTAAGCCAAAACTCAATACGTAACACATAACTACATGCTCATGATCAAACAATGCAAATTTATATGTGTTTAAATGCAAAATAAGTAATTTACACAATTTATTTAATTATCTTAGCTTTTAAGTTGATCACACATCACATAGTAGTAATTCTTATGATCTAGTCACATCACAATCACAATGTAGCATTTAGACATGCCAATTCGAGCCCCCCGATAGTCTAACATCAGACAAATCTCTTTAGGCACCTTTATAATAACTTAGATCTACCTCAAATCATTTTTGTGTAAGACTCCACAATGGACAACACATCACATTGATCATTGTGATTTCCCCCCAAGGATTTGCCACTATGAGCTCTTAGGACTAGCTAAGCATATATAGTAAATTTCTATCATAACACTCACACACAACAAGCACATGTCATGTACTTAGATAGTTAGAATCCATTACCAATGAACTATGTTGAGCTTTAGAATCTTGATTTTGATGTTTTTAAAGTTTCTTTATTTTTATTTAGCCAATCAACACAAAACTCATTAGAAGTCTTTGAGGGTTGTGCATGCCTTGCAATCCCCTTCTTCATACAAGTTACTCTTACACTTGAGTGTCTCTAGAGTTTATAGAGAAGAGTCCTATTCGATATCTTATTTAATAGCACACAAGAAGTTTGAAAGAGTTTCTAAAAAGTAATGTAGTAGTGTATGCACCCGCAAGTTTAGGAACTTTATGTACTTCCAACATTACCTCTCACTGAACCATTACTTGAGACCTTAATACCTCTTACTCATAACTTAGTAATCTTATATTTTATTTATATGACTTTTTTTTTTTTTACATAAATTTTTTTTAGGGTATTACACTAGGTCTCTCACGACTTCAGCCTTTAAGCTCCAAGAGCTTTGGACTCTAAGTCTCTTCCAAGCGCCATACCGTATTTGCAATGGATGGACCCACCATTGTTCGGGCGTTCAGGTCTCTGGATGGTTTTACTGACCTTCACAACAAATGGACACCACTACCGGAGCTATGCTTAGATCTCGAGTGATTCCGCTACCCTTCACAACAAATAAAACACCACTGATACTGTGTTTGGAACTGTGGGTGATTTCATTTCCCTTCAATAGCTACTGGTTATGCTATACTCAAGCTTTACTATGGCTCCAATGCCTTCTTCTCTTCTTTGAATTGGGTTCTGCAAAGAACTTATTGAAATGAGAAGCAAAGAAAGAAATAAAAATTAAAAAAAAAAAAGAAAAGAAAGAAAGAAAAAAAGGAAGACCTTAAGCTGGTTGTTTTACTTCTTGCTAGTCGAAAAGGGAAGAAGAGCTGTGAACTATCCCTTGTTACTATGGCTACAGTATTTGTGGGATTGCCTAATGTGAGGACCGTAAAAACAGAAAAAGTGGGAGAAACTTGTCAAAACCCCAACGGAGATAGAGAAATAAATAAATATACTGAATCTCTACTTTGTCTTTTACCTTAGCTATCCAGGTTGGATATGGGGGCTAATGGTATTCGTAAACGGAAGCCACTCCAAAAGACAAATAATGGGAAATATTTCTTCTATGTATTGTACTCAATAACAGCATGACATCTCATTTCATTGTAATGTGCTCGTACCAAGGCTTGCACAAATATTATGTCCATCCATATGAGCTGGCATGCACAAATGCTCGTTTAACAATGGACAGAGGTATACCATGGGATTTGATCATATAATTTTATTAAATCATATGACATGAGAACTGTTCAATTGACAAGAAGTTTATATTTGTAAAGTACATACTCAAATCCAAACCGTGAAGTCTGTCGTGTGAAGCGGAAGTCTTATGAACAAGTTTTAAAAAGAATTTCCATCCAATGGAGGGCTGAGCTAGTTCCCAACGACTGCATAGAATAAGGCCATTGATCAAGTTAATGACGCGGTATAAAAAATAAATAAATCAATCAATCGAAGACTTTTATATGAATTCTTTAATGATTATCTACGCTGAAGCTCGTAACCGGAAGCTCGGAATTTGTGGCTTTCTCTATTCATGGTCTCATGCAATACTGAAAAGAAGAATTGTTCAGTATGTGGGATTTCACCAAAGCAAGTTTGTCTAGGGTCGTATGACTATGGTAATTATCTACGAATGATGAATTCATACTCTACATCAAATGTATCGAGGCACGTGAACTGTGTTAAAGCCTTAATGAATGGCAAATGAGTAATGTGTGGAAGGATTTGGAAGCCGGAATTGGGTGTTGATATGATCGCAATTAAGGAGTCTCATCGCCTGTTAAGACACGGGAACGGGCCATTACTAGTTATTTTACGTGGTCTTATGCCTCAGTAGACTAAACAATGGACTGCGTGATTACGACTTTATATATTGAATGATCGCGATAAAAATTGGAAGTCAAGTCACTTTTACTAATTGCAATAAGCCTGCTTAGGGAACTCTTTGAAACGAAGTGAAGAATTAAAAGGGATTCAGGATATGTGCTTTAATGCAAATATATAGATTCGTCATTTTCTTGGGACTTCAGGACCGTGAAGCAAGCATTAAGATTTGGGAACCATACAACTTATCGTGAAATCTATGATGATATATGGTGCCATTTTACCTAAAAGCTACTACATATATGAGAGTCAACTCAACAAAAAGAATAAGGTGATTCATGTAAGGCAAATCAGAAGATGAAGTTAACTCAAACCTGTGGGCGTAAGATCAGTCAGTCATCAAAACAACTTGTCTGACATGTTATCAAGGGGGCAATACATCTTTATGTAGCAAAGCAACATGCGCCTGGTAAGAAGAATAATTGTAGCACTGGGGCTTAGGTTTCCACGTTACAAATTGTCCCAAAAAAACAAAACATAAATATTTAGATACATGAATGCACCAGTAGTAGTAGTGCAGTTATCATAAAACACACATGGGCGAGGTAGCGTCTTAACCACCTAAGATGCTTACTTGATGCCCAAATCCCTTCGACTTCGTCTAAATGACTTTGGTCAAGTAATAAAATGTAAAGAGTTAAATTCAATTCATAGGCCTTGAACCCATTAATTAAAATGAATTTTGACTCTTTGAGTTAAGGTGATAGGACCGAAAAATCAAGCTCATATATTCTCATGATGATTAAGAGAGATTTTGCATGCTAGACTTAGAGTAAAACTCATTGGATCAATCTATCCAATCTAACCTTTCTCAACTTGACTCACACTAAAAGAGAAAGGCCTAAACTCATAAAGAAAGTTTGCTTAAGGTCCATTAGGAGAAGGGATGAATTTTGGCCATTGATTATCATTATGATCTAATGAATGAGATTTATAGTCATGCTCTATAAATACCCCTCTCCTTCCTTCATTTATAAAGGAAAAAAATTGGCATGAATGCTGTTATTTTGTCAGATTTTCATCGTAAAAGTTCAAACACTTAATCATTTCAAGAACAATTCCATATCTTTCATCGATAGTAGAGTTTGAAGCTTTTGAGCTCCTCTATTTGTCTCTGTAAATGTTAGAGCCTTATTGAGATCGTCTAGCCCCCTTTATACATGTCTCTCCTAATCATTACGTATGTGAGATTCAAGTTGCTTCCTTAGTCGTGTGTAGTGCGTCTATCACATAGCATACACGTGACCTTTATACTTAAACCATCATACCTATAAAAGAAAAAAGAAAAGAAAAGAAAAGAAAAAAGACAATTGATCTAATGATCTTATTGATTTCACTAAATAGATAAAAGACCCCCACCAAAATAAAAGGAGGATTTTAAAGGTAAACCAACACAAAAATTGAAAAGACAAGGAGGATATTAATAAGAAGTTGGCAAGAAATAATGGTTAAAAAATGCAAGATGAAACTATAAATGTCCTACCTTTAAAGGGAATAGCTAGTGACGATAGAAATATTCATCTAGAGTCAAATAATTTGAAGGCTAAAAATAATACATGCAAATCAAGTTTTTGTACTATGGAATTACAAATAGATACAATTGAAATTTTATTATAGATAATATAGAGAAAGAACTAATGAAGCCAAAGTTCAGTTCAATATCTTAAACAATTAACCCATGAATATCTAGGCCAATTTTCCCTCTATTCATATTTTATTTTAATTTCTTACATAAAAAAAAAAAAAAAAAAATTAGCCAAGATGTTACAACTCCTTAGATTCTAAGGGTGCCATAACCCGTCATGTATCCTTAGAATCTAATGATATATTGAGGCTTTAAAATTGATTACAATATCTAAGATTACTTATTAAAACTACTTATCAAGTATAAAGACAACACTCTTGGTACATCAATTAAAGTGACACATAGGTGAGTTACTCCAACCATAAATATACTCAATAACTAGATTTTAATATTCTACAATATACAAAACTAATTGTCTCTCTTTCCTAATCTAATGATAACAATTCCATAATTGTCACAAGCAACAAACTTATCAAATCACCCTACAGCTATAAAAATAAAAGGATGAGTTGGAGCCCAATATGTAATGCACAAGCACACACATAAACATCACCTAGTCATTCACATGCACTTTGTGAAAAAATAACAGGTTCATTATCTTGAATTTAAGTTCACATAAAACAACTAAGTACTCATAACTCCACCACACCATGATCTCTTATACATATACAAATAGATATATAAGCTTATGAGTTTTTATTTAATATATATACTACACTTAAAGTCCTTTACTTCTAGAGTCCTAATAGGTATCAATTACTCTATATTTTTTAGGCATATTTAAGCATGAATTTATCATAATTATGTTTATTTCTCAAGTTCTTAGTACTTAATTACGTAATATATCAATTTTAGGTAATTAAAAAGCAAGGAGATGAAATTCTATAAGAGTAGTGAGATTTATATTGATCATAACCATAATTGAGGGCATGATTAAAGAAGATTTGAATGCCGAGCATTGGTTACCCCTTCAATCACGGACTTAACCAAGGGTAAAGTTGTTATCCACCTATTAGTCACAACCGTGATAGTACATCAGAAGAGTGATCACTCTCTTTATCATGGGAGTAAGGAGGTGGAATGTTTGTGACGAGACAATTACATAGTACATCATGGTTGTAGTGGGTGAAGATGATTCTTTTCTTGAAACAATCATACCTCGAGTCACTAGCATGATAGGAGTGGATACGATTATTCTTTTTTAACTTTTTCACACAAACTGATGCATTTAACGAGTTTAAACATCAGGAGGCATCCTGAAATGGTGTATTTTGGACCTTTTGATGAAGAGAATATATAGACACCTAAAAAATTCAAACAAGGAGATGAGATTCATTTTGTTAGACAATCTAGACCTTAGTTTTAAGGATTAACCACAAACACATTTATTCATCCATCTTTATACCCATTACATTATACAATTACTAAGTGTTATACAATGTACTTTTCTCGGAATCACTCGAAAGAGATGATGAGAATTCATTTTTTATGTATTGTAAAGATGTCTACAATGAATCTAAAAAGGGTTTTTATTTTTCTACTTATCTCATGTTGTGATCCTTGTTAACTCTTCGTTTTGTTGATATGTGTAGTTATTTTACCATGTGTAAGTAGTAAATTAGGGCTTACTACATCACTACAGTATGAACAATTGCTTAATTTAGTGATTTCCTGATTTCTGTTAATTTTAGTAAATTGAACTTAATAAATCTAAGTACAATGTTGAGCATGTCACTAACTTAGGATAGATTTCGATAGAATATGTCAAGAAATAATTCTATTAAACAAGTTGCTCCTGATAATAGAGGTATTATTAGGAAAGTTACTGCATCCTTAAGGAAATTAATAAATTATTATGATGTTAACGTGATTTTAATTGGAAATTAACTCATAAGACATTCTAATAGACATAATTAGAGTTAGGAGTAAGTAATTCTGAGAAGAATGCCTACAAATTAGTAAATCCTTGTAGATAACAATCATTAAGATACAACTTATTGGTGACATCATGTTATGTTATGAAGCAAGTTTGCATGTTAAGTGTGGAATTGTTAATCGCCTTTTGTAGCAATTGTGTTAGATAAAATTTGTTTATCGGTTAGTGTAGTTTAGTTAGTAAATTAGATATTTTATTACTTAATCACTTGATAAATTGGGCTACTAGATATTAGGAAGATTAATTAGTATTAGTATTTATATATGTTCCCAATGGAGACGACTTTATACTCATTTATGCTAGTAAACGATAGGTACACTTACTTATTGAACCGAGTTAAAGATAGAATATAGGTTTATAAATTTTAAGACTTAGTAGCTCTAATTAGAGGCATTAAGTTTTTGGTACCGTTGTTGAGGATTGAACTTAGGTTGCCTATGTGACAGTTGGGAATACTCACCACTATACTACAACAACTCAATTTACTTACGGAACACTTTAACTTTACTTGTCCTTAAGTAAACACTTAAAAATAACTAAATGTACTTTTCCTAGAATTATTCAAGAGAGATGACAGGAATTCATTGTTCGTATATTGTATAGATATCTATAGTGGATCTAAAAAGGGGTTTTATTCTTTTACCTATCTCATGTTGCATTCCTTGTTATCTCTTCGTTTTGTTGATATGTATAGTTATCTTACCATGTATGAGTAGTAAATTAGGGCTTACTATATCACTACAAATAGGACTTGGGCATTAGTTTTCAAGCATCAACAAGCATCAAAACATACCAAAAACTTACATACATGAGCTCACACTCTCTAAGCGATCATGACCCTTTCTCTCTCTACAAAGTTATCCAAGCTTGAAGTGTTTTGAGAAAAAAAAAAAAAAAAAACATATAAGAAGCTTCCCCCTATGCTTAGCTTTCAAAACCCACCTCTATCACAAATCGCTGTACTCCCTAGTAGCCGTATCTAATGCCAAGCTACCCAAACCTTAGTTGCTATGACCTTTGCTATTGAAATAACATCCTCCACCACCTCCTCAACTATGCTAACACCACCATGATGACTAAGATACCCTAAAACCCAAAGCCCAATAATCCTTCAAGCTCTAAATACCCCTATACAGAATACACACCACTACCACCAGCTACCTAACCTCAAAACAACTCCAAACCTTCACCAATTGCTAAGGCATCACCCCCAAGACCCCTTTTCTAATAAGAAACACATAAAAGTGTCTCCTCCTAGTCAAAATGTAGCCTAGAACAATCTAAAGTAACCCTACTAGGCGATTGCCCCTCTCATCTTCTTTATTCCCAATCACATGCATGGCATGCATGACCTACCCAAGGTTTGGATCCTACTTAGATCTGTGCTTGAAATTGACACCCTAACTCGTATGCACATCCTTATTTGAGGTCAGACTTTTGGTTATTTCAATTCCCTTTCTTTCTTTTTCTTTTTTTTTTTTCCATCTTGTATAATAATATATTTATTTGAGAAAAATCCTTATTTTAAAATATATAGAAAGTTTGTTTATGAGCAACAAAAAAAGGAGAGAAGAAAATATAAATGAACAATGTTTTATCACATAAAGAAAGTTGCTTTAAAAAATAATAATAATAAATTTTTTTATTGTTCTCTTTTTACAATTTTCAAAAATAAATAAATATTTTAAAGACCCTTTTAGAAATTTTCTTAAATAAAACAGATAATAAAATTAAACCCAATTATTTTCCAAAATTAAAATAAACTAACACATTTAAGTTTTTATCAACTAAACTATAGAAAGTCTGGTCCCAAGTAGTGACGTAGAGAGCAATAGACAATTATAGAGTGACTTAAATTAGGAAATTTTTTTATTTTTCCATTTGTAAATAAACTTATTATCTTATTTTTGAAAATAGAATTAATTTTCTTTCATTGTAAATGAGAGTTCATCTTTAATATTAAAAATGGTTATTTTGAAAAATAAAGCTAGTCTCAAAAGGTTAAAGGTGATACCTATATAAGGTTTAATAGAGTTATCTCCAAACTTAAGAAATATGATTTCTTGAAAATTTGTTTTTCTTAAAAAGTTTTCAAAATTATAGGGTTGTGGCTAAATTAGAACCAGTCCTCTTAATTGGATCTAATTTAATCACTTTTCTTGTTTTAATCAGATGACAACTCCAAAAAACTTTTCAAAAATAAAGAAATAGAGTTTTTCTTAATTTTAGCCGAGAATTTAAACTAAATAAATATAGGGTTTAGTTTAATCAAATTAAAAAAAAATTTTTGAAAAATCAAACTCAACAATTATAACTAGTAATCGCGATATAACTTAAAATAGAATAAAACAGAACAATGCCTATACGCATATATTGTTCTCATAGCTATCAAGTATTTATGTCATTTGACAACATATCAAATCATATCATATGACCAAGTTGTGTCTAATTAATAAGCTTACATCAATTTAAGATAACTTAACAAAACATCGCATGAATACTAAACATGGCTAAGTTTATTAACACAAGCATTTTAATAACAAGTTATAAATCTATTATTAACTTATAAAATATTATATTTTATATATGATCACATCGTAAAACTTATACTATACTAAAATAATAATTTATTCAACAAATTTACATAGAACCTATAATCAACTTTTGTTCACAATTTTAGTTATCTTTACATATTGTACTGAGATGATTGCATGCCAAAATGGACTTGGAATAAAACAACATCATGGCATTACCTTTCATAATTCCCACAAATAGAATCAATTCCTTATCCCAATCTTATAAGAAAAGTATAGCAAACCAAGCTGTTCTATTATATTAGATCTTGTACCACATTTTCCAGAAAATTATACATAACAAATATTTGATATGCTAACCTACAATATAATATTCAACCTAAAAATCTTTTGTTACTTTACTAATAGTAATCATTCTAATATCATCGTTATTATTTTTATGTTATGCTGTAAACATAATCACAATTGCAAACCAATAAATATCCTTCCACCAAAAGTTACAACTCAAATTCCCCCAAAAAGGAAACTATCTATATATTATATATTAATAAAATTGATACTTCTTATCACCTACCATATCAAATAATACTTTCTAAGTTGAATTGTACACAAAATTGTTTTCTTAATAATTTGTGGTGGAATTGTAATTTTAGGTGTATAATCCTACAAGTTTATGAATTTATAAGATTCTACGTAATTCTACTTTCACATGGATGTAATGAGCTATTACACTCTAAACTCGAGAAGTCGTAACAGCTTCGCTGTGTAAACCAACCTAAGCTAATACCTGTCCATCTTAGCTGTTAATTTAGGTATAATCTACATAAGATAATTGACGACTTAGTCAGCTTTGAAGCAGTTAAATGGGCACCTATTATATACCATGGAGCAACACTTTACAAAATATTTTCACATACTTAAAGTTAGTTTAGATCTTTTACATCCCTTATATATATCAAAAGTTCTAAAGTTTTCAAAAGGAACTATACCCTTCAATAAGAGGACTACATTACATTTTATAGATGTAAAAGCGAGCCAGCGAATACTATAAGGTCTCTTAGGAAGACCTTATAATCTTCCCATAAAAGAAAAACAAAAATAACATGAGCATAGATCCATTCCTTAGACTTTGCTACCTTAGTTCCTAACTTGTCGGAACTAACCTATAGACAACTATAACGAGCCATTTTCAAGTATTGCTTAATACTTACAAAATAATCTATTAGAATGTGAGCTCAACTAGCTTAGTAAGAAAGGACGGAGTCATAAGAGTACGTTAACAAATATGGTTGTTCAATCATTATTTAAATAAAAATGCAATAGACAAATGATAGAGTATCCCACAATGTTTAATAGGTTCATTGTGAAGTTAAAGTAATTTCGTTCACTTTGACCTGAATTCTAAGGAGCTTTAACACGATACTATGAGACTAAATCTAAGCTTGTATAATAGAGAGCATTCTCCTCCTTAGACAACATTCAAACCTTAGATTCTAACCTTGGATTCTAACCTTGTCATGACCTCCTCTCCTATTACTTAGTATTACTAAGGGTAGGAAAATGACCATTTCTACTATCCTTAATGAATGTGTTAGTATTTAGGCTAACAAAATAATCGTTACCCCTATTGAGATATCATGAATGTCAAGTTAGATCTCTAGTTAACTTAAAATTAGTCCAGATTATTAGGTTGGCAATCAAGTTCATACACACAGGACATTATACATATTCAAGAAGAAAACAGCATTAGGAGTTTAACTCCAAATCAACGATTAATATCACAAGCACACGCAAAGCATACGCGTAAACAATTTAGCTATAGCCATAAATAAGAACTGTAACTTCTTTAAGTATCCTGATATGATACTTCAATATGCCATTAAACATCAATCCCAACTTACTTAGACGTCATGTCATGTGCTCTTATACATCGCGTTTGGGGTTTTTTTTAATAATCTCTAGAAAGTAATACACAAATTTAGTTTTAAGTCTACATACGAGGTAAGAACTTATTTTCATTATTAAGTATCTTTACATTTTAATATAAGTAGGTCCTTTAGTTATTTATTTATTTTTTGTTGACATGAGATAACTTTTGATTAATTTTCTAAGTAAGGTTTTGATTAAAGTTGTAACTCAGTTTCTGATTAAGATTTTAACTCACTACCTTAAAATTAGGTTTTTACTTAAAAAGTTCTTGATTAATATTTTGACTTCAATAGATTTATAAAATTCTAGTATCTACTACTTTCTTATGAAAGGCCCAGTTTTAGCATAATCAAGTTATTTACTCCTAATGTACATTATGATCTTCTTTTTAACATAGTTTCTAACTTTTTGGCCATTACCACAACTTACTATTTTACTTATACACAAACTTATCCTGCATTTCCAAAATTCCACGCTTTATAATATATGTAAATATCTACTAAAAACTTCAATTATATATACCAACTCCCAATATATTAAAACTCATTTACACTTACATAGTAACTTAGAGATTTAATTCCAAATTCACCAAATACCAACATTTTACTTAATAATCATCATTTCTTAAATTATAATAATCCACTTCAAGCTGTTATAGGGTAATAATTATATATCACACTACGGTTTTATAAAGGATGACTAAAGCTCCTCTGGAAAACAGTCATCTAGCGTATTGTTTCAATGAAAATGAATTTTTCCCTAAAATACGATGACATGATTTTTGCAATCCTACCAAGTAACATCAAAACTAAACTTCTTAAGAATATAACCATAAAATTTCATATTAAAACTATATCAATTGGTCTTTTCATTATTCGCTTAAAATTCGTTATGCAAGACTTTTTTTTACGGACCTTATATCTACACTCAAAATTTTAAAAATTTGATTTAATATTTGTATTCCTCATGCAAAAATACGTGAGGTAACCAAATTTCATAATTTTTTGTGATTTTTTTTTCATTTTTTTCCTTATTTTTTTAGAAAATTAGAGATAATTTGCTAGTCATTGGAATCTAACACTCTGACCACTGTTAGGAGGAGAAGGTGTGTCGACTAAGTCAAGCACCACCTCCTCCTTCAAGCCACCACTTGGTTTTGCCTCCAATTGATCGTTTTCCTTAAGTACTCAAAAAACCCCTAAATCTCCCTACCAACTTTCTTAATTTTTGTTCTTCACTCTCTCTCTCTGTATTTTCTACTTCCAAATTTTTACTAGAGCAAGAAATGATCAAACATTGTTCCAAATAGTTGTAGACAATTTTTGTACTTCATTTGATAAGCTTTTAGATTTTTTCTAACTTCATCAACATGTATAACTTGTAGGATTAGGTGTCACCAAGTGGATTTACTATCTCTATGCACTCCAATTTCCTAACGATGCATTTTTCCAACATTCCACATGAATTTGGAAACTTTTTATTAATTTTATTGTATTTTCCTTTATTTATTTGGTGATATTTATGCATTTTTTAGCATTTATAATAATTATGGGTATATATATTTATACAATAATTATACCCAATATGTATATATGTCTTTTATATATTATTTAATGTCCAATATTAATGATATTATTCCTATAATATATCTCTAAGTGCTCGTTAATTTTTGGAACCTACATTATGCGTAATCAACAATATAATAACAAAATAGAAAGTTCTTACTATTTTGACTATATTCTTACTATTTTATTATATTTTTAAATTCTAAGCTTATGGGATCTCATTGACTAATGTTTCGAGTCTATACGTAAGTTTTTAAGTTAATCAAGTTAGTTTTACTAACACCATAAACTTACCCATTCAATTCCTATTCGTTGAGTATAGGGCTCACATTTCCACCCCCCCTTTAGAAAAGTTCTGTTCTCAAAACCTTAATTATTATTCTACCTAATATAAAATCTAAATACTCCAACATTTGTCTAGTTATCAATAATAAAAAAGATTTATTAACCTGATTTCTAAAACAACTATGGATATCTCTTTTACATCACTGTTTTTGGTTCCCATGTCAATTCTGCTCGTAGGCTACTTCCCTAATGAACTTTTACGTAATCCACTTCTTTGTAATTTCTGGACTCGTTCATCATATATCTTAATAAGTTGTTCTTTCACTGAATAATCCTTTTGTAAGTCAATTGGCTTTATTTCTACTACTGAATCTAGATAGAATTAGGGGTAAGGTAAGTTGGTATGCTACATTTCCAACACTCTCTAATATTTCAAAGGGTCCAATGTAACGTGGACTTAACTTTCCAGTTATACCAAATCATTTAAATCCTTGAAATGAACTTATCTTCATATATATATGGTCTCTAACTTGAAATTCCAAGGGCTATTACTTCATATCCGCTCAGCTTTTATAATGATCTTAGGTTACTTTCATCCTTTGTCAAATAAGTTTTACTTTATTATTAGTTTGTTGAATCAACTCTAGTCCTACCATCACATGTTCCTTACTATGCTAATAGAGTGGTGATCGACACTTCCTTCCATACAATGCTTTGAATGGTGCCATTTGTATAGTTAATTGATAACTGTTGTTATAAGCAAACTTTATTGGCAGTAAATAATGATCTCAATCTCCTCCAAAATCCAATATGTAGCCTCTAGGCATGGCTTCTAGTATTTGAATTATTCTCCCTGTTTGACCATATATTTATGGATGATAGGTCGTACTAAAGTGCAACTTCATTCTAAAGATCACTATAAGCTCTCCCATAACTTCGACATAAACCAACTATCTTTATTAGAAACAATACTCTCTAGTACACTATGTAACCAAACAATTTCTTGCACATACAACTTAGCCAATTTCTCCATCGAATCATTAGTTCGATAAGATAAGAAATGCATACTTTTTGTTAACTAATCAACAACAACCCAAATAAAATCATGTCTAGCCCTAGTTTTGGGAAGTCCTGCTACAAAATTCATTGTGATATTATCCCATTTCCACTGAGGTACTTACAATGATTGCAACATTCCACTAGGTCTTTGATGATTCGCTTTGACCTATTGACATGTATTATAACTTACCACATATTAAATCACATCCTTTTTCATTCCCTTCAACCAATACATGGTTTTCAAGTCTCTATACATCTTATTTCCTCTAGGATATAATGTATTTCCAGTAATATGTACCTCATCCATGATCTCTTGTTTTCGTTCTGCATCATTAGGCACATAAACTCAACTTTTAAATCTTAGCAATCCTTTTCATCAATATGAAAATTTGGTATTTCCTCTGAATTTAACATTTCTTTCACTAATTTAAAATTTAGATCTTGTTCTTGTTGCATCTTAATTTTCTCCAATAGAGTCAGTTGAACAATTAAGTTCATCAATTGCACTTCATCGCCATGCCATTTAAACTTAATTCTTAATTTCTCAAATTCCTAGATCAAATCCTCTTTGACTGTTTAATAAAGAAGCTACTTGCTCATAATTCTTACAACTTAATGCATTTGTTACCATAGTTGCTGTCATGACCTTAACAAGGGTTTAGTAGAATTACTTCAAATTTTCATATCATAATCACCTTGCAAGTAAAAAATTATAAGACTCTAATTAATTAATCACTAGATTTTCTGATTTTTAACTTATTAACTTATTGTAATATATAAACGGCTATGGATATTCAATATTCAACCGTTCTTTAGAACCGTAGAGACTTGATATCCATTCCCAAACGATAAGATTAGGTAGTAAAGTTTTAACATTTAAACTTACTAAAGTTATAAAATCTAAAATAAAATCGAAAGATAGTATTAATAATTATATATAATAATTCAAACCAACTATACAGTCTATCTTCAAATTTTAACTTCTATGCAAGTCAATGTTGGTACTCAATACTTGGCTTTTAACCTATGCTTGATTATCCAGTAACCTACAAGAGAAAACTGTTTGGGAGTAAGTTACACGAGCTTAGTGAGATATCCCTCATACTATAAAGCTAGCAGGTTATTAAACAATTTATTAACACAAACATATGAAAGCATGAACAAATAGTATGCTAAACAATATTTATGTAGTTGATCAATGCTGCATATAACATCGGATTTAACACCCTCTAATGTAAGAGTTAGAGATACATCGGTATTAATCATAATCGAATTCTAATATCTAGGTTTTTAACCATATATATATATAAATTCCATGTTTCATGAAACAGGTTTCTGTTTCTGATAGTCCAGTAGTATATAAATTCCTAAGTTTAGTAGTGACATAGCCTTCGAAGACTACACTGACACCCTATAATAGTAGTCTCTAGACTTAACCTCCAACTACCTACGATTAGCATCTCCAGTGCTAAGTAAACCCACAAGCCAAAGGTAGGGTCTTGTTGTACCAATGCTTGTACATCGTACTAATCAAATCATATGGGAATCCATCTCTCCAATGTTTCATTATATGCAATGTTCATGCTTATGCATAATCCATTTAATTTAAGCTAAGTCGGATATGATTACGTCAACTTATGAGGTGATCAACTAATATCAACAAACCATTCAATTATGTAGTAATAAATCAAGCAACCCATTATTTAGCTATGATGTTTCACAACATTTTACACAATATACAACTAATATTCTGGTACATACATAACCCGAATCCCTATATATCAAATTATTAATATTTACTTGAAGTGCACTAATTATAAGTATGAAATAAGTATAGAGTTATCGTAAGTACTCACTTGATAATTGAGTTTGTCAACAGTCATAATAATTCACTTGGTAAGTCGATAACTGTATTAGAATCACCTAACATTTAGGGAATATATAAGATAATGAGTATTTAAGTTGAATAACTAAGCTATTCATATACATAGTGATAACTACCTAAACTAACAATTGATTCAAACTAAATCTCCGATTTGAGCCTTTTCATTAATCACGTATAATTTTTTTATTCTAGTTCTAATTTTTATGGACTTATAGTCCAATTTTATTGTTTTTTGATGTACTTTCTCATAGTGAGGTCCGTTTTTGACGTTATAACTCATATTTTCCATTATGATATAAAAATATTACAAATTTTATTATTTTAACCTAATTAATTATAAATTATTATTTGAAGCTTTTCTCCACATATTTATGATTTAATAAATATCTAAATTTTATATTTTGTAATTTNTATAACTCATATTTTCCATTATGATATAAAAATATTACAAATTTTATTATTTTAACCTAATTAATTATAAATTATTATTTGAAGCTTTTATTTACATATTTATGATTTAATAAATATCTAAATCTTATATTTTATAATTTTCTTATTTTTAAGTTTATTTTATCATAATTTACGTATTTTTATATTTTTAAGGTTTAATACTTACTTATTTCATTTTTGCTATTTTAATAATTTTCTAGTTAATTAATTATTTTATCATTATTATTATTATGAATTTAATAAATTTTATTAAATGCTGCGTGGCAGCATGAGAAGGTGCTACATGTCATTTTCATGAATTTGTATATTTTTCAAAAATTTTCCTATTTTTTATTTTAGTTAATATTTATATAATAATATTTATTATTATATTTTATTAAATTTTCAAATTAATCATTTTTTCCAATTTCTTTCAAACTCACGAATTACATACTTATATATCTTCTATCTTACTTTATTTCTTAATTTAGTATTATATTATATTATACATATACTATTTAAGTATACCCATATACTTATACATAATAAACCATTAATATATGTATTTTTATACGTATACGTATACATATACTTATTTAATTAGTTTACTTTAACTTATTTATACATATATACTTATGTAATTAATTAATATAACCCTAAATATACTATATGTGCTATATGCATATATATAGATATACGATACCTATACATATACTATACTAATAGTTTTTGTACTTTATACATACATAAATATATTTTTGGCTACATATTTATACATATACATATGTAATGAAAACACATAATATACATACTATTATATATACATATATATATATATATATGCACAAATCCTTTTTACTAAATATTTGTAGAATCACTTATAACATATATGTACACATGATTATACCTATGTATTTATACACATATGAATACATGTACATGGTATAATACTAACTTTTCATAAATTCCAATACATGTACATAGATTTTTCTTTGCAAATAATAATAGAATACCTATAAATTTACTATATACTCCTATAATACATATGAGATTCTATAAAATACATGTACATGAAAGAATACATCTAAATGATTATTACAAAATAAATATAATATACATATTACTTTTCTATTTCTCTTAGTGATTTGATGAATAGTAGATTCAAAAGCTTCTTCTTCTTCTTGATTATTGAAGTAAATTAATGGAAAATCCCAAAGTGAAATAGAAAGGTAAGGGAGTTTCACGGTTTTGGGGAAAAAAAAATATATATAAGGCATTTGTTTTTTTATTTTTTCTTTTTTACGTTTGAAAAGTGTGTGTGTGTGCGCGCACTTGTGTGTTTCTTTTTCTTCCAACAACGAAAATTAGTATGGAAAGGGGAGAGAATTGAAGTGAATGAAAGAAAAGAAAAGAAAGAAAAATCAAGATGGTTTTAATCTGATTTGATAAGAGGGTTATTTATTGCTTTTGTTTTATGCAAATAATTAGCACATGGTGAATTGAATCTTACAAGTGTCCATTAAACAAGATATGGAAGCTTTCAACGTAGCAAGGAAAAAAATTGGAGAAGAAAAAAGTAAAAGGAAAAAGAAAGAGAAAAGAAGGAAAAAGGAAAAAAAGAAGAGAAAAATTAGACTTTTCTAAACATAAAAATTAAAATTTAATAATTATGAAATAATATTGAAGTTTTATGAAAATTATTAATTTAATTGTTATCCATTATGTTTATAATATTTAAGAGTTATCTCAATGCATTCGTTAACAATTTTGCGCAATTACGCGTATTGATCTATAATTGTATTCGA
This sequence comes from Lumnitzera littorea, assembly GCA_024138015.1. Classification (NCBI taxonomy): domain Eukaryota; kingdom Viridiplantae; phylum Streptophyta; class Magnoliopsida; order Myrtales; family Combretaceae; genus Lumnitzera; species Lumnitzera littorea. The sequence goes on from JAMXBB010000008.1 coordinate 100,307,928, forward strand.
CTAGGGTTATATTATTTTTGGGGTGAATTTATTCATTTTATAAACTTAAAGTTATAGTTTTAGAGTTTTAGTTAAGTTTGAGTTCAATCTAAGGTATTTATGTATACATAGGGTTTAGAGTTTTTGTACATGATTAAGGTTTCAATCAAAATTTTAGGTTTTTTATTACTTATAATATATTCAAATTTATCATTTAATAAAATTTTTATCTTACTCGACCTTATTGACTCATCATTTTACCTATAATACTAGAGTTCAATTCTACTCTCAAATACCTAAATTCGTAGGATTTACATTCCTCCTCCCTTACAAAAAGTTTCATCCTTAAAACTTGACTGTAGTAACTTGATTATCCTAACATCTTTCATCTTGGATTTGAAATCCAAATATCTTATCAAACACTTTATACATCATCATCAGGTTCTTCACAGATAGATAATACATAGTTCTCACTTTATATTAGTTTTATTACTTAGAATACTCTGAAATAGTTACATATCCTTCTTTTCACTTCTAGTAGCTTAATAAAAGATATTATCATCTCCTAACACTTTTTCATAACAGTTTGATTGATAGATCGAATCATCATCTTTTGGGTAGTTTACTTCTCAAGGCAAGAGATAAAGTCATATTCATAATCTCCATAATTATAGCATGCCTCACTCTTCATAAGATATTGTTGAATCTTATGTTGTTCTTTTTCTCTACAAATGAAACACTTATTTTGTAATCACATACAATTCTTTGGGTAGTGTCATTTTCCATACTTCTAGCATCTTACTTTAGCTATCTCCTTCCTTTTTAAGTTACCTATCTATGACCTCGATTTTCCAATTTATCTCTTTCTTTTCTTATTTATATCATATTTCTTTTTACCATTTATAGTCTTGCCTAGACATTATTTATTTATGTCAGTATTACTTAACAATCTCTATATTCAGATCATCAATCATCACATGTAAATACTATCGTATAAATCATCACTTTCACCTTACCAATTACTTCAACTCTTTCATCAAAATAGTCTTCATGATTCATAAACTCTTGAATTCATTTTCCATAAATAATCCTAAGTCATCAGTCAAATATTACCTTAAGGTTTGTCTATCGTATTAAACTTATATGAATTGTACATCTTGTGCATAATCCTATGCATTACACTCTAAAGTAAGTATTCTTTAGGATCTCGTGATCTATCCTCTTCACCCAACATACTAGTAAAAAAATTCATATTCTAGTTATGTCACCGCATGCTTTAAAGTCATTAAGTTATTTAACCACCAAATTGGATTTGCAATCAACTACTATAGCATCATTTTCAAATCCTAGTAGTGCTATTAAATTCCTAATTCCAAATGTTGCTGAAACCATCAAAATTGATAAACTTCTAATCAATACATTTTAAACTTTTAATATGTTATTGGGGTATTCTTTGCTCTCCTGATCCTTGACACAAGTTCTTCTTAATTTAACACAATTAGAAATATCTACTTTTGTTCCTTTTTCAGCACTTTCTTCTTACATCTTTGGTCCAACACTTCAAACTTACAGTCGCAAACCCTTTTAGAGTAATTATATTAACAATATCTTAACAAGTAAACATAAAAATATAGTACAGGCATAATACGTATAGGTGATACTAAATATAGTATATGATCTAGAAGTTTAAGTCTTTTAGTTTTAAATCCTAAATCTACCTAAGTTCTACTCCATCTCACCATTTGGTAAGTTTTTCCTATCTCTAACAACCTAAAGCTCTGATAACACTTTTGTCATGATCGTAAAGGAGGCCTAGTAAAATTACCTAAAATTTTCATATCACGTATACACTCATAATATGAAAATTGCTTGCAAGTAAAAAATTGTAAGATTCTAATTAATTAATCACTAGTTTTTCTGATTTTTAACTTATTAACTTATTGTAATATATAAACAACCATGCATACCCAATATTCCACAGTTTTTCAAAACTGCAAAAAATCAGTATCTCCTACCAAATGATAAGATTAGGTAGTAAAGTTCTCAAACTTAAACTCACAAAAGTTATAAAATCTAAATATAGTATTAATAATTATATAAAATAATTCAAACCAACTATATAGTCTATCTTCAAATTCTAACTTTTATGCATTTCAATGTTAGTACTCAACACTCAGCTTTTAATCTATGCCCAATTATTTAGCAACCTATAAGAGATAACTATTAGGGAGTAAACTACATGAGTTTAGTGAGATATCCTTCATACTATATTTGATGAACTATCAATCAATGGTCTTATTACTCGCGTATAGCTCCGAGGACTCCAATTCCTATCCTGGCGTATTCTCTCTTGGTAACCTCCTAATGACGAGAAAGTTTACGTTGAGGGAATATAGCAGAACTCACTGAGCTCCCTGAACGATCATACGTTGATCTATACACTCGGTATTGATGATGCCGACCATTCCCTTGCCGAGAATCCTATATCGAGCACTCCGACCAACTGTTACCAAGAATCTCTTGTCATGTAACAAGAGACTCACTTAAATGGCCAATTAGTTTTCTCTCAGCATACCATCATCTCTCTCGCCCCGATCCCCTTTAATGCTACAACATTTTGACCTTTTTTACCTACCGTGGTTAGAAAATATTTGTACGGGACCAATGTTGCACCGCTAGCTGTCTATCTCATCTAACATTTAACTACTTTTCCATTTTTGGTCTTTTGTCCTTTTTTTATGTACTAAGAATCCCCTTTTTATATATACTTTCTTATAATTTTTTTATTTGTAATGCTGCCCTAATAACTTATTATACAGTCCTTTTCCCTTGTAAGTCGAAATAACTTAGATCCGAATACAGAATACTCTATTCATGTGAGACAATATTTTCTAAGTCCATACCCCTTTCACTCTTATCTAATCTTGTCATATCAAGTGAGGTATCAAGTCATGTTGTGTTCATTGGTAAGTCACATCCTCCGAGTAGCTTCACGCCAGCTACTCTCGTTCGATTGTGGACCGTTTCCCTATAATTTTCTTCAATATCTCAAAGGACTCGTTTTAGTTCAAATTTGTCCCGGTAAGTTCTAGTTGTAACTGAGCTTCTAGGAACACCATATATTCTTGGTATCAGAGCTTGAGGTTGAGACTGAGAGCTATGTAGTGTTAGTTTACTCTGTCTAGTGTTTGAGATAGTTGTATATAGGAAGTATTTGAGTTAAGAGTGCTTGTTGAAGCTTGTATTAAGAATGTCGAACTCTAGTATATAGGGCGAGATTCTCATGGTTGTAGTCGAGTTAGCTAATAGACATTACGTACTACTGATAAGCAAATATGAGATCTTATCGTTACTGTGACCAACTTAGATGTCTCCGTAAACAAGGTCTTAGAGGCTGGACCATGCGAAAGAGTTGCTGAGTAAGGCCGAGAAACGAGAGATAGGCTAAGGAGATAGATGAACAAGCGAACTCCAGAAGCCTTTCTTGTAAACCAAACACCACTGTGACATGTCAATAGAGTCATGAGAAGAAGGTTAGAGTTAGATGAAGTGGAAGGGTATAAAGAGGAAGACGACCAGTATGTTAGGATTAATGAGCATGAGTTTAGAGTGCTAAGGGGTGCTAAGCATCTTAAGGTATAGATTTCGAGCTTCAACAAGTCTAGTATTGCTGATGATTACCTAGATTGGGAAGAGAAGATTAGAAAGATATTCGACTTCTACGATTATGAGGATGCTGTCTGCATTAAGGTAGCCGCTTTGGAATTTTTTAGGTATGCGGCAATGTGGTGGAAGAAACTACAAAGTGTTCGCTTGAGGGCCAAACGCGAAGTCCTTACATGGAATGAGATGAAGAGAGTTTTGAGAAGTAGGTTCGTTCCTGAACACTATGAACAAGACACTTTCAAACGACTCGAAGACTTGAAGTAAGGTAACAGATCTATAAATGACTATGTCCGAGAGTTTCAGTTGCTCATGATATGGTGTGAGTTGACGAGCCTGAGGCCCGAACTATAGTATGGTTCATCTTAGGACTCCGAGTCGAGATTGGCCATTTCATGGAACTGTAGAGTCTTATAACTCTAGATAAAACCATCTGTGTAGCTTAGAGAGTTGAAAGGTAATGGCAAAACTTAGTTAGCCGAATGCCGAGTAATAAAACAATGATACCGAGTAGGAGTGGCCTACCAAGTAAAACAGGGAATGAGAAGGCATCAAACAAATTCGAGGTTGAATGCCGAGGTCCGAGCTCAGGATGGAAAACCCCAGAAATCAAATGTATTAAGTGTCTTGGCTATGGATATATGGCCAGTCAATGTTCGAACCGCTGAGTCATGACCATTAAGGGAGATAAGCCCTAGTTTAAAGTAGAAAGTGCAAGTGAAGGAGAGAAAGAAGTGGCAACCGATCAAATGCTAGAAGAATTTGAGGAAGATCAGGAGGCTAAGATACCCCCTGAGGGTGGAGCAGAGTATTGCTTTGTTGTTTGGTGATCTCTCAGTACTTTGTAGCTAATGAGAATATGCAGAGGGAGAACCTCTTTCATATGAATTGTCAAATGAATGGTAAGCTATACACCGTGATCATTGATGGAGGGAATTGTACCAACGTCATCGCATAAAGGGTAGTTAAGGCCATAAATTGCTAGCTCTCCCACACTTCAAGCCGTACAAGATTCACTAGCTAAACGAGAAAGGAGGATTACGAGTTTCTAAGCAAGGTAGGGTGTCGATTGCTATTAGTGATAGGCATAGGGATGAGGTGTTGTGTGATGTCCTTCCCATGTATGCATCTTACAAATTACTCGATCGATCGTAGCTATTTAACTTGAGAGTGTTGCACAATAGGTATAGAAACACCTACATGTTTCAAAAGGATGGGAAGAAAGTTATATTGACACTGATAAGTCCTAAGGAAGTGCAAGAAGCCTAGGAAAAGGTTGCTAGATCTTTGCAGCAGAAGTCCTCGGTGATTTCCCAAGTTTAGTTTGCCCAAGAGGTCAAGATTGAAGACTATGTGCTCCTCTTGGTTAGGAGATTTCTTGAGCTTAGTTTGCCTTGTCTACTACCTCATTGGAGGCTTTAAAACTATAGTCCATAAGCTTATACCTCATCATAGGCTCAAATCCCTAGAGAAAAAGATCTTTCCTAAGCTTTAGGTGCCTCAATACAATTTCGGTGTATACTGAGTCAATCAATTAAACTCTATCTTATTCTATACCATATTCATTGCTCCCTTTTTCAAACTTATTAACTCTTTAATCATTTGGTTGTGAAAACTTACAAGAAAATACTCATTCTTGAGCTCTTCTTTGAATGTTTGCCATGTAAGTAGTCTTGGCAAAGTTTGTGCTTTCAAATCCCACCATATCCATGCTCCCGACCTTAAAAATAAAGTTCCATATGAGAGCTTTTGCATTTCCAATACTCAAAAAGCTTCAAAACTTTACTTGATCTAAGCCAACCAATCATCAACTACTACTGGTTTTCCCATCTCCCCTTCTAAATACTAATTAGCTTTGATAAACTTCGTTATCTTACCAACTATTGGTGGTCAAGGTCCTCTTAGTTCTCTTAGCTCCACTTCAAGTTGCCTTTGACCTATGGCATTTCCATCTATGGGATGCTGAATTAAAGCTCATTGTTGTTGAATCATAGTTTGCATATTCGCCATCAATTGCCTAAATTGTGTAGGATCCAACATACTAAGAAGAGGTAGAGGTAGTAGTAAAGCATTCCTTGATGGGTGTTGTAGTGTGGGTAAAACTAGAGATGGTTCTCTTTTTCTAGGTTTTCCATCCATGTTCCTATTTCATTCCTCTACCATGTTATTTAATTATCACAACAATTCACTTAATATGAGTTTCCAAAGCTTCTGACAATCTTCTAGCTAAATATTTCCTACTCAATTTAACACTACAGAATTCCAACTACACTTCTTTGGTGAACATTTATATTCACAAATTACCTAAATTGAATATATCATATATATATACATAACAATATGAACATAATTCTCTATAACAATCAAGTTTAGGTTTAATGAAAAATAACATTGAATTAACACTTGTAAATATTATATCACCTATAATCACCTATCTATATGATAATACTAAAGAATCACTTGTCATAAATCACTTTTACATATACTACATCACTAGCTTTCATAATAAACTTTACAACTTAAGAGTATATATCATAACTTACACTTTTACATAGAAAATGAACTATATCAAAACTTAACTTTACGTCAAGATAATTACATTAAACTGAACCTTTGAATTACTATTTACATATAAAAATAGCTGTACAAATAAAGATTACATCAGAACTTCCTAATACATAAGTTCTAAATACATCATTCTTGCCTCAAGTACAAAAGTATATTTATAATTTCAAAATATTATTTACATCAAAAAGAGGCCAGCACATCTAGAAAACAAAGTATGCAACATAAACCATACGATCCACAAATAGTCATACTCCTATTCACTCCATCCATTTGATTTGTTCGATGCCATAACACCTTCTAAAGGAAACTAGTTTTCATAAGCATTTAAGTCAATATTTTCATTTCCTACTTCTAAGTCAAAACTTACCACTATATACTAAGGCTCTCCAAGTTCATTTACTTTATATCCTTCATTAGCTTATATTTGAATTCCTACTTGAGTCATAGAATTGGCTATTGCCTCAGTCTTAACTTCCTCTTTAATCTCAATTTCTACTTCCGCCTGAGCTATTGCAACTTCTAAATTATACTGAGGATCATCTTCAGTATCTTCCTCCACTATATTCTCATTTTCCTATTGGATTGGAAAAGGACATTTAGGAGGTTCTATGGATGGTTTAGGCTCATGTGATTACAAGGGTAATTCAATTCTTACATTCCTAATCGACGAAAATTTTGAAAACCAATCTATGATTCCAAGTGGATAGTCTTTAGGTACATGGGGAGTTTCTATAGGTGTCTAATCATAACTAGGTGGATAATTATTACCAGGTTCTGCTACAACAGAAAAATATAACACCAAAACCATCATAGATAAAATTCCCTTTCCATTCATATACTTCTTCTCAAAAGCTACAATTGTAATGTATTCATTGTATAAAGGGCCTAACTCATCTTCCTTAATCTTCCACTCATCATTCGTACTCCAAGATAATCTCTACTGATAAGTAGTTATAATCTCATCTACCGTATAAACTATCATCTAGTCAACTAATTCCAACAACAACTTCTACGAACGAACTCAATAATTAATAAGGGACTCTTCTCCTTCCCAACCAAAATATAACCAAGTATAAATAAGCTTATGTTTTCAAATCTAAAATCAAGCACAACATAACACAAGTTAGATTAGTATTATCTTTTACTTATTTTCATTTTATGTTATTTAAGTTTTCATATATAGGTTACTTAGATATACACTAAGAAATCTAAGTCTTTTACATCCCACTTATTTTCCCAAAACTTAATCCTCTTATCATCTAGTTCAATTTAATTAAACGATTCAAATCTTAGTTCTTTACGAAATCATGCTCTAATACCACTCGAAACTATCACATCCTAAACTCGAGGAGTCATAACAGCTTTACCGTGAAACTAACCTAAGCTAGAATCTATCTACTATAAGGAGATTAACAACTCAACCGGCTTTGAAGTAGTCATATGGGCACCTATAATATATAAGACCTATGGAATAACGCTTTACAAAATATTTTCACATAATTAAAGTCAATTTAGATCTTTTACATCCCTTATATACATCAAAACTTCTAGATTTTTGGAGAGGAATTGTACCTCTCAATAGGAGGACTACATTACATACTATAGATATAATAATGAGCCAATGAACATTATAAGGCCTCCTAGAAAGACCTTATAATCTTTGCATAAAAGAAAAACAAAAATAGCATGAGCATAGATCCATTCCTTAGACATCAACACTTCACTTCCTAGCTTATTGAAACAAACTTGTAGACAACTATAACAAGGCATCTTCAAGTATTACTCAACACTTGCAAAACAATCTAGTAAGATATGAGCTCAACTAGTTTAGTAAAAAGGGACGAAGTCACAATAGTACATTAACAAACATGGTTGTTCAATTATTATTTAAACAAAAATGTAATAGATAAATGATATAACATCCCATAATGTTTAACTGGTTCATTTTGAAGTTAGATTAATTTCGTCTACTTTGACCTGGATTTTGAGGAGCTTTAATGCAACACTATGAGAATAAATCTAAGCTTGTGCAATGGAGAGTATTCTTCTCTCTAGACAACATTTGAAATATAGATCTTAACCTTGCTATGACCCCCTCTCATGTCACTTAGTTCAATTAAAGATGAGAAAATGACCATTTCTGCTATCCTTAATGAATGCGTCAGTAGTTAGTCTAACAATGTAATCATTACCCCTATTCAGTTATCATGAATATCATGTTAAATCTTTAATTAACTTAAGATTGGTCTAGATTATTAGGTAGGCAACCAAGTTCATATACACAAGACATGATATATGTTTTAGTAGAAAACAACACTAAGAGTTCAAATCCAAATCAATAATCAATATCACAAGCACACACAAAGCACACGTATAAATAATCTAGCTACAGCAACAAATAAGCACTCTTACTTCTCCTAATATCTTGATATGATACTTCAAGATGCTACTAAGCATCGGTCCCAACTAACTTGGATGTAATGCATGTGCTCCTATACATCGCATTTTGGGTCTTTGTTAATAATCTCTAGAAAGTAATACACAACTCTAGTTTTAAATGTATATATGAGGTAAGAAATTATTTTCATTATTAATTATGTTTACATTCTAATATAAGTATGTTCTTTAGTTATTTATTTAATTTTTGTTAACTTAAGATACTTTTTGATTAAGTTTCTAAGTAAAGTTTTGACTCATTACCTTAAAATTAGGTTTTAACTTAAAAAGTCCCTAACTTATATTCTAACTTCAATATAGTTATGAAATTCCAGTGTCCTCTACTCTCTAACCAAAGGCCCATTTTTAGCACAATCAAGTTATTCACTCCCAAAGTACACTATGATCTTTTTCCCGACATAGTTTTTGACTCTTCAGCTATTACTACAACTTATTATTTAACTCATACACACACTTACCCTATATTTCCAAAATTCTACACTATTATATCAATAAATATTCATTAAGAACTTCAATTATATACACTAACTCTCAATATACTAAACACTCATTTATACTTACATAGTAACTTAAACATAGCGCGAGGATATGAAAGGGAGAGCATGAGCCCTTATGCTATACTAACTCTGCTCATTCCGAAAAAAGATGGTTCATGGTGCATATGCATCGATAACTAAGTAATCAACTAAATTACTATCAAGTATAAATACTTGATACCAAAGCTCAACGACATGTTAGATGAGCTTCATGACGCTAAGATATTTTTGAAGATTGATCTGCAAAGCAGCTACCACTAAATTCACATAAGGCTAGATGATGAGTAGAAAACTGCCTTCAAGACTAGGCATGGACTCTACGAACGGTTGGTTTTGCCATTTGGACTTACTAATGCACCGAGCACATTCATGAGGTTGATGAACCATGTAATGTGCTCTCTAATTGGAAGATGTGTAGTTGTGTACTTTGACGACATATTGATATATAGTGCCAACCTAAACGACTATGTTCAACATCTTCTCAAAGTATTTGACATTTTGCGAACTAAGAAGTTGTATAGGAATTTGAAGAAGTTTACATTTTGCTAAAAAGAGGTGATTTTCCTAGGGTTTGTGGTGTTAGGGGAAGGACTCCAAGCAGATAAAGAGAAGATCTGAGTTGTTCTTGAGTGGTTGATGCCAAAGTTTGTCACTGAGGTTTGAAGCTTTCATGGCCTAACTTCTTTCTATAGGCGATTTATCAACCTTAATTGAGTTGACAAAGAAGAATGAAGGATTCTAGTAGAATGATAGAGCTGAGCATAGCTTTAGGGAGATCAAGGAAAAGCTCACCTCGACACTTGTCCTTTCAATACTAGATTTTGACAAACCCTTCGAATTGGAATGCGATGCATCAAGAGTGGGAATTGGCACTGTCTTAATGCAGGAATGATGACCCGTCGCTTACTGTAGCAAGAAGCTTAGTGGTCCTGTTCTGAACTATTCTATGTACGAGAAAGAGTTTTACTCTCTTTACCGAGCTCTTACTGTTTGGTAACACTATTTACTGTTACGAAAGTTTGTTATTTATACAGACCATGAGTCTTTGAAGCATCTAGGGAGTCAGAACAAACTTTCAAAGAGGTAAGTCAAGTGGTTAGAGTTTATGGAAGGTTTCTCGTATATCATCTGGCATAAGAAGAGAAGCACAAATGTTGTTACCTATGCTTTGTCATGATGGCAAACCTTGTTGATCACTTTGTAGAAAAAATTATGGGGATTCTCACTCATTACCAAATAGTATGCTCATGACCCTCATTTTAACCCTATCATAGAATAGTGTAGGGATGGAATTGCTGTTGAGGGATATTATCTTAAGGAAGTCTATTTGTTTAAGGACTAAAGGCTGTGCATATTGAAATGTTTAACGTATAAGCTATTGATTAGGGAAACTCATAGTGGTGGGTTATCGGGTCACTTTGGGGAGACCAAGACCACCAATCTATTGAAGAAGAACTTTTACTAGCTAGGTTTGGACAAAGATTTCCATAAAATAGATAGTAATTGTGAACTATACAAGTGTGCTAAGGGGAAGAGAGAACCTTATGGAGAATACATGCTACTGCCAACACCAACCTTACCTTAGGCCGACCTTAACATGGACTTTGTCTTAAGGTTGCCTTGGACATTTAGAGAAAAAGGATTATATTTTTGTTATAGTAGACCACTTCAGCAAGAGGGCACACTTCATTCCATGCCATCAGACTAATGATGCTCTATATATTGCTGGTTTGTTTTTATAGGAGATTATTTGACTACATGGGGTACCAAAGACTATTGTCTTAGATCAAGACAGAAATTTCTTGAGTTATTTTTGGATGATTCATTGGAGAAGACTTGAAACTAAACTTGCATTAAACTCTAGTAGTCACCCTTAGATTGATGGCCAGATTAAAGTGGTGAACAAGATGCTAGGCAATCTGCTCAAAGCTATTATAGGAAAGAACATGAGGGATTAAGATCTGTGCCTACTAATTGTAGAGTTTACATACAACCGAACTGTCCATAGTACTACTAGGAAAGCCCCATTCGAGTTCGTCTATGGCTTTAATCCACTATTCCCTTAGATATGATCGGTGCCCTAGCAACTATTAAAGAAAGTCAATTTGGAGTCGATTGAGCCTAAGAACTACATGAACTATACTAGTCTATAACTAATAAGATCCCTAAATTCAATCAAAGACAACACGAAATTGGAAGCTGAAGCCACCAAACTATTTCCTTCTACCCAAAAGACTTAATATGGATATACCTCAATCGAAAACGATTTCTACACTTGAGACATAATAAACTATCTTCTCGAGTTGATGGTCAATTCAAAATCCAGAAGAAGATCAATCGCAACACTTACTGAATTAAGTTACCTAATGACTACGATGTTTCTTCCACCTACAATGTATTTGATCTAATCGTTGATCAACCAACAGAAGAAGATCCCGCTTGTACCCTAGAAGAGAAATAAAAAACCACTCCAAATCTAAGGGCAAATCTTTTTTACCCCCAGGCAACTGATAGGAATCAGCCTCTTAAACCAATCATGCGTAGTCGAGCTAAAGGACTCTAAGGACTCATGTAGAGAATTCTAGCTCAAAACCAAAGCCATGATAGGGATCCCTATGCTAAACTAATCTCCTGCTAACCTATCTACTAGATCCTCACATGTGTTAACATTATCCTACCTAGTAGTGATTGTAATCATGAAGACAACCCAGGACTAGCCAAACCAACCTCCTTAATTGACCATAGGCATTTGACTCCAATTCAGTTGACTTCCTCACCAGACTGTTTGGCTCTTGACCTGATCTAAATTAGGTCAACCCTTAACTATAACACTTTCCTGTTTCTACTTACCTTGTATCATATTCCTAATGTCCAGTAACCAAGCAATACGTATCTTCTGAACATAACTTTTAGAATGATTCTTTATTTTCCGTACTAAATATTCTTTGTCTCTTTTACCCTTTTTAGTATGTTTCACGTAACTTAATTGTAAAGTACCCTTTTATCTTTTCATACATGTAAAGTAATTTTAGTAGATAGGTATATAAACCCTCACTTTCTTATACGTAAACAATCAACTAGCCAATATAGAATTATTGACGTTGAGCAACCTTAGTGTTCTTATTATTATTCAACTCTTATCTATTCCCTTTAGCAAGAAGTAATGGTGAGTGACCCTTTAGTTTGAATCAATATATTATATTCGATGGATTATAGGCTGAGTAGGATTGAGCGGTGCATCATATTCATTCGGTAGTTGCTTGGACTTTATTAACTTTTTCCTTGTTGGTTTTTAGTTTACTTCGTTGTGGTGCTTCTTCGTGCATCTGACCTTAAAGATGCATTAATAGAAGAATACAGAATTTTAGCCAGCTAATTTGGTTTGAATCCACCTTGTAAGAAATGATTCTCAAGTTTAAGGAAGAGCAAGTTATCTCCTAAAGTCGATGGACCATTTAAAGTGCTTAAAAAGGTCAGTCCTAATTCCTTTAAGATTAAATTACCTAAAGATTACGGAGTCTTAGACTACTTTAACATTATTGACCTCCATTCATATACTCTGCTAGATTTAACCCCAAATCTCAAATAAACCTAGAGGGATGATAGGGATTACGAACCAATTATATGCTCCCGAGCTTGAAGACTCACTCACATGGTTTCCTAAGCTGTCCGAGGGGAGTTAAACTCAAAAGAGCCATGTAAACCTTAGTTTGACTTACTGAGTTACTTTGTTCACCACTTCATCCAATAAGCTGCCTAAGTGGTTGACTTGTTGTTAAGCCAGCCCGTCCACAATACATCAGTCCATGGTTACACACCAAGCCAACCTACTGCTGACCATATAAATTTTCGTGGCTAAGTTGGCCCTAATTTTGAGCAGACCTGTTGAGGCCAACCATACAATTGGACACCTACAGAACCAATCCTTCCTCATTTAAAATAGTATTGTTTCAAAATGTAAAAAATCCTAAAGGATGAAACCCTAAAGCTTTGATACTAAGATGATATGAGTTGACATGGGTAAACATACGAACCGTGATATCACGCGTAACGAAGGGGTAAGGTCCATACTGTAAGGTGCCCTAAAAATTAAATGGAAGTTGATGGTTTAGCAATCTCGTATACTAACTCTGTGGATGTGATGCATCGTAGAATTACATACTCGCCTAAGCTAGTACTCAATATGATGCATGAACACAAGGCCTAAGGTTGCTAGCTACAATTCTTGGTAAAGGGATTGATAACATTGGGTAGAGAAGAACTTTTTAAGAGAAAAGACTCAAGGGTTTATCATTATTGCTATAAATCTATTTAAGACCCTATACAAGTGTCTTATTTATACATAGTGGCAAAATTGTAAATAAGATGACTAAAAGGATGCTATAGTGGCATTTCCAAAAATATAATATGAATATGAGGGTAATTTATGAATAATATAAGAAACAAGAAATCTAAATAACATAAGAAAAAATAAGTAATCAAATGAGATATTCAGGTGAAGAGATGATGAGCTACTAAAGACCTTGAAGACATGATCTAAGTAGACTTGAAATTTTGGTTGACCTAGTTGAGTTGACTAGTTAAGCCAAGTAGAACTAGCAGATTTGAGCAGGCTATGCCAAGTTGAGCAGATCTGGCCAAGCCGAGTAGGCTATGTTGAGTTGAGCATATCTAACAGAGCCACCAATGGCTAAGTAAGCCTATTTATCCTTGATGATTTTATTCGAAAAGAGCTCATAAATATATCTTCTACACATGTAGAGCTTCCAAATAGGTCCTCAATACATAGAGAATGCATGAGCAAGCTGTTAACATAGCCCAAAGCTTAGAGATTGATTAGCTTAGTCCCTTGTACCATATTATCCCCTCTCCCTTAGAAAAGTTTTAGCTCGAAACTTAGCAATTGGTGGCCCCAAATCCTACTAAGATCAAATAGCATCTTGTAAAAATAAAATATAGACATAGAAAAGTACTTCAGCTCCTTTACCAATGATATCATAACCTAATGATCCTTCCATTTGTCTTGAGCCTGATCAACCAAACTCTTCTTTAATGATCTTTCCTTCCTTCTACTCATCATGTATCTGGTCAACTTCACTCAATTAACCTTACCAACTATCAATCAAGGGTAATAACATAACTTTTGGCTCAAACATCATGTCGTGAGATTGGGGAATCTAAATATGTAAGATCTCAAACTTTTCTTTTACCTTAAGAATCCATAAAGCATCATACTCTCTCAATGTTGACCTCACAACATCATGCTCAATAGCTTTCACTTCTTCCATTTCCTCACAACTCAATTCTTTCCCCTCCCATCTATACACTTCAAATTTTTTCCAATGTGAGAGCACTAAGGATAAGAAGAATATAACCTAAATAGGAATATCCATCATCGTGTCCTCAAAAAACACCAATATACAATCTATAGCATCTCATAGGAGCAATATTACTACAAAACATATCACCTCTAGAAAATCCCAACAATGGATCAAGATAAAAGAATTTAACATGTGGAAGATTAATATAGTAATATTTATGGTCATTGATAGCATTAAGTTTTAACAGCAACGGGATCACTTTAGGTACATAGGCATTAAGCTACAACTTATCTTGTCCTTTCTTATCAACCTCCTTCTCATCCTCAACTCTTAATCCTTTTCTTTTCATTTCCTCCTCCTTAATGTTCTTTGATCAAGTAATCCTTTATTGCTTTCTTTCTTCCCTCATCTCCTTGAACTTAGCAAGTATATTCTCTAATTGTTCCAATACATAAGGGGAAATAGGACTTGGTGCTTAGTAACAAGGTTTCATCATCAAGCCTCATGCATTACAATAACTATATTGAGCTTTAGTGGCCATAATGAATAAATTTAAATTCAACAATGTTGAAATAAAATCAAGAACTCGGCACTTTAATTTTCAGTAGCACACAATAGTCCAGGACCTCAATTCATCTACTATGTCAAAGATGACAACTCCATTCAATATATATATAGTAGCTAGGCAAGCCCAGCTAGGCAATTGTTAGTTCAACCAACACCAACAATACAACACACAAGTTTGCAAGGTATACATGTTTATAAGCATAGATGAACAGCACAACTTATGCGTGAGAACAACAAGCTTAGTAAAATTCTTAGATAAGATAGCATAGCAGTGATTTATAACAATTACTTCACAAGGTACAATAATACCACTGCTGTCATACGTTCAACTCGAAAATTAATATGGCCCAGTTTAGTCATATAAGTCATGAAGCAGTTGGTCCTATGCTTAACATCTTGGTATTTCACACAACATGCTCGGATCAAGTAATGTAACAGCTCGAAACATGAAATATAGCAATTTAGTATACACAAAAGACACGATAGCTCAAAAATTTCTCTATCATACACCTCAATTGAAACTTGTAACTGGAGAATTGAAAACGGCGCCTTACTTCTAAAGTTACAGTTGCTTGTTTCACATATTAGACACAACCAATAGCAGCTCAGATCAAACAATCATAATAGCTCAAGACTTCTTGAAGAAAGGATAGCACAACATTATACAAGTTCTCCACACATAAGCATAAGACAGCTCACTTCAGTACACTTCAATACGTCAATATACACAATAGCTTGGCAATTGACTGAACAAATTCATAGCTCAAATTGAAGGACAATAACTTTGTCAATTAAGGATATTTCTATGGTCTCATCCTTTTTTCTTTATAAGACCAGTATTGCCATCATTTTTCACCTTTGATTTAATTACCTTTAAATCTAAACCATTAAGTAATCTGTGAATTTAATGGTTTAGATTTAAAATATGAAAATAAATGGTGAGATTATGGATGGGACCGGTTCCGTCAAAATAAAGGATGAGACTGTAGAATCTCCAGTCAATTAATTATATAAGGGTCAACAAGCTAAATAGCTTGGCAATTAAGGGCTGCACTTTGTTAGCTTGGTTCAATCAATACCTCAGCTTGGCTGTAACTCAAACAAAACAACATACACTCAACAATAAGCTGGGAACTCTCCCTTAAAATTTTCCGTTTGAATTCCTATAGTCAATTGAGCTTGACGACAGTTTAAAGTGTAAGGGAAACAGCTTGATCTACAAATTTTCGAAATTGGCACAACATACACTTAAGTTATTAGCAGTTCTATACGTACAATAAGAAAAGAAGCTCAAACACACAATCTTAGCTTAGTACAACAATTCTCATCCTAACTTAGCTTAGTAATAACTTCACTACATGGAAAAAAAATCACTATAGCAAATGGATCTATCCATAACTTCATTAATAGTTCAACTCGCTACAGCATCACATACACACAACACTACTTAGCTCGACCCATAGTTGTACCAATTCAATAGAGCACCAGCATAGGTATAATTGCACTATCAAGCTCAGCATACTACTACACTTCTCGATGGCCAAGTACACGATTCGCTCTATATTTCACACATAACCACATATGATACAGTTACAACTGCAATAACATGCTACATCGCTGGCATCACTCCAAAGACATACTTGCACACTTGCTGCAAAAACTTATAGCACAACACCAATTTGTTCACACAATGTCACAACCACTCGCATCACTCTCAACACCTTGTTGATCATAATAGCTTAATAATGACTCACTTCACTGGACAATCAATTATAGCTAAAATCACCACCCAGCTAACAATTTGTTATTATACAATACCCATTCGCAACTCCATTTGATATTTATACAATTTAAGATTAACAACCACCAACGACGTAACTCTACCACAAATGCACCACTCCAGATGCAACGAGATTTTCCTACTGTTCACAGACTTCTTTCAAGTACCAACTATAGAATAAGACGGCCATATAGTACACCATACACAAAAGCAACAAGGAATCACTTCAACCACTTGACGCTCCTAAAATTGGCTTTGCAATCATATACACAATTAATACCCAATGCATCATTGTACAAACTCCGCTAACCAATAGAACGAAACCCATGGACATACACACGTACGATGCACCACTTTCCTGTATTTGCAATATGGATTTGGTGTAATGACATAAAAAATGTAATCACAAAAATCAATAGCTACTTACACAACAATCTCACAGCCACATGCCTTCATTCTTGTAAAACCCTCTTCTTATCTAAGGAACAAACATATCTCTAATGATTAATTTTAAGCACGCCCAATAACCTATTCGCCAGAAATGGACCAAGATATAAAGCGCACACAGGTAGTTACTATGGCACATTTCCAAGTAATCCAAAATCAAATTGGTTATATCAACAACTCTAGGGAATAAGACATTGTAGACATACAACTTGACATGAATTTGAAATTTCCAAAAATAAGGAAATCAAATGTCAGCCGAAAATCCCCCAGTTGAATACCTCCCTTTTGTTTATATTCAACATGGTACCATTTCAAAATGTAAGAAATCCCAAAGGATAAAACCTTAGAGCTTTGATACTAAGATGATATCGGTTGATGTAGATGAATATATGAACCATGATATTACACGTAAATTAGGGGTAGGTCTAAACTGCAAGATGGTGTGAAAAGTAATTGCAAGTTGATAGTTTAGCAGTCATATACACTAACATTACGGATATGACATATCGTAGAATCATACATGGACCTAAGTTAGTATGCAATATGACAAACAAATACTAAGCTTAGGATTGTTCGCCCCAATCCTTATTAAAGGGATTGATAAGAGCAAATATAAAAGAGCTTTCTAAAAGAAATGACTTAAAGGTTTATCATTAATAATGCAAATTTGTCTAAAACCCTATACAAATGTCCTATTTATACATAGTGACAAAATTGTAAATAAAATGACTAAAAAGATGCCATAGTTACAATCCTATAAATACAAAATAAACATGATGGTAATTTAGGAATAATACAAGAAATAAGAAGTTTAAATAATATAAGTAAATATAAGTAATCAAATAAGATATCTAGGTGAAGAGCTGATGAGCAACTAGAGACCCTGAAGACCTAAAATTTTAGCCAACCCGACTAAGTTGATCAATTGAGCTGAGCAAGCTATGTCAAACTAAGCAGACCTAGCGAAGTTGAGCAAGCCACGCCGAGCCAAGCATATCTGGCTGAGCTGACTTGGTAAAGCAAACCTGGAAGGGATGACTTAGTCAAGCATGCTTATCTATTCTTGATGATTTTATCTAAGAAGAGCTTATAAACAGGTCTTCTACACATATAGAGCTTCCAAATAAGTCTTTGACACATAGAGAATGCATAAGCAAATTGCTAACATAACCCAAAGCTTGGAAATTGATTAGCCTAATCCCTTGCACCGTATCAAAGTCTTTTCTCATGCCTATCACCTATTGTAAGGGAATCGCCACTACCATTCCCCAAGGCTTTGGGTTTATAAGGTAAGAATTACAAAAGGTAAGAGGGAAGGAATCCTTCTTAATTGCATTTAGTTTGAAACTTGAGGAGATTTGTAGTTATATCTAGTATGCCCCATTGTTACCATATCTTGGGAATTAGAAAGATGATGGAAAAGTTTTGAAGAAAATGACTTGGAGAGAAAGCTTTAAAGAGAGAAAAATGCCATATGCAAGAATTTGGGTGAGAAGACAATGCAAAGAGTTTGAAATGATAAAAATCTAAAAAGTGAAGTTTTTTTATGTTAGCATTGCAAATGAAACTCCGTAATTATGCAATTCATAGGGATTTAGGAAGCTGACTGTTAAGTGACGAGATCTGCTTACATTTACTTAGTGAGAAATGAACGACTTAGGTTTCATGCAACTCTGCCTTAGTGTGCACCATGCTTATCATTTCAGCATAAGTCATGACACATGACATTGGAAGTGACAGTTAGCATAGCTTGCCAAATACGCATTACAGACCAAGTTTAAAATAATGTATAGCCAAATTAGGTTGATTCCTTTAGTCAAGGGGCAAAGCAACATGAAAGTATATGAAAAAGTAGTTTAAGCTAAACAGAAGATTAACAAGGTCGTGTTAAGATCTAATAAGCATAAGGGAGGTTATTTAACTTAGAAGGGTTATCCTTATTTTAAGCAATCTAACATAAATTAAGCACAGTTCAAGTGAGCCACTTGTAATCCATTCTACCCATATGGATAACCTTGGAATTACCTTCTTAAGGAAACTTACACTCCTTACTAACCTCACACCAACAAGAGTCCGAAGGGGTGAAAGTGTTAATAGGAGATTTTCCTCTTAGGCCCATGAGGCCTAAAAGGAGCTCATGAAGCCCATTTCTGACTTCTCTTGTTTATCATTGACCTAATTTTACTTGTAAAAGTTAAGCTCATATGTTTAGCTTAGTGAATTAGCACCTTAGGCAAACACCAAGGTCCAAGGTTAACGGCACCTTAGGTGAACTCTTGAGGAGAGCTCAAATTATGAAGGGAGAGCTTGGAATTGACTAGAATGAGCCCTATAAGACTAGTTGATGGAGTTTACATGTTTGAATGGGGATAAAAAGCCGAACAATTTGATAGTTATTATATTAAGTAATGACTAGCCACCTTACTTCCTTGAAAACATGAGACTGCTTAGACAATCGAGAGGCATGTAAAAAGCAATCGAGAGACACTCAATTACCACCCTCGAAAAGCCGTTCGTCTTGATTATAAAAAGCTTAGACTAAGTGATAGTAAGCATCTTTTGAACTTCCTCATATCTTATTCACTATTATCCTTACCGTTCACTTTGTGTCCTATCTTAGGCATTGGAATGACAACATCAAAGAGCCCCATACCCCAAAGCCATTTTCTTTTGTGCTCAAAAATCTCAAGCCTAAAGTTGAAGAATCAATAATAATATATTAACAAGATATTATGTATGCTACAAGGTATCATTTATATGTTATGCATCATATTATAATCACGAATGTAGTAAATTTAAAATTTAGAAGTACAATTGGTTATGACAATCAAAAGGCTCATACAGTAAATGTAGAATTTGACAAGCTAAAATTTAATTATGGTATGACATTAAATAACTTTGTAGATATAAAATTGAAAAAAATATGTAAAATTTAGGCAATTGTCTTAACATTATTCCTATAGTATATAAAGCTTATAATATCTACCACATATGCAATAATATATAGAATACATAGTACGTGTATTATATAATTATCAGTAAACTATGCATTATATGATTTATATTAAAAACAAAATAATAATCCGTTAATCATTATGTAAGAGCTAAGGTCGATGGGTTGGTGGAGAGAGCACTATTTTCTTGTTTTTATTCTTTTCCGCGTACGCTTGCTTTTACTCTACTCTCTTGATCACTTCTATTATTACAATATATATATATACATATATATATTTAGTGGTACACATGCTTATTTATCACTAGTTGGCGTGCACTGTACCAACCTTTCTTGGATTCCCTCGTAAGATACACGGTCATCCAAGGGGTCACATTACATGTCTGATCTAACCATGTCGATATCTATTCGATAGGATATACCCTATTTGCAAAAATTGCTAAAATTCCGTAGGGTTTCTAATTGAGATTCGGGACAATATTAATATCAAATTAGGAGAACGAATCTGATAAAATGAAATTTTTCTCATCATGTCTCCTGGGAAATTGCATTATCTTGATTCAAATATTGAATCCTATGCCAGGTCCTGATGATATCTGCAACAGGCAACACAACACGGTCAGATGGAGGGGAAAAGAGAAAGGAAAAAAAAAAAAACAAAGTAAACCTTAAATTTTAATGGAAATAACTTTTTTTTTTTCCTGACTAAGTTATAACTTAAAAAAAAAGATTCGAAATATGGTCCATTTGGTTGGATAAATATTGTTTATACTATTAAATTATATTACTTCTATTAATAGATGGAACTTCAACTGTGTAAGAAATCAACCATATTAGGTGTTTCGGATATTTAACCAGGCTACATGTGAACAAACAGCCAACGAAAATTCTTTTTCCACATGACTAAGAACCACGAAAGTTAGGAAACGTAGTTGGCAGCATCATTAATTCGTACGCGTGAGAAGACTTCATAGGACAAAGTCAATGGAAATCGCTGTTTTCGTTTTCTTCTTCGTTTCTCTTTTATTGTCAAGATAATGTCTGCTAGAATCTGGAGAAGTATTGGAAAATCATAAATTATTGACAATAACAGCACCCGCGGCAATTGATGTTACATTTCACTCTTTTTCATCAGGAAAATTTCACTTGCGACAGAAAATGATGTTTCCTCGAAATTGCTTGTGTGGAAAATAATTGTCTTAAAAGTAAATTTATGTTTTGACCAACATCGTTTGCATATTCAATTGATTGCTTCTACTCATTTTCAGCGTTGAATACATTGGAACATATCCCTCCTAATGTACGTAAATGAATTCAACATTTGAATTCAGTGCGCAATTTTTCAAATTGTACATTTACCCATTTTAAAAGAATACCAGGAGTAACACCCACTTATGAGATCATATACCTGCGAGCATCGATTTCTTCTTGACACATTCTATGCTGTTCTATATTGGTGCAGGTGTACACTTTCTACAGCGCGATATAATTTCTAGAGGTTCTTTTTAGGTGGTCTATGTGTAATTTACCCCTTTTATTTTGTATTTTCATTTTTTCCCTAAGTTTTCAAATTTAATAACAGACATATTGGGTCTTATTTCAGTATCAGTAGACTAAAGTTCAATTAAAGGAGAAAAAAAAAAGGACCTGAGAGAGTCGTACTCCCGTAAGTCCTCAAGAAATTTCTTACAGCATTTCCGTAATCTCCACTTTGTACAGTGAATTTGTCCCTCTTCCTTACCTGCAGTATGTTTTCTTTGGCATCGTGGTTTTTCTCGTAATTCGCTGTAGGTAGTCATCTTCTTCCTTTCATTTTACTTTTCTTTTGTTGACGTCATCAGGTTTGATTCATCTCGTTCTTTGGTTTTACTAAGATTAGCATAACATTGAATGATGTAAATTTTTAATATCAGCCAATAATCTTCAATTTAATTTTCAAAAGACAAAAATAATAAAAAGCCAGCAATTTTTAATCACATAATAGTTGGGAATAGGAAAAAAAAATATTATTGGTTAAAATTAATCCAAAAAATGTGCTGCATGAAAAAAAAAACTCATATGTAGATTCATTGATTGCCTCCTTTGAAAATGATAAATAATGTGATAAATTTCAAAATTAACATTACTAATAATACTAATATCTATTTTAAGAATTGATTCTACTTATTTTAATGATATTATATAATATATTAAATTTAGTAATGTTATATATATACTCTTCTTGCAATGCCATAGTTTAAGTAGATAAAAAATTATGAACTTATATATATATATATATATTATTTGATTATATCTCTTGAAAATCTAATAACCAATGTGATAAATTTGGAAATCAATATTGATAGTAATACTAATATTCATTTAATCCAAATAATTCTATTTAATTTAGTAATGTTATGTAACTTAAATTTTTGGATTTTCTATATTTGATAAAATTTGGCTTTCCTAAAACTTTTTATTTGAATTATAATTTTTTATTAAGTATAAAAATATTATGTCATTTGTCTTTTTAAAATTTAAATATTATCATCGTTATTTTCCTTTTCTACCTAGGATATTTTATAGATTTAATAAATAACGTTTTAATTGATAACAACATCAAACTTAAGATAAATAAAATATGACATCGTAATACGAATTGCCAACAGTAATATTAATAGGTTCAACTTAGATGGGGGATACGCTAGATCATTGGTTATGTTTTTATACATAATTGATAAATGGATTCTATCATGGGTTTAAATTTTTCAAATATAAATCTGTTTAGATACGAAAACAAGACATAATACCATAATACAAATTGTAAACCCTAATAAAAATTATTCATATGGATACAAAAGATGAAACCGCATGTTGAAGATAAAGTTGGATAGAAGGGGTAGGAAGATCAAGTGGACATGATTCTTTAATTTATTTACAAACACCATCCATATATCAGCTACAACATATATGCTCTAGCATCATCATTTCATTTGTTTTGTCAGGTAAATATGAAGAATATGTCCTCAAACGTGTGCTCTAAATGGATTAGGCTGGAAGTTAAGTACTAAGTAGCTCATCACACAAAATAGGCTGGCTCAAGTCTGTGTTGCTAATCACTGCTTGCTTATACATCGAAAAGCCAATTAATAAAGATATGTCCTGCATCATTAGAGTGAGCTTGCCTGGGGTTTAGTAACATAGGCAATGGATTTAGTAACAAAAACAAAAATGTTGATAATATGACTACAATGAATGAATGATTTAATACATAGTCCAAAGATCCAGAAGACTATAAAAAATTATATGGCCTACAAGTTTTGCCTCTAGCTATTTTCACTCAACCCCAATATCCACTTTGGCCTTTTATATGACATTTATTTGGTGTCAAGGTAAAGCATATAATTTGTCCCACATGTCATATACTTATGCTCAATAGCCTTTCGCTTCACCTCCCAAACCCCCTTTTTATGAAAGTGTACCAAATTGCTTGTAGATGACTGTTTAGAGTTTTTTTTTTTTTTTTTAATCTTGACACTTAAGGAATTTCGTACCCCTATAATAAGACATCTCGATATTGTATGGCTGAATCAAGTTTGGGGGTAGTTCTATACAGTTGACAAAAACACTCACATATGTGGAACCTTAAATTTATGGATCTAATAACACTTAGGCTGCTTCTTTAAGCATATACGATTCTCCATTTGCAACCCTTATCCATATCAGCACATTTAATAAACTAGATTTTTTTCAATAACTTAACCATAACATAGTTTGACAGTTTGGTATATGATGCGTTTTCTTTATTTGTATCAAGTGTCCTTTCTTCCACATACTACTTTAAATTCATCTCTAAAACTCCAATTCCCCTCAAGAAGATGGTCTTTTTCAAATGATACATATCCATTGCCCCAATTTAATGTAAAGAATAAGAAAATTCCTAACTCCCAATAGCATTCACAATTGTCAAAAACCCATGGTGCTAATCATTCTTCCTTTGTGACCCATATGACTTATCAAGTGTTTGTAACCAATGTTAAATACTCCAACTATCATCATCATCACTTTTTTGAGTAGAATATTCAAAAGGCTCATGAAGAGCTACTTTAACCCTATTATTTATATCCATAATGACTTTGACTAAGCTAATCTTCAAAACATGATATTAGTTGTACCATTTGAAATTGTATATTTAATACATGATTCCATATATTATATTCTTAAGAATACTTTTGGTTTAGCCATATTTTTTGGACTATTTTCTAAATATATTATATTCTTTTCCTTTTCCATACTAAACTCTTGGGCTACACCTATTGTACATATAACTTTAAACCTTTCTAAACTGATGTTGAAATCTATAATATATATTAATGGAATTTATAGTTTAAAGTTTTGAGATAGTTGAGACAAATAATAGGTCATTCCAAAGTTTCTATACTAGCTATAACATCATATTTTCAAGATTTGTAGGGTGAATGTATTATATGATGTTTAACATTCCCCCTTGAACTTATTTGATTATATATTACTTACCAAGATTGAGTAAAACATAGTGTAGATAGCACCCTAATCAATAAGCAACCTTAAGAATGTAAAATATCCTTTTAATTATAATGATATTTGTAATGTGTTTGGTTAGATAGAACCGGCAAGAAAAGGATGGAAGTTTTTGCAATTAAAGATTAGAGTGAAAATATAAAAAATAAAGAGAAACAAGTTGAAATTTTTTATGCTATTATTTCTTTTTAAACTGCAGAAAAGTGGTGTAATGAATGGAATGTGCTCAAAGATTGGGAAAAAAAAAATTCACCACTAATTTTCAAATTTAGTAGACTAAAATATTGTCTAGCAAATTATTTGTTCCTCTTGGTTTCCTTCATGTTGTACAAACCAAAGAATAGAAATAGAAAAGTTTCCTTCGATTTTCTTTCATACTTTCTTAGGTATCCAAATGTGAAATGGAAATTCCTTTCATTTTTTTTCCTCTTGTTTTCAAATTATTTCTAATCTTCGATAAAAAAAAAAAAAGAAACTTATTTATGTTCGAATGGCCATACATAATGTAGGCAATGTTGTATGTTATATGTGTATGTTATATGTGTAGGGTTGATTTGTTATCTAACCTGACAACTTAGATAACATAAGTTTCTATAAGAAAAATCTGACATGATTAATAAAAGGGCTAGGCTCATTTAAATACCTTATAAATGTGTCCTGACTTGAACCCATCACGTAAACCTATTCAAAAAATAGGTTTATTGAATATATTTTGGTTTGACCTAGAAACATATATAGGATTATAGAAAAAGATTTATTAAGTATTACACATTATGTGTTATATGCATCTAGTGTGTAAATAATAATAAAATGTTGATATAAATAATAATGAAAAGAGTAATTTCTAATTAAATTATCATGAG
Source organism: Lumnitzera littorea (assembly GCA_024138015.1). Taxonomy (NCBI): domain Eukaryota; kingdom Viridiplantae; phylum Streptophyta; class Magnoliopsida; order Myrtales; family Combretaceae; genus Lumnitzera; species Lumnitzera littorea. Next base: position 100,333,601 of record JAMXBB010000008.1, read on the forward strand.
TGATTTGTATAAGTCAAATACATTAACATCTTATTAGTATTTAATATTTACATACCATATATATATAATGTATGATGTATATTACCAATTGAATCTTTTATTGTGATTTTTAACATATATTGTTTGATTTAACAACTGTACTCTTTACTTACTTTATTTTTTTCTCTAGTGTCCACTTCTACAATCTCTTGACTTTATTTCTAATAAAAATAACATTCTTAACTTTTTGTTTCCTTTATTATCCTCTAACTTCTGAATTCAAAAGCAGAAATAGTATAAATATGGAAGCATCATCAAGCTTGACTTCAATCTATAAATATCTATTTATGAGGCATACCATACCCAAAAGACTAAGTTCATCTGTAAACATAAAAACCAAATGGGATATGCGAGATATTTTTTCTTTAATCACAACATGTTGTGCATTAACCCCCATGGAACAAGCATATCGTAAATCGTTGGATTCATAAGCTATCATGTTCTCATTGAACTTATCCATAGATCCAATATAGAAATAAAACAATATTTTTGCAAGATTTTTATATCTTTAACGTATTTCCATTATAAGCATTTAGCAAATTGTGGACAGTACAAAAGAATTGGTTTTTAATCTATACACTCACACTTGTGTTGTTTTAACTCTCTTCGTTGTTTCTTGATTGAATGTAAAATTCTTAATAACAAGTATATTTAAAGAATATACTTAATAACAAGTTTTGCAATAATAACTTATGTTTCAAAGAATAAGGAGATGAATTTAATCAATCAACATTCATCTTTTTTTTCCTTACATAGGAATAGAGATTTGATAGTTATAGTCATAATATATTTATTTTAGAATCTTTCTATTAGGGTAGGATTAGCGCAAGCTCCTCGGACCGCTTCTCCAGGTCAAAGAAACTCATGTTACGTTTCTACTGCAACGCTGTGGGTTCCTTCATTTGAGAACATAGAGGAATATGTAAAGTAGGTAATTTCTTTTTTTTTTTTAGTTTTTTAGTTTTTGATTGGTTATATGATTTTGTTGGGATCGATAAAATTTTAGAAAATAATAAATTAATTTTAATAAGGAAAATTAGAGATAAAATAGAGAATTACTTGAAAAAAGAATATTTTAAGATATTGATATAACATTTGAGAACCGAAAGCAGGTTCTTTAAGGGTAAAAATAATCTTAAATAAATCGGATTAGTATGAACGGAAAATATATGCTTATTAAATGGGTTGATTCTAGATTTATGTTTTCAAATAAATAATCATTATGAGCTGGCCTAAACTAACCTGCAGGGAAAAAAAAAATATGTAAACCTATTTAGCCCGGCCATAAAACATTATCCGATCCGTTGCACAATCATACAAATAGCCAGCATGCCTAGGAATAGGATTGAGGCGTTCTTACATTTTTAGGATGACATTTCTCCATTGAAGCATTTTTCGTTTATACTTTCATTCCCCACCAGTCTCGAAGAGCAATTACAATCATTTTGATCATCTCATGCCTCATATGACGATTTCTATTTGCTTTAACAAGATGCAAAAAGTCCTCCTCTTACTACTGCTCCTGGCCTTAATCAACACTTACAGTATTGAAGCTGGCCCTACTTCCCTATACAACACTTGTGGTGGCGGTAACTACACTGCCAACAGCACTTACTGGAAGAACCTAAACACAACACTCTCTTCCCTGTCAGCCATCAACAGCACCAACGCAATCGCCACTGGATTCGCAAACACCACCGCTGGCCAAGCCACACCGGACATCGTATATGGCCTATATCTTTGCCGGGGTGACGTTAGCCCAGCTGTGTGTGGAGATTGTGTAAAGACAGCGTCCCAGGAAATAATCCAAAAATGTCCTGGTAAGCAAGTTTCGATCATATGGTACGATGAGTGCATGTTGCGTTACTCCAACTCCTATATATTTGGCTCTGCTGCAACGGAGGGTGGTATTTACATGTACAACACAATGAACGTGACCGATCAGGCTCAGTTTGGTCAGTTGGTTGAGAAAACATTTGGTGAAGTGATTCAAGTTGCGGCTAATAGTGACACCGGGAAGAAGTTTGCGGTGGGGAAGACTAACCTCACGAGCTTACGCAAGCTGTACACGCTCGCGCAGTGCACGCCAGACATAGCAGCAGAGGATTGTAACAGCTGCCTTGTACAAACAAGTGGACAACTTCCATTAGATAAGCAAGGAGCGAGATTCTTGACTCCTAGCTGCAACGTCAGGTTTGAGTTGTACCCCTTTTATAATGAATCTGCTGTGCCTGCTCCTCCACCAGCACCGACACCGGTTCAGCTTCCCCCTTCTCGCGCTCCACCTCCGCCATTCCCGTTAACAAGTAAAGGTAATTATAGATTTATACTATACGTCATATTAAGGTCTTCAGAGTACTCTTTAAAAAGGGAAAATTTTCTAGGTAGTAATTGTATATATTATAATTAGATAAATAAAATTGGAAGTATATGAAAATTTCTTTAAATATTACGATAACATGATCTGAGAGCGAGTTATTAATTAGAATTAAAAAAGAAAAAAAAAATTCCGGTGGGCAGTTTCTTATATATCCCCGGATTTTTAAATTTTTAGGACTTCAATCTAGGATAGCCTGACTTTTTTTTTTTTTTTTGAGATTACGCTTAAAAGTTTACTCCAGTTTGATGAAATTGATGCTCAACGCTAACAATGATGACTTAAGCGCGATTGAACTTAAAGAACTTATCGTGCTACATCCACGAACTTGATTGTTACTTCTTACTATAACCTGTATTATTTGTCTTTCATAATTTAGAATTGTTATTTAATTATTTTACTAATAAAGATTGATTTTCAGATTTTATGTAACATTTGAAAAGTGATTTTTTAGTATTAAAAAAAATAGAATTCACTATTAAGAGAAAGCGTGAAGTTGAAATTTATTTAAAGATTAAAAAAAATTACAAACTGTAAAAGCTACCATGTATCTTATACATCTTCGAAGAAGTTTTGGGGTCTCGAGATAGATTTCAATTCCAAAATCTTGGAAACAGTGTCTACAAGTTAGGGTACACGTATAGGCATACACTATACTTATCATATACCTGTTTACCCTTATAATAAATACAAATATGATACATGTTTATATTTATTGAAATAAGTAATTGTGCCAAAACTTGTAGATATGTAATGCTTATTAGTAATATATACACCGGCATTACAATGAATGATTCTCTGAAGATACTTCGTCAATTTACGTTTATAAGTTAGATATGAGAAACAACACATAACGCTTATATATACATATAAATATATATATGTGTGTGTGTGTTAGTATGTAATTTTTTGAAAACATTACAATATCAACTATAGAGTTATCAATTGTGCACTTTTTTTACTTTCTTTTTTTTTTTTTTTCAAGCACCTTTGTGACATATTTATGTGTTCTGAAAATGTCTAATACTTAGCATCTAAAAATATTCTAAAAATGTTCTAAAAAAAGTCTAATATGTACTCTTGTGACATATTACATGGAAAATTTTACTCATTAATATGACCTACAAGTACTTTTATTTTAGCTTATTTAATTTTTTAATAATACTTTTAAAATTTGGGCACTAGAGATGCTACCTAAGAAAGCTTAGCACAAGTTTTGCAAAATCCATACTCAACCCATTACACCACAGAATATCTAAAAATCAGTGCCAAAACACTACGATTTTAACCTTGTTTCCAAAACCAAGCCTTATAGGTTTCTTTGGACTCAATAAGAACCTAGCCCGATATGTTACATTTTCCCAATAAAAATTATTGTTTTATGTTCTTTGGTGTCCATTAGCCACCACTTTCTTTTGTTCCCTTCATTAGGAAATCTTCCTCTACCTATCTTTTCTCTTTTTATTTATTATTATTATTTTTATGGCCAAGTCTCCTTTTTAAATTTTAAGTTCTATGTTTGCTGTTATTTTGCAATTGATGGGTGCATTGTGAAATACTAAAATCTCATAATAGTAACTAGCAATTAGGATGTTTGATTCGATCATTATTCATAACTATAAACCACTCCAGGTAAGTTGTTGGACGAAAGATGGGATGAGGATGATAATGAATCAAAAATAATAGCATGAGATACCTCAACTTCTCATTTAAATTTATGATCTTTTTAGTTTTATTACATGGACTTGAAGTTCAAAAATTCCAATTCTCTATTCTTATGCACAAAAGGTCGATGAGGATGTAGTGTAAACTGATACTAAAAATCGATTCACGTTTTTTTTTTTTTTTTTTTAGAGTCCAATTCTTCTCTCTTATTAATTGTTAGAATTCCAAGATACCGGTACTTATAAGGTGTCTTTTTAAAACTTTACTCTATATCGTAACTATGCTTTGATAAAAGATAATAGAGACTTTGATTTTTTATGGATTTCTATTTCTTGGAGAAATCAAATAAAGTTTACGCATACTAGACTATATAGTAAGTGGTTTCAAATTCAACTTTCAAATAAAAGATCAATTTTATTTATTTATTTATTTTACTTCCAATAATTTTATTATATTTTTTCTATCGGGTTCAGGTTTTCTCATTGGCTCTTTTGTAAGTTTGATTTCCTAACCTCAAATCCTATAAAGTTATGAAACTTTTTTAAAACCCATGTAAAATCCTATAGGATTAGACTCTACAGACTATTTACTACTAGATTAAGTGAGTTAGTTAACCTACAATGATCCACTTGGTGCTACCCTAGATATCTCTAGCCACTTTGATGACAACACAGGATTATCTTTCTTAACGGGATATACATTATGTTAAAAATACAACAACTTCAAAATCATTATTTACAAGGGCCTACTAATGTCGTTAAATCATACACTCATATGTAACACAACCCTTATAGGATGGTAAGAATTACCCATAATAGTTTTAAAACATAAATATGATGATACATTATGATTTAACTTTCTAAGAGATAATACAACAAAATCTTTCTTAAAATGACTTTGATAGCACAACTTCATAAAAAAAGCACATTGTTACGAGTTATAGGAGCCAATAATTTCTAATGTCACGTTAAAGGAAAAAAAAAAAAAAAAACAGATATATGTGTATTACATGGAGAAAACAAACTCAACGATAGCTTTATGATGTTGTCGAAGGAACATTTTAACCTATAATACATATAAACTCAGTTTAAAAGTCTATTCCTAATCTAAATGCACATCATATTATATTACCAAAATTCATCCCATGATGTGAGTCCACCCATCGTTCTCAAAGTCTATAAAACATATAGATGCATGATATTTTCCAAAATTGTCAAGAATGTTAGGGTGTCTTACTACGCATGAATCAAGATTAATGAGTTTGATATGACTCGTAAGTCAAATCACCAAGCATGGTATCTTGAACTGGGATACATGTATCATGAGTAAATTATCGAATGTACTAAATAGTACCCATGTTTTGCAATTGATAATTTGGTGTATTGACATGAAGAGAGAGCACATCATATGAATCTCGAGGCTACTCTTTGTAACGTTGCATATCATCACGTATTTCTATTCCTTTATCCATACGTCAGGCTAAAAAAAATAACTAAAACCTCTAATTCACTTGTAAAACTATATCCTCCATAAATATTAATAAACCTCAATAATAAAAGTTAACAATTCAAGTTGAATCTTTACAACTCCGAAATAAATAGATCCAGAATCAACTTTAATTTTTCAAATAAAAACATATCTAACAATAATCAAGTTTAAAGTAGAAATATAAATCTCCAAATTTTCTAACACTAGCTTTCTTTAACAAAACTCAATAAGCTTGATCTTCATCATAATAATAGTAGTACTCTCCATTTTCCCCTAATAATAATATGTATCACCATAGTTATTATATAAACCAAACTCATTGTAAGGAAAAGTAATGAGTAAGCCAAAGCTCTCTATGCAACACAAAAACACATATGTATGAATAAGCAATATAATATTACATGCAAAATATGCAATAACAAATAAGCACACAATAAATTCTTATCTCCAATCTTAACCCTTCAAATGACACCCAAAGATACTTTATTCACACAATAATAGTATATATATATATATATATATATATATATATATGTATGTATGTATGTATAATGTACTCAAATTATTGCACCTAAAAACTGCCACCTTCAGTCCAAGATCCATAATTTACCTTAGATCCTTCCAATGGGCAACTCTATTAAGGACAACACCACCAATTAATTATCAAGGTGCTCCTTAAGCTTTTGCCATCACAGGCCACACACAAAAATCACACAACAATTAAGAGTCCAATATTGAGCAATCCATTTCTAATTAATTATCCTAACAATCACAACCAACAAATATGTGTCGCGAACTTAGAGAACTTCATTTATTTTGGATAGCATTATGAAAAATGTAGAACCTATAATAGCAAAGGAATACTAATGTTAGTGTCAACATAAACCTTTTCTTAGCTCTTTAAACTAATTAATCTTACATTTTTAGGTTGAATATAAATAAACATAGAGTAAAAGCTTAAAGGAAAACATTTTCGGGGCTTACACCATAGATCATGATCATATTCCTTAGTTGTGTTCCTCTCTGGACTTTGCATTTAATGATTATGAGTAGTTATCATACCTTTAATCTCAGACTATGATCTTCTCTAAACTTTGCCTCTAATGATTACAACTAAGATCATACCCTTAATCTTGAACTATGATCCTCTCTACCTCTTAACTCCTTCTCAAGATTACACCTAGGAAAAGTTTCACATCCCTGTGGCAACTATGATCAGAAGCATGATTGTGTACCATGTTCTAACATTTTACCCAAAACTTCCCCCTTTTTGATTTTTGATCCACCAAATCCCTCTCAACTTAATGTCTCCAATTCAATACAATAGTTTATACCATTATAAATTCATTCTTTTTGATTTTCATCATTTATTCACCATTTAAAACATAAATTCTACTATACTTACTTAAACTTCTTTGTGAAATCTTGCACAATCACTGAATATTGCAACTCCATAACCGCCAAACAATCAACCTTGCATATCAATTTCATTAGGACTCATTAGGCACTATAATTTCCTTTAATCATAATGCCCATTCTTACCTTTGATTCTTTACCCATCCTAAACAAAATTAAATTTCTTATCTAATTATTAAAATCATAGAGAGAACCAATTGATAGCATGTCTTACCCTTTGCATATGGTTCCTTAACTGATTGAAGATTAGCTCCTTTTCTTTGTTGCTAGTTTGTATATGTGGCAGATGACAAGAAAAAGCTTTTAAAACTAGGTCAACCTTCCAAACCCTAATCCTTTGTAATTCCCACTATGCTCTACACTTAATTTATGAATTTACAATACTACCTACCTTTCATTTAACGAGTTTTATTTATTTTTATTTTATATTTGACTTGAATTTTATGGAAATTACACTCTTGCTGAAAAAATCCATAAAACTCAAAACAGCTTTAAAATTATCTAATTTTTCTCTAATACCATTTATAAGATAAATATTAACATTACAACTATCCAATCACAAAGATATTCAATGATTTAGTAGAATGAAATTTGGTTGTTGTGGTTATGTACATAATGCATGCATCCCACACCATGCATAGGCTTAAAGGAGTAAGTTTGAATGATGCATAGGAGATGTTTAAGAGAGAAAGAGAAAGGATGGAAAACTAAGTAGTCTCAAGGAGCTTTAATGCAAGTGTGATAAGTTGATGAACAATATCCATTGCTTTTAGGATGATGCAATTTGTTCTTCATTTTGAGCTCAATTTGATACTTTATTTTAGTAATGTAACAATACAACAACATTTCTCCCGATCTCTTGATGTCTCAAATACGGAGGGGTTCTAAGTATTTATAGAGTTTAGCAATTGATGATGTCCATTAGACTATGCTAATGATCAATGACTAAGATGAGTCATCTTCTTAATAGATTCTTCTATTGGATTCTAATGAGTACAAACCCATGAAAGGCCTCTTTTGAGTGCATGAGCCTCAATGGGAAAGGTTGAGAGTAAGTAAGTCGATATAATTAAAGGTTTCTACTTCAAGCTTACTAAGTTCAATTTTCGTTAGACCATCTCAATTATATGAACATGACTCCTTAAGCCTTTATGAGCACAACAAGATTGATCTAATGAAAAAGTATAGATGAACAACAAGGATACGAAGAGAGAACTTAGAGAAGAAGAATGTATGGTTATTGAACTATGTAAATTAGTTTAAGTCTGTTATAATGACCTATTTATACAAGAGTACTAGTAATTAATAATAACAATGAAAATGCTGACATGTACTTCCATAACCTTAGCACTTTAGCCCAAAGAATCAAACTCGGATCATTATTAGGCTTAAAACCAATAATCAAATTACCCTCTACAGATTAAATAAAGAATATCTTATTAAGAGCAAATTATATGTAAAAACCTACTTTAGGATCATAACAAGTGGAAGCAACCACATTGATTTAGCAAGAAACCCCGATCAAGTATTCTAACCTCTTCTCTCTAGATCTCACAACTAAGATTCTCATATGGTAGAGGTACAATCCCTAAAAGAGTAAAATATGAAAAGGGAGAAGGAACCTTACATTCCTTTTGTAATAAACTCATTGAAGTTTCTATCTAATTCCTAATAAGCATATTGAGCCTGCACGTTTTTTATTCATAATTTTTCTTAATTGGAATAATAAAAACTTATTTTTTAGACCAAACTTGAGGCTACTTTATGTCTTTCATTATACCCTATTTTCTTAGCCTAATATCATGATTGAAGTTAGTCCATAATAGATTGAATAATTTAATAGTTAGATCATATAAAGAATTCATATGGTTTCAACATTCATACTCATTTTTCTATAAATAGAGGCTATATTTTGAAACTAATCAAATTATCTATGTAAGAAGTAAGATCTCAATAGCTATAATTGTTGCCATTGCTATACTAGTTGCAATTGGTTTTGTGCTTATTTTCAGTGGTTGTCATTCCATTCAAAGGAAAATAGTGAAAAAATAGACAATCATAAGACCATATGAAAGTGGTAAATAACAATCCTTATTTTTTTTAACATGCAATACTACCACTTATATAAAATTTAATCTAATTTCTTTTTATTTTTAGTAATGGAGGTTATAAGCTATGTCAAGTCATTGTGATTTGATTTAAGCACGTTATTTACTGCCACAAACAACTTCTCCTTCGACAACAAGCTTAGTAAAGGTGGATTTGGTGTAGTTTACAAGGTAAATGGCAACTTATAGTTCCATACTTAAGCACTATTGGATTTGAAACATTTATTTATAAAAATTACCTTAAAAGAAAAAAAAAAGACTACTTATGATTACTTTATAAAAATAAATCCAGGGTACACTACCAAATGGAAAAAATGTTGCTATGAAGAGGTTATCTTCTGGCTTAATACAAGGTGCTAAAGAATTTAAGAATGAGGTTGCAGTGGTTGCAAAACTTTAGCATAAAAATCTCGTCCAATTGTGTGGATTTTGTTTAGAAGGAAAAGAAAAGCTTTTGGTGTATGAATTTGTGCCCAACAAGAGCCTCGATTACTTTCTATTTGGTTAGTTTCTCTAATATATCTAATAGGCTTAAACTTTTGGATTCCCTTATTGTATATGTAAAAGTCATCATGTTATCGAAGTAGGAGTATCATAAGTTAAAATCCACATACATTTGTTTAACCTCAATTTGATTGGGTGTCAATAGGCTTAAGCATTTAAAATTATCACTACATATAGAAAACAATGCATGATTAACATATGAAAGAAGATATGTGGTTTCTACTCAAGAAATATTAATTAGATGATATTTATTTTATCTTTTATGATCCCATCATTTGAGAAGAAATAGCATTGAGATGATATTTACTTCACCTTTTAAGATCATATGATCCTAGAAGAAATATTTTCTTACTGTCTAAGCTTTGCATTAAGACGATATGATTTTTCATTGGAATCTTATTATATGCAGATCCAGAAAATTGACTATTATTGGACTGGAACAAACGTTATAAAATTCTAATAGGCATTGCAAAAGGAGTATATTACCTTCATGAAGATTCTCGACTCCGTATTATACATCGTGATCTCAAAGCAAGCAATATTTTACTAGATAGCAAGTTTAATCCAAAGATTTCTGATTTTGGCATAGCAAAGATTTTTCAAGTGGATCAAACACAAGGAAACACAAAAAGAGTAGTTGGCACATAGTAAGTTTAATCTCTATATGGTGCATGATTTTAGCATTCTAAGTTGCATTTATTAAGGTTATTACTATAATCATCTTATGTTAAAACTTATGCATCGAGACTTAAGGCACACTTTATATATATGTACTAAATAACACACCTCACTTTGGGTTAATACTTTGATGAAGGCCTATTAAATGGATGGCTTAATTTAATAGGGCTGAATGATTAGGTTAGGGTTTCACCTAAGCATTATGTTGAGATTAACACCATAAGTTTCTTATCTAAAATTTTAAACTGATAGATTTGATACAAGTTTTATATAACATGACAATGTTAATGCAATGAAATAACTAAGTTTTCAATTTATTACATATGATTTTCAATTGTTTTGTATTTGAAATTAGTGCATGATATGATTGTACTCCATCTTATATAAAATTTTTAATGATGTTTTTCTCTATAGCGGATATATGCCTCCAGAGTATGCAATACATGGTCAGATTTCTATGAAAACAGATGTCTACAGTTTTGGAGTATTATTGCTAAAGTTAATAAGTGGTAAGAAGATTAACTTTTTACACCAATCCAATAGCACCAAAGTTCTTACAAGCTTCGTAAGTTAAATTTTAGCATATTTGTTTGACATCAAAATTTTATAATGCCTAAATAGGGACTCGATATCTAAGGCCACCTAGTTAAGATATTAGTGACTTGTAAGTCCATAGCCATGACAAGTATTATTAAGTCTATTTTATTTTAGAAACCAAGTAAAATGATTAAACGTTGATGACATGATATGCAATGGTTTAATTAGGATATTATTTGATGGAGAGATTTAAATACGCAGTAATTAGTTCATAGTAGTTTCTCGTTCACACTTTTTCTATTATGTTAGATGACCAATAACTATTGATAGACGATTACCTTGGTTTATGTTTATATATACATTACCTCCATATATAAAAACCTAAAGAGTCGCACACTATCACGATTAATGAGAACAAAGTTTTGTCAATATTTATTTTAGAGCTAAAATAAATTGATATGAAATAATAAATTGAAAGCAATTTATTTTATCGTATAGCATATATTTGGACATGGCAATTAGAATAAACTAAGTTATGTATTTTATTATTGCCTTTTCGTGTATAAATAGATGGAATTTACTAATTCCATTTTTAATTGCAATTGAAAAGTTCATGGCAATTGAAAGGATATGGAATTTATTAATTCCATATTTAATCACAATTAAAAAGTTTATGGCAATTAAAAGGTTGTCTACCATTAATTCCATATTTAATTGTTATACAATTAAAAAGTTATGATAATTGAGAAGTTCATTGAATGAGAGGTCCAAGTTCATTGAATGAAATTTTATTTAATGTTTAAAAGACACAAGAGCAGGAGAAAGAGTTATGATGATGATTTTCTATTTAAAGAAACACCTTAAGAAAAAATAAGAAAGAGATATATAAGTTTTTACTTCCTAGTTTTTTTAATGTTAATCCCAATTATCTCGTAATATAAAGGATTAGAATTTTTTCTTATTAACGTATATGTGGATATCACTAGAGGAATTACATTTGGAATCCCTATAGTGAAAATATTTTGAAATAATAAATCGGATTTAGATTTCAATTGAACTCCATCTTCAAGAGGAGATGGTGGAAAAGGTAATTTTATAATATTTTATTAATGTATATTTTTATTACATGTCATACATAGATCCTATGATAGCTTTGATAGTTTTTTTTTTTCTTTTTATTTCCATTGGATTTTTTCTGATCTATAAAACCTAACAATGGTATTAGTGCAACTTGTATAACATGTAAAACTTATGTTAATATTGGCCTAGATTTGATTCATAGAATAATTGTTACGATCTTTATGAGATTAATTTATTCATATTTACATTATGGATTTAATGTGAAACATAGGATCTTTTGCTTTTGGGTTGAAAACATCTATATCTTTTATAAATGTAATTTTTTTATCCAAAAGCAAAAGATCTCATGTTTTATAAGGATCTAAACTTTTGCTTTTGGATCGAAAACATCTATATTTTTTATAAATATAATCGTTGTTTGATATTAATAGTATTTTTCGATCCATGGACCAAGAAATTCCATAAATAAATTTTTTTATGAGAATTTGGTCATAGTAATCCCAAGTGTGCATAGCTGGATTATAATAATTATTTTGAATTAATTGGTTAATATGGTTTATGTTTTTTTACAAAGCTTTTATTACTTGCACATGATCATAAATGTTTTTGTGTGAATATTTATGGATTTATTAAATAGGGCGATTGAGTTTGAAAAGCAAATGTAATTTCATTTCTTTTTTTTTTTTTAGTCTATGTACCCATAAATAAAATGTAAATTGAGTGTATGTGGGTCTGTGAACCTAAATTGAAATTCCATTTGTACTCTGTTTTCTAGATAAAAATTTGTTTTAGTACCATGAATGGAAGATTGGTTTCTATATTTACTCGAGACACAAAGAAGTCTAAAAGGCTAAAGAGAAACCGCATTTTAGTTAATGGATTTCAGTCCCATGACCTTCTAGTGTGGACCTAGTTTTAGCCCAATTTTAGTTGGCCCATGATCATTGCATTATTGTTTTATTATGGTTCTTCTATTTATTTTATGTATACAAGTATTGTTAATGATCAATAATAGTATAGATAATTGGTGAGACATTATAAAATCCCCTAAATATATTAAGTCGAGGTTCGATAATGTTACCTTCTAGTTATAAATTATAAAATAGTTAGGATTTCATGTGAGTTGGTATGGCTCAGTTGTGGACTCACATTAAATAACTATAATTTTTATAATTTATTACTGGATTGACTTAAACTAAATTGTTGATTTGTTAGCTTAGTTAAGGTTAGCAATTTAATGAGCAAGTATTGAGTTTTAAAGTTATACTTTAAAAAAAATAAAAATAAAAGGTAGCCCAATAGGAAATCCAAAGGTCATATAGTTTTATGATTGGCAAGTTTATTAAAGCTTACCTAAAATAATGTAATATGTAGGTACAGCTCAACTATGTGTATATTAATTTTATTTGGGATTTTAGATCCCTTAGAAAACCTTCCAATGGGGTTTTCTGAATCTAATAGAAGGGGCTATTAGATTTGAGTAAGCTAGTAGGAGATAATTAAAAGTCCTTTTATAAGATAAATTCATAAACACTAAACTCTACATATTTTTTGTAGATCTAAAATGGCAAATAATAACAATAATATTTCGCTGCGATCTATTCTTAATAAAGATAATATCCTCATTGGACTAAATTTCCTTAATTGGATGAAGAAATTAAAAATTGTCCTTAGGCATGAAAGGAAATTATATGTCTTAGAAGAGGAAGAAATTAAAAAACTAGGCAAGTATGCCACCATAGAAGAATATGAGTAATATTAGAAATACCTACAAGACTTTATTGGTGTCCAGTGTCTTATGTTATCTACAATATAATCTGAATTGCAAAAGCAACATGAGAATATGTTTGTAAGAAAGATATATGCTCACTTATAGGAGTTATTTCGGGAAAGTGGTAGGGCCAAACGGTACAATACGTCTCGAGCCCTATTTAATTGTAAGATGGCTAAAGGGAGCTAAGTTGGACTATATGTACTCAAGATGATAGAGTACATAGAGAGGCTCAAGAGCTTGCGCTCCAAGTAAGATGAAAACTTGGCCATTGATTTGATATTGGCTTCTCTACCAAATTCCTTCTCCCAGCTTGTCATGAACTATAACATGAATGGAATGAAGAGGCCTTTAATAGATTTGCTTGCCATGTTGAGGATGGTTGAAAAGGACTTAAAGTCTAAGTCAAGGATACCTCATGAAGTACTCTTTATTAGTAAGTCAAAAAAGAGAAAGGTTAATAGAACTTACAATTTCAAGGGTAAGCAAGTAAAGAAGTGTGAACAATCCAAGCTCAAGAAGGAGCAACAAAAGCCTAATTCTGATGAGAAGAAAGCAATATGTTTTCATTGTTGCAAGAAAGGCCATTAGAAAAGGAATTGTATTCAATTTAAGAAAAAGATATTAAGTGAGAATAATACCTCAGGTATCTTTATGATTGAATGCAATCTTTCTGTTTCTTCTAGATGAGTCATAAATACAAGATGTGGTTCTCACATTTGTGTTGACTTACAGGGTCTAAGTGAGAGCAAGAAGTTGTCTAAGGGAGAAATGGACCTACAAGTAGCTAATAAAGTGAGAGTTACTGCTTTAGTTGTAGGAACCTATATCATTTCTTTACCTAGTGGACTTGTATTAGAATTATAGCATTGTTATTAAATTACTAGTTTCACTAAAAACATAATTTCAATGTCATGATTAGATACTAAGAGATTTATTTTTCAGTTTAAAAATAGAAGTTGTTCATTTTATATGAATGGAATGTTTATGGTGATGGAACATTAGTTAGCGGTCTTTATATTCTTAATACTATTGAATCTACTCATTGCATTGAGACTAGGAAACAGAAAATGCATGATTCAAATTTAACCTACTTATGGCATTGTAGACTTGGTCATTTAACGAGAAACGCTTAGCTAAACTTCATTCTGAAGGGTATTTAGATTCATTTGATTTTGATTACATAGATACTTGTGAAGTGTGTTTACAAGATAAAATAACTAAGAAACCTTTTACTAAGAAATGTAAAAGGGTAAAAGAGTTATTAGAACTCATACACAGTAATGTGTGTAGGCTATTATCAACTCAAGCTAGAGGTGAATTTTCTTACTTTGTGACTTTTACTGATGATTTAAGTAGATATGGATGTATCTACTTGATGAGGCATAAGTCAGAGACTATTGAGAAATTCCAAGAATTTAAAAGTGAAGTAGAAAATCAACTTAACAATAAGACAAAAACACTTCGTATTGATAGAGGTGGAGAATATCTTAGTTAAGGGTTCATTGACTACCTGAAGGAGTGTAGAATAATTTCACAATTCATATCTTCTGGAACACCAGAATGGAATGGTGTTTCAAAGAAGAGGAACCGTACCCTAATTGACATGGTTAAATCAACGATGAGTCATGCAAGTCTTCCTTTAACCTTTTGGGGTTATGCCTTAGAAATAGCAACATATACACTAAACCATGGTCCAACTAAGGTAGTAGATAAAACACCATATGAGTTATGGTTTGGGAGGAAACTCAATTTATCTTATATTAAAGTTTAGCGCTATGATGCTTACATGAAGAGTAGATTCTCTAATAAGCTTATAGCAAAGTCTATTAAATGTACATTTATAAGGTATCCCAAAGAAACTAAGGGATACTACTTTTATTTTCCAAGTGAGCATAAATTGTTTGTTGCTTGATATGCTACATTCTTAGAGAGAGAGTTTATCTTTAAAGAAAGTAGTGTAAATAAAGTAGATCTTGAAGAAATTCAAGATTCCTTAAATGAGTCGGAACATGAGGAATTAGATGTGAAACAAACATCACAAGTACCTATGGTGCCACAACTAGAGATTGCTCTTGAAATGCAAGAACCATATAGGTCAATAAGAGTACGTTGAGAACCTAAAAGGTTAAATTTACTCATAACACATCAAAAAGACGTACTACTCATAAAAAATGATAAACTATTAACATATGAAGAAGTAATTGCTTCACTAGACTCTGAGAAATGGTTAGAAGTAATGGACTACATGTACACTAACCAAGTATGGTTTTTGGTTGATGCACCAATTAGGGTAAAACCTATAGGGTGCAAATGGGTCTTTAAAAAGAAGATTGACATGGATGGGAATATAAGTATCTATAAAGCTAGGCTAGTAGCAAAAGGTTTCACTCAAAGCCATGGAACTAATTATGATGAAACTTTTTTGCAAGTAGCAATACTTAAGTCCATTCAAATTTTGCTTGCAATAGCAGCTTATAAAGATTATGAGATTTGGCAAATGGATGTTAAAACAGCTTTTTTAAATAGAAAGTTAAAGGAGAATGTATACATGATACAACCTCTTGGTTTTATAGCACATGAGAACGTCAATAAAATTTGTAAGTTGAAGAGATCTATCAATGGATTAAAGCAAGCTTCTTGAAACTGGAATTTGAGATTTGATGAGGTAATTAAGGAATTTGGCTATTTAAGAATCTAGAAGAACCTTATGTTTACAAGAAGGTGAGTAGGAGTACAATTGTGTACTTAGTTTTATATGTTGATGATATCCTTCTGATTGGAAATGATATACCTACCTTAGAGTCTACCAATGCTTGCTTAGGTTAGTGCTTCTCTATTTAAAACTAGGGAGAAGTAGCCTATATCTTAGGAATTAATATATATTGAAATAGGTATAAGAGGCTGCTTGGACTAAGTCAAAGCACGCACATTGACAAAGTATTAAAAAGATTCAAAATGTAAAATTCCAAGAGAAGATTTTTTCCTAATTTCTTTGAATGGCTTTAAGAACATTATTTGAAACCTAAAGAAATTAATGTAATGACTGAATGCTTTAAATGGAAATTAAGTGATGGACACATAATAATATCAAATCATCCACCACTTAGTAATATAAAAGCTACCTACAAAAATACTGAAATAACTCTTACATCTTTCCAAAATGCCATAAAAGAAGAAGGCTTAGGGATAAAAAAAATAATAAATCAAAATAATTTCACTAATCAACATTTGTATATAATAGGAAAGCAATTAAACAGAATGGAAGATATAATCAATAATGAGATAAATAAACTTAGTGAAAAAACTTTGATCAATAAAACCAATAAAAATACAACTTTGTTTATACCATTTGAAATGCTAACAAATCCAAGCAATGAATTTTTAAAAGCCTTAGATAATAGGAAAAGAATGTTAAAAAATAAAATGATAAAAGAAGAAACTTCATCTTTAAAACCAATTAATTTTTTAAATATGAACACATTGACTTTAATTATGAAGGGCATTGTTATTGATGATATACTTTCAGAAAAAATCAACGTTTTGGATGAAACTGATAATAAATTAATTGATGAAACAACGTCTAATATTTCTTTAAAAATTTAAATATTAATGAATCAAATAATGAAATTAATAAAATCAATTAAAAAGAATCACAAAAATTATATTATTAGAAAGCAACACCTCCTGATATATTAATAGAAGAAAAAATTGATAATTATCAAATTAAGTATTTTGCAGGATTTACATATGAATGAAATATTAATGGATGCTTAGAACAAAAAAATTTCAATGTCCTTAATCAAATGATAATGTTTTCTAATAGTAATAAAACTGTTCTAAATGTTACTGATTACCAAGTTGCACTCTTTTTAATTTCTGATTTTACTAGATAATTAAAAAGTTGGTGGGATAGCTATCTTACTGACGAACAACAAACTAATATTTTAACTACACGTAAAATTGATGAAAATGGAAGAAGAATTTTAGATGAGAATGATGAATCAATTCAAGATATGGTTAATACATTAATATTCTCAATCAGCCAACATTTCATAGGTAACCCTTCACATATTAAGGATAAAACCTTAGATCTATTATTCAATATGAAGTGTAAGTCTCTAAGAGAATTTAGGCAATTTAAGCATATTTTTTTCCAAAGAGTCTTACTAAGAAATGACTACAATCAACTTTTCTAGAAGGAAAAGTTTTTAGCTAGTTTACCTAAGTTAATAAGAGAATAAGTTAAAACTAAAATCCGGGAAGACAATGAAGGAGGAATTCCCTATAATAATTTATCATATGGAGAATTAGCTTCTTATGTATATAAAATTGGAACTAATTTGTACACCACAATAAGATTGCAAAAACAATTGAAAGATGAACAGCGCTTAAAACGCTAAAACCTTGGTGAATTTTGTACTCAATATGATCCCTCTTTTGTTAATAATAAAATGAAAAAGGATAAAAAATATTCTTACTCACATTCAAAATATCCACAATGTTTGCACAAAAAACCTTAAAGAAATTTTAAGAAAAGGTCCTTTAAAAATTTTGAAAGTGAAAAGAAAAAACCAATGGATAAAAAATTCAAGAAAAAGATCTTATAAACAATTAAGGTGTTATAAGTGTAAAAAATTAGTCATACAGCAAATTTTTGCAAAATTAATAATAAACTTAATAAATTAAACCTTAATGAACAAACAATGGAAAATATCTTACAAGTTTTTTATGATAATGAACCCTCTTCATTAGAAAATGATTGTGATAATGGAATTCAATTCAATAACATGGAATCCACGTCATCTTCATCATCTGGAGAAGGTAATGAAATTAATGTACTAACAAAAGAAGAAGAAGAGATTCTTTGCAATATTAACCAATTACCAAATGATAATGAAAAACTTAATTTCATAAAAAATGTTAACAAACCTAATTTGACTCCTACACCAAATCTACTATATAATCTCAATGAAATCCTTGAAAGAGGTAAAAGAAAATAGAAAAAATCAATCATAATTAATGATTTGTAGAATGAAGTTAATATTCAAAAACAAGAAATAAAAGACTTAAAATTAATGCAAATAAAATTTCAAAAAGACTTTCTTGAACTTAAACAAAAAATAATTCAAGAAAACAATCCTGAAATAATCAATGGAGAAACTTCAAATAAAGAAAATTCAAATGTTTTGCCAATATTTGATAATAATGATTATCTAATATATCTTGTTCAAGTAACAGCAAGAAAATGGATAATTAATATTATAATCAGAATTAATAATGAATTTATTTTGGAAACAAGTGCCTTACTTGATATTGGTATAGATTTAAATTGCATTAGAGAAGGGTTAATTCTAATAAAATATTTTGAAAAAACAACCTAATATCTAAGTTTTGCATCTGGTAGCAAATTATACATCAATTATAAATTATCCAATATTAAAGTATTAAAGGACAATGCTTTATATAGAACTTTTTTTTATACTTGTTAAAAATTTAAATAAAAATATTATTCTTAGAACTCCATTCATCAATCAAATCGAACCATTCTTTGTTAATAAAGATGGAATTGAAACACAATACTTTAAAAGGAAAATTGTATTCAATTTTATCACAAAACCTCAATTTGGATGTAAAGAAATGATTTTGAGTTTAAAAGAATTGAAACTCAACTCAATAATGATTATCTCTAATTTGGAATCAGAGATAAAGAATTCAATTTGTTCAACACTTCCAAATGCATTTTGGAATCATAAGTCCCATATTATGGATTTACCATATGAAAATGATTTCAATGAGAAAAATATTCCAATTAAGGCAAAGTCTTCCAAATGAATAATAAAGTTCTGAATCATTACAAAAATAAAATAAATGATTTGCTCAATAAAAAATTGATCTAAAAAAGTAAATCCCCATGGAGTTGTTCTGCTTTTTATGTTAGTAAAAATGCAAAAATAGAAAGAGGTGTTCCTAAGTTGGTAATTAACTATAAACCTCTTAATATTGCTCTCAAATAGATTAGGTATTCAATACCTAATAAAAAAGAATTACTAAATAGGCTAAATAATGCTAAAATATTCTCAAAATTTGGTATGAACAAATTCAAATTAAGGATAGTGATAGGTATTAAAATGCCTTCAAAATTCCTTTTGGTCAATACAAATGGAATGTAACGTCATTTAGATTGAAAAATACTCCCTTTGAATTTTAAAAGATAATGAATGAAAATTCTAATGACTTTGCAAAATTCATAATTGTCTATATAAATGATACTCTAATTTTTTTCATCTAATATAGATCAACATTTTAAGCATATTAAAATCTTTATCAATATAGTTAGGGGAAATGGTTTAGTTGTATCACCCTCTAAGATTAGTCTTTTCCAAACTAAGATTAAGTTTTTAGGTTTCAATATTCATAATGAAACAATAATTCCTATACAAAGATCAATTGAATTTGTAACTAAATTTCCTAATGAAATTAAGGATAAAAATCAACTCCAATGATTTCTAGAAAGTTTAAATTATGTTACAGATTTCTTTCTCAATCTCAATATCATTTGTAAACCTTTATATCAAAAATTAAAAAAGAATCCACCCCAATTACCAGATGAACATACCAATGCTGTCAAAATAATTAAACAAAAAATTAATGAAATTCCATGTTTATACATAGCCGATCCTTCTCTGCCAAAAATAGTAGAAACTGATGTTTCTAGTTTAGGATTCGAAGGAATACTAAAACAAAAACAAAATAATAAAGAATATATTATTTAATATGTATCAAAAAATTGGAATGATTGTCAACGCAATCATTCCACAATAAAGAAAGAAATTTTAGCAATTATGCTAACAATTTCCAAATTTCAAGGAGATTTATTAAATAAAAAATTTCTTTTCCATATTGATTACAAAACTACAAAAAATGTCTTGATAAAAAATGTTCAAAATATTGCATCTAAACCAATTTTTGCTTAATGACAATCAATTCTTTCTGTATTTAATTTCAAAATAGAGCATATTATGGATCTTCTAATTCTCTTCCTAATTTTCTTACTTGTGAATTCTTACAGGGAGATACCTCCCAAGAAAGAGAAGGATAAAGGAAAAGAAAAAGCTTCTTCAACTTCTAGTAAGGGGTTAATCAATATTAAATCTTAGTTAGATGTTTGTAAATCTAACAGTCCACTAACAATAAAAGAGGAATTCTCTTCAAGGACCTCTAAACCAATTTCTTCAAATATTCAATCTTCTTCTAATATCCAAACACAATCTAATGAAAATCTTTCCCAATTAGCTAATATGGTTATCACTCTAGAATTTCTAAAAGCAATTTCAATAGTCTTACAAACAAAAAATGAACCCCCAATGTTTCTTAGAATCCCTCAACAAATAGAAACTTAGAGGAAGAATTAAAATATTTAAATTACTAAAGTTGCATTTTCAGTACCTTCCACAATAACACTTGCAAATCAATGGTCCAAATTTTTCCTAAAACCCATTTCCAGATATGTTTTCAATGTTAAAGAAAACTTATTTGAAAATGACCCTTTTAAATTTAATTTTTACAAAAGACTTTTATTATGTTTCATATGATGTTTACAAATCAATCTAGTTTTATAAAAAATAAAATTAATTGAAACTAGATCAATAACTTTCAAGCATTTTGAAAAATAAGGAATAATAAGCTATTCTACAGCTAGAATCAAACAAGTTTTTAGCTTAAAAGAATGGCGAGCTCATCTAACAACCCCAATAAAACTCAATGTTAAATCTTTTTCACCTCAACTAAGCTATCGAGCCAGTTATAATTATTTCAATTATAATCAAGTTTAGTGGAATATTTTCTATTAAATGAATAAAAAAAAATCACATACTTGGCAAATATTTGTTTATAATTGTTCTTTTGAAAATCTTTCCAACTGGTTTACTCATTGATGAGAACAATTTGGAGTAGTCCCTGAGATTGTTCATGAAAATGCTAGAAATGGTTTCAATACTTTCATGAAAAAATATAATCCAACACCACATGAGAAAAATTTCTAAAAGGAAATACTATATTTTATACATATTAATATATCTTGGGTTATGGCATGGTGGTTCGATTACAAATCTGATCAAACCTCAAATATAACCAATTTGGTCAAAATGTATAAGGTTAAATGGTGGGACAATTTTAAAATGTGGAATAGATTTGAAGAAAATTTAATCCTAAAATGGCTTGTAACCAAAACCTCTTCATCCATTCCAACTAATAGTCCAAATCCATTGATCCAAAATAAAAGTTTCTTAATGTCCTCTTTAACAAGTGCTAGTTCTTCAGACCAAATGAAGCAAATGCTAGAAAAGGCATTAGCTACCATCAATAAATCGACTCAAGGATTAAGTTTAGACTCAACCTCATACTCGGAATCTCATCATAGCGAAAATACGAATGAAGATGACTGTTATGGGATAGACCTAGTAGATTTTTGAACAATAAATGTAATTTTGTTTTCTTAGATGTAATTTTGCATTGTAAAAATACAATAGGAATATAGTCTTTGTACACATGTACTACAGTGCACAATATTGTCAGCAATGACATCATATATTACCTTCTGACATAATATCATTTATGTCTCCTCCTTTGTACTATTTCCATAGTATTCTATCGACCACAATACTACTGTCCACTACAGTAACTAGTAGGCTCCCTCAAATATAAAATGAGCCCCTCTCACTCGAAAGGATAGGGTTAGATACACATCTCTCTCTCATTTCTTGTCTCTTATCCTCTATGACTTCTTTCATCCTCTATTCTACTTTCAACCCTTCTTTTTCTCTCTCTCTCTCTTCTTCTTACATACTTTCCTCTTCTACTTCCAATCTTACCTCTACCAATCAATAAAAAAAAAAAAAAAAAAACAAACTTTCTTTCTTGAAGCATAATTGTTTGCTTCGATCTTGAGGTAAAATACATTTACCTCTCTATATTCTCAAATCTCTTTCAAATATTTTCAATATTTCAAATTGTTCTTTCAATATCTATATATACTCTTGTATTTTGCACAAACTATTTTAAATCAATAAAAATTTTTGTTTGTTTATCTTTCTTCTTATCTCTTTTATATTATATCTCATTTGAGGAATCTCCAATTAATTTGAGTGTAATTCCACTAAATCTATTGATTTAATATTATTTATTGTTGTGAAACCCCACAATCGACTCGTATTATCGCCTTTAAAGATTTCATATTTTACATAATTCTTAATAAAACCTTACTAGACTTGGTACTGTCGCCTGTGGAGGTTTCTTAAATATCTTATGCATATATTTGTTTATATCACAATCTGTTGTTCATATTTATGTTTATGATAATCTGGATAGTGCAATAAAATTTCTTAAGTGGTATTATACTTCAATAGTCAATAGTAATTGGTATTAATTAAACCCCATTTGGTACCGAAAGCATTTTTAGGTTGGGTGGATTTAATTAATGTCACAAATAGTTCATGATAATAACAGTGATGATTTGTGGGAATTTTTAATTTATATGAATGATGTTGTTACTTTTTTAGAACATTTTCATAAATTTTATATTTGGTTGTTAGGTTAAGTTGAATATATATTAAATCATTAATAATAAAATTTTTAATAATCTCAAGTTCTTTAATATTTTGCAGGCCTCCCATTAATCTAGCAAGACAATGCCACGTATAAAGAACAATAAATATAATAATTAATGTCTTAACAAACTAAAGATAATAATGGAAATAATCTAATTGAATATAATCAATATTTAGAAGACGTAATAGAATATTGGAAATAGATTTTATTTAGTTGATATATATTTTTGAAGAAATTAATAAATATATACAAATATACTCTCCAGTCCCTTCTTAGCTTCATCTCTATAATTCATACATACATATATGTATGTATGTATGTATAATAAGCCTTCAGCTGTACTCAATACTAGAACTAGCTGCATATATTAAATATAAGAACTAGTGTATTCTAAGGCTCTACTAGCTTGGTGGAATAAAATATTTGTCATGTTGTTTTGAAACATACATTCGATATGCCCACAATAGCTTCCCTTTGTTTTAGATGAGAAAAACGTGACTTAGATTCACATCTCCCTAACCATGCTTCAGGTCATCCATTCTTGAGATCACAATGCCTTTACAACTTTTCCATGCACAAGTCTTGTAATGACCAATGGATTCTTTAAAATCTTTTCAACATCCTTCCAAATCTTCATTTGCCATATTTATTTTTATCCATTTCACCCCTCATATCTCTTCATAAGATTAGATTTAACTCAATATATCTTTTCCAAATCAATCAAAATCCTCTTAATATATCTCAAATCTTCTTTGATATCTTCTTTACATCAACTATATCTCCCTGTATATGATCTTGAAATCATCAGTAACATAATAGAAAAAACATGTTGCTTTATTGATGGTCCGAGTTCTATGTCCAAGGATTGCCTATACCTCTTTTTTTTTTTTTTTTTCAATAATGAATTTTCGCTCGTAGTAGTTCACATACTATCTTTTGTAGGAGATATTTTGAGATGCTAAGACATGTGAGTAATGCTTTGAAACCATCTACTAGAAACACACTAAGCCTTGTACTCTACTATTATATCCTTATGAACTCTAGAGAATAGAAAGTAATAAACCACATCTTCTTGTATCCTTTCTAAATGTTCAATTCAGCATCCTTCTAATCCATATTATCTTTGTATCACAACTTGAAACATAGATTTGTTCCACTAAGTATCATTAAATCAATTCAACAATTCTTTGACTTTTATCCTTTCATCTCTTCATGTCTGATATAAATATACATACATGTAGTTAAATCCTTTCATTACTCACAACAGTAATAAGCTCTAGGGGTGAATCTCATCTTCATCTTTCTCAATTTATTTATTTATCTTTTCTCTAAGCAATACATAACTTTTTTAACAATATCAACTCTCTCTATTGCTAGGCAATGATTAAATCAATCAAGTTTGGCTTCATGTCTCGTAATGTGGCAATAAAGGGTATCTTTTTGTTCTTTGTCTAGTCTTCCTTACTTTCCACTCGTTGAAACACTTCTTAGTAGATGTATTTGTATCTTACTCGATCAGGACTTCACAACATGTTCTCTATGATCTTTTAATATTTTGTTTATCATTATCTACTCCTAAATCTATGGCTGTGGAATCTTCATAAATCTAAACTTTTATGTGAGCTTTGTTATGCCTCACTTATGTTGGATAAATAGCCTTGATTCATTTCGAGATCACGAGAAAGGGAATATATTTCTCTATAATATGACAAAGTATGCATACAATGATTTACTCAACTTCTAGTTCTTGTAAAATAGTTGTCAAAATTGTGATTTTAGTGCTCATTTGAATGCATAAAATCGATAGAATTGTACAAAATCAGTAAACACATAAGCTTGTAAAATCGTATATGAAAATTCATAATTTTACTAGAAATCTACACATAAATGATTTGATATCAATTTTAACTAAGAAAAACATTATAAAATTATAAATTTGTAAAATTGTATTTTTGACTCATGATTTTGATAACTATAAATATTTGCTAAGTCAGTTGATGCTTGAAATTAATCTTTGTTCATGTTTGGCATTGTGAAAAATTGGTTGACGCCGAGAAGAATTTTCCCATTTTGTTGTGATCATGATCTATGATTAATAGATGTGGTCTCCTACAATGACGCATCATTGAACTTTGATTCCTCATCACATGTGCTTTCCTAAATCATCATCCTTAGATTAGGTAACCATAACACCACACTTAGCTTCTTCTAAAATAAATAAATATGTCCCATGAAAGACCATGATGAGAACATTTTTTATAATGTCCTACATTATCCATATAAGATTCTTAATAAGATCAAATTCGTAATAAACTTTATTATCTCCTATGCAAATATTCTTCCTTTTGAAGCATTTCTTCAACAATATCCAATGTATCCTTAAATATTCTTTCTTCATATGCACAGCTTTACATATCTCATCTAAGCATTTGTATATATATCTTTATTTTTTCTTCTTTTTTTTTGGCTATTTTTCTTGTAAATAGATATTTCCATATGAAAAAATGTCATATAATATCATATTCTAATTTCCATTACATAGGAATTGCATCCTTGTAACATATGTATAGCATACACCCATTGTATGACCTCTTTACGGTCTCTATATTTGTATTTTCTCTAAATTGATTACTTTACATACTTGCTAAGCCATATTACAAAGTGTTTAGTCTTCTAGATTATATTGTTTTTCTTTCATTCTTCTACTTTGATTCTTGTTTGACATGTTTGTATACTAATACTTACCATGTTCCTTACTTAGGAAACAAGTTGATTTTGTATTGGCAAAAGAGGTGAAGACTAATCCAATTCGAAGCATAGAAGTAGTGAAGATGAAGGACTTGTTGGTGCATTAAGACAAATTTCCACTACTTATCCCATGTCCTCGGGATAAGTGGTTGGATGAGAGTATTTCTAAAGACACTTTATGGGATAAAGCTAAGCGTTGAGAAGCCCGTGCAATGCTTCATATTAATTATGGTCTCTAGTTTATCGAGTGTGAGCCTTGTACTGATTCTAAGGATACCATCCATGGACATTAAGTGTTGTTTTTAAAAATGAGAGGAGAAAGCTACCTCTCTCTAATACCCAATTCATATTCCTAAAGGAGCTACCCTCTAGATGGAATGATTAGGTAGCATATATTGTAAAGAAGCCAGCGTACACAACTTTTCTAAAGAAGACTAGAGTCCTCCAATCTATTGCCACTTTTACTTGATTTTGGTTCCCGCATACGAGTGTAATGAAAGAATGGTAGGCCATTACTTTACAGTAGAGCATTCAAAGTTTCTAGAGACATTATCTACAAATATTAAAAATTCAATACTGCTGTAAGTATGGTAGGACTTCTCCTATTATTTAGACGTTGCACTTCAATTATTCTTTTCTTTGACTACCATGTATGTCTTGTCTTGCTAACTTCTTCCGTTATTCTTATAGGAATAGTATCATAATTAATTTCCCTCAATCAACTTCAAAATCTTTTTCAAGAGCCAAAGTTGGCTAAGTAGTTCCCTAGTAAGGAATTGACTTCTAATGAGCAAGCTTCAAGCATAGCAAGTCCTAACTGGCTTCAAGTGTAGCAGGCCTCAAGAACATCAAACTTTACATGGAGTAGCCCTAAGCATGAAAGCCTAAAGTACAATAGGTCCTAGCAGGCCTTAAGCACAATGGGCATCTCACTCAATAGGCCTTGAATGAAACAAGTCCTAATAAGCCTCAAGCACAACAAGACTCGCACATAACAAGCCCTAATAGGCTTAACGCATAGTAAGCTTATTCTGCAATGAGTCTTGGTGGAACTGTAGGATCAACATCATTATGTCGGTGTTTTGATTCAAAATTAAGAGGAAAGAGTTGCCTTTCCCTCATCCTCAATTTTCCCTCCTTAAGAAGGTACAACTTGGATGTATGGACAAGTAGATTGTACCACTATAAGGCTATAGCATATGTTTCTCTTGAGGAAGACTAAGATCTTAGCTACCATCATTGCTTTCACTCGATCATAGTTCCCGCATGAGTGAGATAGAAGCATGATAGGCTAGGATTTACAACTACTTCGATTAAATAGTAGTTCCTACACAAATATTAGATGCCAAGGCATTGCCTAGGCTTAAGGCATAGAGTCCAAGATGTCAAAGCATTACTGAAACATAAGGCATACAAGCTAAGATGTCAAGCATTGCTTAGGCTTCAACTGTGAGAGTTGAGATGCTTAGGTATCACCTAGGCTTAAGACATGTGAACAAAGATGTTAGGGCGCCTCTTAGGCTTGAAGCATAAGAGCTGAGATACGTCTCTTAGGCTTGAAGCGTAAGAGCTAAGATGTTAAGGTGTCACTTAGGCTTGGGGTATGGAAGCCGAGACACCAGGGCATTGCCTAGGCTTAAAGCATGGAAGCCAAGATGCCAGGGCATTGCCTAGGTTTTAGGGGTGAAAGTTAAAATGCTAGGGCATCGCTTGGGCTTTTGGCGTAAGAGGTGAGATGCTAGAGTGTCACTTAGGCTTGAAGCGTAGGAGCTAAGATACTAGGGTGTCACCTGGGCTTTAGGTGTAAGACTTGGGATGCTAAGGCATTGCTTAGGCTTCAAGAGAGTAAGATATAGTGTAAAGAGATGAGTAAGATAATAAAATTTTTATTATTAAGTAGCAAAATTCATTCTTTATTTACAAAAGCAATGTCATAGCTTAAACCCTTTTTTTTTTTCATGCCTAACAAATCACTAATCACTTTCAAAACAATCGTATGCTACTACATGAGTACCATGGCTTAGAAGCAGGTTGTTAAGAATGTCATTATCTTCCATGATAAGCTCCCCATTTTATATTCTTTCATGGAATATCTTTCTTAAGCATCGGCAATCCTTAATGGGATGATTTATTGTTCTATGAAAATGATAATATTTGTGATTTCTTCCTTCACTCTCCATAGGTTGGCGCTTAACTCTTGGCAACATCATAGCTTCATCCTATTGCCAACGATTGAGGATGGCATGTACCTTGCTCATTGGGCAAGGAAACGGAAAGTTTCTATATCTTTCTTAAGTCTCTTACTAGCATTAAAGTTGTTACTCTTAGTAAAGGACATGAATGCTGCTCATTTGTTAAGCTTATTACTTTCCTTTCATTGCCTCATAATAAAGTTATTTGTCCTTCACGCATTCTCAATGAGTACAGCAAAGGAACATAGGGAAAGGTTCTCTAAGTATATAGCATATAGCATATTTAGAGAACATCCCTTAGATATAGATCTTCACTATTTCTCTTTCATTATAGATATCATGAATGTTTAGAGTGCATTCTCTAAAGTGCTCTATATAATCTATCATATCTTCCTCTGGGTTTGTCATGTTCTTCCCATGTCTATAATTATAACTCACTCTTGAGTAGAAAAAATTTTTTCTAAAAAGAGCTTGCATACAATCCCCTATGAACCAACTAACCTAGATAGGATATTAACATACTAAGTGTATGCTTTCTTTATTAATGTTTGGAGAATTCTCTAAGCTTCAAGTCATCATCAAGCCTATAAAGCTATAGAGTTTTAATAAATTTCAATAAGTATTCCATGACACTTCCTTTCTTGCCATTAAACAGTATGAATTTAGGACTTACATAGTCCTTAGGATATGTCTTCATTATGATGCATTGATGATATGGGAGTTTTAACTCTAGTACTTCCATAGACAATCTAACTTGTATTCTTCTCATATAAACGTCTAAGTCTCTGCTTGTTATAAAGGAAGTCCTTGGAGCAAAGGTTGTAGATGTAGGCAGCGGAGTAAGAGCAACATTAGGATGAGAAGTAGATCCACCCAAGATTGGGACGGTAGGATTGGATGGAGAAGTAAGTACGCATGAGGATGAAGAGCTGCCTAATTGAACTCTTACAATCTCTTTTGTAGGGGTCGATTGTTATGTAGGTTCTGGTGGAGGGTTTTCATCACCTCCTCTCTAATGGAGATCTTCCTCAATAGCTGAAGGATTAATTGGTTGAGCTAAGATAATAACGCCTAACTATAAAACAACCATGGGATTTGGCAAAACCGTACCTTGTTACGCAACAATAGTGGTTGCCAATCCAGTGATGATGTGTTGAAACATAGTCATGAACTAGTTTAATACCCTCGTAGCTTCTTGCATTATCCATATTGTTTGTATGGGATCTAGAGTAGCTTTGAGCATTAGATGGTCTTAGCTAATATTCTTAAGTGGTGAGAGTGGATTCTATTTCGTAAGCCCAACATTAGTGTCGAGCTCTTGAGATATGATATCAGATGTACCAGTTGTTCTTTTCTTAGGAGGTGCCATGTCTCTACAATCACTTTTCCCTAGTAGAGTTGTTAAAATGTAGATGTAAAGGTCTAATTAGAGTAGTCACATGCGTGTGCGAGAGGGACGTGCTATACGTGACTGTAAAGAAGTGAAACAAGATTGTCACTTGAAGGAATGATTAGGTGAGAATCAGGTAGGGAGAAGAAACAGGTAATCTCAATGTCTCAAATCCATAAATGACAAATAAGACAACCATAAGGGACCTTAGGCATTTACCTTGTAGTTTGAGCGAATGTGATTAATTCTTTACTTAAACACTATTTGATTTTAAAGAATAAAGTTTTTACAATAGAACACCATTTCTCCAATCTCTCTAAGAATACTAAATGATTAAGAAATGCTATTTATTTATAGGCTCTTGGTCATAATGGCATCTGTCAGATCATCTAAGTGATCAATAAACAAGATGGAGTTTGCTCAATTCATGGTTATCCAGAATGAGCTATCTAATGAGCTCAAGGCTAGTAAACTTTCTTATAAGTGTATAAGTCTATGTAAGAAAGGTTGGAGGTGGATATACTGGTTCAATAATCCCTATTCCAAGCTCATTAAATCAAATTTCTCTAAATGATCTTAGATATAAACTGGACCTTTTAGGCCTTATTACCTAACCTAATGAGTCAAGGCCAAATAAATACTATAGTAATTTTCAGCCCTCTACAAAGTGTATTGAAGGAATTAGTAAAAAATAATACTAATAACAAAAGGAAAGAAGAAGATTTTATTCCAATCATGAGAACTATTTGGGGCAATGTGGATCGAAAATATATACTACTCTATGAATGGCTTCGAATGGAATTGTGGCCTTAAATATACGAGTTAGCTTTTTTTTTTTTAATAGCACGGTTTGGTCTTCAGTTGACGCCATAAGTCAATGATTTCACACATTCAAGAGCCATCGATTCTTCGTGGAGTTAAATGCTCATGCAATTATCATGCGTCAATTTATATATGTATATATAATATTTATTGCCCTAAGAAAAATACGATTGTATAGCATGCGGGCAACTAATTGGTGATGCGAGTTAGAGTGCTAAGAATATATATATATATATATATATCTTTTACAGTGTGGTGCTAGACCCTTACTATATGACCCCTACCAGAGCATGCTACGCTTAAATCAATTAAGCAAGGTGGGTATAAGACTATAACATTCCTTCCCATACCTTTCTGTGGGGATGTTGCCTTGTGTACATCACAAAATTATTTTACGGAAGATCGCTCAAGCCGGATGAATTGAAATGTGAGGAATTCACCTTACAAAATCTGTTAACAGAGTTTATTGGAAATTGGAACATCAAGATATATATAATTTCGGCTAGTTAATATTGGTACTTCTAGGAGCATATTTGGAGACAAATTAACTTATTTGAAAAAATTCTACAAAATACTCTGTCAATCCTTTGTTCAAAGATCAATAAAGTCAAGGCCAGCACAAAAATTACATGAAGAAGAGTAGCAAAATGAAATGACAGCATCCGAAGCATTTATCAATGTCGGTATTTTCAAGATGATTCGTAAAATCTATTCGATCCGTTAAAAGGCCAACAAGTAGAAGCAAAAAAATGAAAACTCAATAGATGCATCATCTGAAATCCATTGAAAAAGACTTTGAAGCTATGAATTCCACAAATGTTTGTATAATTTTATTTTTTATCTACAAAAGGAATCACTAAAAAACTCGAATCATCGACATCATGTTACAAATGGTCAAGCTACTACACTAGAGGCAACAAAATGAATATAGTATCAAATTATTACATATCAAGGGGGCATATATTGCATCAGCAGCACAAAAATCAAAATATGCTTCTACAATTCATTAACCAGCAAAGAGGAGCATCGTATTCGAGAATAAGTAGAAAGATGAAGGTGATGACTCATCGCTTGACACGTACAAGAAAACAGTTAAAGGAATGGATTGAATAAAATGCCCAAAAACCCCTAAACTTTGCCAAAGGAGCTTTTGGTCAGGGAGGTAAAATGTAGACGGTTATTTCGATAATTAAGCTTTTAGCCTAATTTAATGTCATGGACCAGTTCAATGAGTTGGTGACATGGCCTAATAAATTGGACCAAATAGGGATGTTTTAAGGAAATATGGCTTAGTAGGTTCAGAATAGCGATCTCTAGACTAGTTATGCTACTCTAGCCTTACTCGATTGACTTATGCATACAAAGCTTGGCTCAAAGGAGGTCTCTCTAAATCTATTTGGACTTTATCTAGTCTCAAAATGAGTTATTTGGACTTAAGCAAGTGTTATGGGCTTATCTTATTATTAATGAGCTTATATTCTTCTATTATGAGTCATTAGGCCTATCCAAAGCCCATGACCCAAGCTCATGGTTCATATGAAGAGAATAAGTGAATTCTAGCCACTAGATCATCTAGGGGCATCCAACAGTTGCTAGTAATGCCAAATTTTAACCATCCATGTTAAAGTTATCCAATGGCTAAAGCTTACTCCTAAAATCTATAAATAAGAGGCTCATCCTCTCATTTGAAATCATTCTAAACATTGGCTAGCTTAAGACAAACGTGAAAGCTCTGTTGAAGTTACTATACGAAAAATCAAATAAGATACTTAGTGAAGAACAAATCGAGAGTACCCATAAACATAGGACTTTAACTTCTATCACACATATGAATGAGTGATTAAGTCTGCCTGTTCCTCCTCTTACGCATCTCTCTATTACATCCATATACATATCATCGAATCAAGTGATCTCTAAGATCGACCATTACGTGCATAGTACGTAATTAATCATTAGTAGCACCCTGCCTATGGTCTCATAAATTTGTCATCTAAGCTGATGCAATTTTAGTTATATGATTTGTATTTTGCATCAAATTTAAAATCAATTATATATATGTGTATATATTGCAAACTAATTATGCTATTTAAGCCTCACAAATGAAGAAACTTTGCTAGTTGAATAGGGTTAATGTTTCTAGCCATGAAGGGAACAAGCACTCCATGAGAATTTTTTTGGTAGTAGGTCTTGATGAACTCATCATCCTATGAAAAAGTTTCCTTGGATAAATATGTACACTTAGATGAAATCATACTATTGATTTTAGCATAGGAAAAAGGATTCAATGGTACTAATAGACTATGCAAATCGATAAATGATATGCAAGTACTTATAAAAATTTGATACATAATAATGAAGAAACATACTTTTATGGAAAAGTATTATTTATGTTTTCATGTGTCAATTTTTTGTTAAAATAACCTAGAGTAAAGCTATTGAAGCGCTCTTTTTGTGTGTCTTGTAGCATTAATAAAGAGAGAGAAGATATGTTGTGAAACGAGAGAGAGAGAGAGAGAGAGAGAGAGAGAAACACTAAGGGGAAAGCACATTATTCAACTTTATTTAGCCTATTAAGGTGGTTGTATTTTAATGGTATTAACATTGACTCCTTAATGGGATGAATTAGGCTTAATTCCCCTCTCCTCAAGGTTATATTATGTACAATAACTAGCAAAAAAAAAAAAAAAAAAGAAAGAAAAATTAAGCTTTATGTTGCCCATTTGTCCAAATTCTTCCATATAAAGTAAGTAGAAATATAAGTTTCTCAAGCTAAGTCCATTGTTTTTAACAAAGCAAATGAAATACTCCAAAATAGGAAAATATTAATAAGATAATATTAAATTTATTGAAATAAATAATGAGAATTTACAAAGGAATAAGAGCACCCTTAACTGATAAAAATATCCTCAAATATAAGATGAAGGATATCCTTACATAAAGTAGAAAATAAAAATGGAAAGTATCTTTCCCTAACACCTATAAATAGATCTATGCCTTTTCCTTACAATTTACTCAAATAAGGAAAAGCACTTGTTGGAATAGAAGAATAATGAAAACCAAAAGTATGCTTCATCAAGTAAGTACCTATAACTTAATCTTTTCAATTTTGATAGGAAAAAATTATGAAAAATTACAACTCTTCGAAACTATAAAGGGTCTTAGTAAATTTAGTATGAACTTGAAAGCAATTTGTAGGTGGGGTTGCTGTTGATAATCAATCATGTGCTATACACATGATGATTAATCTTGGAGATCACTTGATCTGATGACACATGTATGGATGTAATAGAGAGATGCATAGGAGAAGGAATAGGTAGACTCGATTACTCATGTGCACTAAAGTCTTGAGTTTTTTAGTACTCTTGATTGGTTCTTCACTAAATAACTTATTTGATCTTTCGTAGAGTAACTTCGGTGAGCTTTTATGTTTGTCCTAAGCTAGCCAATGTTCAAAATGGTCAAATGAGAGGAGGATCCTCTTATTTGTAGATTTTACGAGTAAGCTTTGATCATTGGATTACTCTAAGATGGATTGTTGAGATCTAGTATTACCAATAACCATTAGATGGCCTTAGATGATCTAGTTGCTAAAATTCACTCCTTCTCTTCATATCAACCACAAGCATGGGTTACAGGCTTTGAATAGGCTTAATGAATCGTAATAGAAGAATATAGGCTTATTAATAATAAAATAAGCATATAACTCTTATTTAAGTTTAAATAGTTCCTTTTGAGGTTGAACAAAGTCTACAAACTCTATATCGATGGAAGTAATACTTCTTCTATTATTGGTAGTTGAAGTTAAATTGAATGACATACATATTGCTGCCTTGAAGTTCATTTCCCCATATGCTCAGCATTGCATGTTGCAACAACTCCCCCACCCCCCTCAAGATATTGTTTTACATATATTACATAGAATTAATAATTCAGCTCCTCTTAGTAATTATCGAAGTCTAAACCTTTAAGATTACTTATTTATATATATGTGTATATATGTATATATATTTATCTCGTATATAGCAATGAATAGAGCAATGCTCCCGCAATTCAGTACAGGAGTAATTTTTTTAATTTTCTTGTCCCCCTCTTTTTTTTAGCATATACAGATAATAAACCCATCATAAGATAGGCTAGTCAACCAGATGCTAGCACATGTTGAAAAGAAAAGGCCCTCTTGGTAAAACAATCTAAGTCAAGTCGTTAAGGGTGAGCATTGGTTTACAAAAGATCACAAATTCGAACCACATGCCACGATTTTCCATGCAATGGGATTTGACAGCATATTGGATTATACGCTTTCCAATTTCAAGTATTTGCTACAACCTATGTGCTCCCCTCCTTCCTTTTATTTTTATTTTTCTTTCCTCTACTTTCTTATCTAGTTTCCGCAGATACTAAGACAATTAAGAAAAAATCGGAACAACCAACTTTTTGCTCTAATATTGGAAAGTGAATATATTTTTCCCATGAAAATCATGCTACTTCACAATTTTGTTTAATTCACTTGCCGTCTTAATTCCTGGAGCATAATATATAAATCACGTGCTCTTGTGTACAAATAGTGTCTTTGGTCGACGTCAAAGCTTTTGTTTCAACTGAGGAACAGTCGAGTAACCTCAGAATCTACCAACTCTGTATACTTTCCGCTAAACATATTTGCACAATCATCGTGGTAGCGACTCATTGAGTCAGCAAGCGGTAGCACAAATCAATCGTTCTTTCAATCTTCATGCATGTATACGTATTCCTCAATCCGCCAAACATGCGATCGGTACGGCGTCCCCTTGCCCCTATTGTCTTTATCCTCTATTTTTCTTCTTTTTTTCTTTTTTTTTTTCTTTTGTTTTTCATAATTCCTCTGAGCTCGTGTTTGAATTTTTTGTGGCAGGTTGTACATAGGCTAAAGAATCCAGTAAAAGTAGGATTCTTCTCATCTGTGGTCCAAAAGAATTTTCTACAGATTTATTTGAGCCAAAAGAGAAGACTCCATGTTAATTGATACTTCGTCAGTTATTCTTTTCCTTTTCATTGATTTTCCGAACTTATTTCCGTTACTTTTGACAAGCAGCTTTAAAAAGACAATTTGTAGTGCCGTGAATGCATTAAGAGAGACAACAATGACGGTTGTGTCCATGAGCGCTCTATTCGTCCGAGCTTCGATCATGCATGGAATATATATATGTATTTTTGCTTTCTTTTAAATGTGTCTTCTCCTATGTCTACGAATTCTAATTGCTTGCAAGCTGAATAATGGAGGGTCCTGTTTCGTTATGGCTTGCCCATTGTCCTTGTATGTGTAATTTTCTTCTTCTTCTTCTTCTTTTAATCCAAGTCAACATGTATTCAATGGGCTTCATGAATTTGTTTCTTATTGGTTACATGCTGGGATTTGCTTCTAAGCATAGCTCTCTTCTTTGATTTTTTTAATTGGACCGGGCAAAGACTTGATATGGAAAAGTGTGATAGCTTAATTCACTCCTTTATTTCACGTGTACAAACTTGGGTTTCTTAATGAGGATGGGGATCAACCTTTTCAACAAGGAAGCCCCAACGTTCGATCTACAAATGAAATCCACTCACCTTATTGTCATGTTACGCGGAATATAAATAAATAAATAAATTTTGAAAAAAATCAATTGAATCATCTTATTGAGTTATTTGAGATCTCCAAAATAATATAGTCTTTCCAGCTATATGAAGCTTTCCACAATACTTGATTTAATTTTGAATCTTTCTTTTTATTTTTAAATAATAATAATCTACCTTTTTTTTTTATTTTTCATAAGTCAAGCATCAAATTCGACTCTCCGTCCAAAGCAGATTATTTCCACATGAGTGGTTATACAATCAACCTTGGGTCTCACAGAGGTCTACAATGTTAACTCGCTTGGAACCTAGTTCTAAGTCTCAACATTTAACTCAAGTTTTAGCTACTTCAACAGTGAGACTTCTCCTTCTAAGGTTATTTACACGAATGGTTCTGTGATCAACACCAAGTATCACCTAAGTTCCTTGAATCAATCTGTTTGAAACCATAATTATGACTCGAGGTTCTCCAATTACTTCATCACTTACAAATAATGGTCAAGACTCCTCTAGCATAAGTTATTGAAGCTAGTCGATAGAAAGATTTGAAAAAATAATATGTTGGCTCACACTAGACAACAGGTACTTCATAGGTTCATCCCTTGTGCAATTGGACTAATAAGGTCTTTCAATTAGACTCCTTTTAGATGAAAGTTAGAACCTAAGGACCATGCGTATCACTCTATAATGGGTTCTTATAAATTCATTGTATAGAAGCTAATCTCAAGCTTGAGATATTTGTGAATGGAAGATTTTTACTCTACTTTAGGAATGAAAGAAATACTAAATTCACTGTTCTAAAGCACATAATCCTCAATTAAATCTTAGCTCAAAGTTGTGACACTGAATTCTAGCTTCAACTACTTCTCCAGTAATACATGTCGTTATGTCGTAAGGCTTAGAATAACCTTAGTGCTATCTTTACATCTCATATTATTGCTTTATCAACCAAGTCTTCAAGTATCCTTTGACCAACACTTGACGACATCATTGTTGCATCTAAGCTACACTTATGCTTCAAATGTCACTCCTAACATTAGGTGACACCACAATACTATAGCTCTACCCAAGTGTAGAGGGTTCTCCACATATCTTCATCATCACTGGATAACATAATCATAGATACAGGGAAAGCGGATAACAGTCAACATCGATCATTAATCTTAAACTTTGTATTCATATAAGTATCAAGCCCCCATCAAAAGTTTGCTTGCTTGCTTAAATTACACATCAGCTTCTTCTCCCCTAATTGGTGGCATGTCATTATACAGTAAGGCAGCAACTTATCATTCAATGAATTCATCAATCATTTTGCATCATGTTCATTTTAAATAACTACATCAGCTTAATATCACATTCACTTTCTAATAAGTGAAAAGAGAGGTATTATAACCACCAAGCATATCATGGTTTTGTTTTGACCATGCATGTCGAGTTTACTTTATCTTCATAATTAAATGAAGTTGCAAAACCAATGCTATGCCAACCATAAGCTCAAGAGCGAATGCTTCTATTTAGTGATTGCTTCTATCACTTATAGATGAAGCTGCTTAAACTTCAATTCTATGAGAAAGCATTATAGCTATCAAGCCTAGTGCGAAGTTGTTTCAACTCATCATGGCTAAGATTGCTTTGATAGAAAAAAATAAAATGAGTATTGCACTTGCTACATGCTTTGGAGGAAAAGCTTCCATTAAGCAGGTACAATTATCTTGACATGAACACTTCGATCATTTATGGGTGAGGTTACTTTAACCTTGATTCTGTGAAAAGGCATTGTAGCTACCATTCCTAGTGTAGAGTCGCTTTAACTCATCACAACAAAAATCACTTCAATCTCATAAATGATGTTACAAAAATGGGCATTAGCTGTCATGTACTCGAGAGTCAATGCTTGTACTAAGTGACAATAGCTACCATGATGTGATCACTTTGATCATACATGGATGAGGTCACTTCGACCACAATTCTGTAGAAGAAGTGTTACAACTATGAAGCCTATTGTAAAGTGACTTCGACCCATCACAATTAAGATCACTTTGATCTAATGAGTAATATTGCAAAAATGGGCATTACACTAGCTACATGCTTAAGAGCAAATGCTTTTACCATGCAACTATAGCTACTAGGGTTGGATGAAAAAATCGTAAACTATGGATGGAACTATAAATTGAACCAAACTGAAAAATCAATTTTTTTATGAACGTTTGGTTTATAGTTCATAGTTTGGTTCGGGGAAGTGAAATGAATCGTACCATTTAAAACTAAACCGAATCGTTTAGTTAAATAAAAAAAATTTTATGCAATTATTTTGTACTTTTTTATATTTTTTTTCATCAATCTTTATAAATTTCATCAAATCTTTTATATCTTGTTATTCTTTATCATAATTTTGTATCAATTATTAAAATTAAGTTGAGTAAATTTCATTTGAAATTTCATATTTATTAAAAATAAAAATGTTTAGTTAAACCGAAACGATTTTAATTATGTTCGAAAAATTTATAAACTGAATTGTATGGTTAGGTTTGACTTTAAAAAAAAAAAAACCGAACCATTATATTAGTTTTGGTTCTGTAAGAAGGGGTGAATTGTACTAAATTGACCCGCACCCACACCTAATAGCTACCATGATATGATCGCTTCGATCATACACTACTAAGATCGCTTCAACCTTGATTCTATGAAAGAGGCGTTACAGTTGCCAAGCCTACTATGGAGTTACATCGACTTGTCATAGGGTAGATTGCTTCAATCTCATGAATGAAGAATACTAGATAGTGATCTTAGCTATATTTATGTGCTTATGGATTGTAGTGGCAATGTTAACTAAACTAGATCAAATAGTGTGTTAGTTATGTCGGTTTTCATTCATGAACAATGATTGATAAGGGTACTAGGTGGAGATGTTAGTTAGATGAGGACTTATTCAAGAGTAGAGTGTCATGTTGAGTAACAAGCACTTGTTAAGAGAAGCATTTCAATTATTTAACAATAAGGATATTCATTAGAGATGTTAGCTACATCTACTGAAGCAAAATTATTATGAGATAAGTGTGAATGAACATACATAATAGGAGACAAGGCATTACCTCTTAACTGAAATTCACTTTATTTCTTCTCATTGCACGATTAAGATAAGTGGTAAATAGCTTTTGTCTTTGGTACATGTTGAAAAGGTATGTTTACAGGATTTTATTCACTATTAGATTCTTCAAACTCTAGTATCCTAACATTATTATCCTCGAGAACATGCTTGCCATCTCATATTCTATTTAGGAATATCGATGTCAAATTTTGACAATTCTTAGTGACATGACTTATGATTCTATGATGCTACTAGTATTTAGGATCATTCATCTCTTATATTGTAGGTCCGTTATCAACTCTTAGCCATTTGATATTCCTATCCTTGAACCATCTATCAAGGATGACACAAAATGGTAGAGCATCATTAGAAGCATCCTTCCTTGTCCTTTTGTTGTTATTATGACTTCTTTTATGTGTGGTGTTCACAATAGGTCCCTACTTCCTTTCGAGGTCACTTCTTTGTTTAGCAATTGAATTATTAGTCCTCTAAGCGTTTTTTACCAGCTTTGTGAAGGAACTCAATGACAAGGTTTCAAGATATACGGCATAATCTGTAAGCTTATCTTGAATGCATATCTAGTTAAGCTCTTTCTCATCACATATATCTTGAATGTCTAATAAATACTCTCTAAAACGCTTAATGAAATCCATAAGATCCTCCTTGTGATGTTACCTAAAATGGCCCATGTTTTTCATAGTAACATGATCTATTTCAAAGAACTTCTCTAAGAATAGCTTACACATGGTCCCCTATGAATCTGCAAAGCCCAAAGGAAGGTTCATGTACTAGGTATACATTTTCTCTATAAGAGATTTAGAGAATTCCTTTAATTTGAGATCATCATTGAGTTAATAGATCTTGAGTGTCTCGATGAATTTGAGAAGATGCTCCTTAACACTTTCCTATTTCTTGTTGAACTTTATGAACTTAGGACTTGTATAGTCTATAAGGTATGGTTTCCCTGTAGTCATCTAAGGGTATGGTAACTTCAAGTCAATGATACCTACAAAAGAAGAGCTATGAATTTTATTCTAGTGCTTTTCAAGATCTTCTTTTGTTACTTAAGTCGAAAAAATAAGAATGGGAGCAATTTCAGCTTGGAATGTTGGGTTAGTGTTGTATATAGTAGTTACACCTATAGGAATAGGTTGGATATTGCACCTAGATGATGATGACCCTGTAAGTTAGGTCCTTACTTCTTCTACTATAAGGAGACTTAGATCTACAAGAGTTAGTGGTAGTACATACTAAAATCCTTCTTCTTGTTGTATATTATCCTTTATGGGGACATGTAGTAATTGCACTTATTAAGTACCCTGTTAGTGAAGTAGTTGGTACAATAGCAGTAGTGGCAATAGGAGCATGACCGGATAGCACATTGAGTAACCTCCTATTCATTTCAATGGATGGAATCGGTAGAATCTTATAAAGTTATATAAAACCGATAAAATTGTATATTTGTAAAATTGTATATGATAGTTCATAATTTTACTAAATGTACGTACATAAACAATTTTGCATTCACTTTAACTAAAAAAAATATTATAAAATTATAATCTTATAGGATCATACTTTTGACTAGTAATTTTAACAACCATGTATGTCTGTAATAGAGAGATTTGTGGGAGGAGGAATAGGCAGACTCCATCACTTGTACACATGTATGATAGAAGATGAAGTCTTGTGTTTCAAATACTCTTGATTGATTTTTCACTGAATAGCTTATTTAATCTTTTGTGGAGTAACTTCAATAGAGCTTTCACATTTCTTTCAAGTTAGCTAATGTTTAAAATAATCCAAATGAGGGGGGAGCTTTTTAATTATAGATTTTAGGATTAAGCTTCGATCGTTAGATTACTTTGAGATAGATGGTTAAGATATGGTATTACTGGCAACCATTAAATGGCCTTAGATGATCTAGTGGCTAAAGTTCACTTTTTCTTTTCATATGGACCATAAGTTTGGGTTACAAGCTTTAGATAGCCCCATTGACTCTTAATAGAAAAATATAAGCTTAATAACAATAAAATAAGTCCATAACTCTTATTTAAGTCCAGATAGCTCCTTTCGAGGTTGAACAAAGTCCAAATGCATTGAGAAAGACCTCTTTTGAACTTACTTTTCACACACAAGTCAATCAATTGACGCTCCAATAGTCTCTGTTTTGAGCCTTTTAATTCATGTCTTCTTAAAACATTCATGTTTTAGTCTGGTTTCCTAAACCCTATCACTAACCCATTAAATTGATTAATGACATTAAATTGGACCAAAAGTTCAATTACCGAAATGACCCTCTATACAATTTTGTAATAGCTAAATTCAAATTGAAAACCTTAAGATGGTAATTTCAAGAAAAACACAAATTTAAGAAACTTAAAATCGGAGGAGAAGCATAAATAAAATTAGATTAAAAATTTCGATATGAAAATGTTGGTAAATATATATGAGTCATGTGATTTCAACTAATGAAAAACTTAAAAATAAGATTATATCTTTATTCATGACTGAAAACTGATAACCAATAAAATGAATAACAAGGAGATCGTAGAGATTTCACTACATAGAAGAGGAATAAACCCTCAAGCAAGGAACCTTACAATTAAGAATATCAAAGTATCATATTCTTAAAGTAGATAACTAATAAGTATACTCCACATCTATAAAGAATGAACCCTAGGAATATTACTTAGAATAAGAGATAAAAAGGGGTAAAAGGAAATTAAAAAAGACCTAACACAACTTAGTGTAGGTTGCCACATGACTCCCAGTTTACTGACCTAGGTCCACCTACTCTAAGGGTCAACGATAGTGTTGCAATTAGATAAAACCTTTATAAATTGATTATAGGATAATTTATAAATTACTAGAGACTTACTAAAATTTCGGAGAAAAATAAATGAACTATAAGGATGAATAAATTAAATGAGGATCTATAATTAATTTACTTACTTTGTTACTCTAGGATGCTGTGAAGGGATAGAACCAAGAACAGTCTTTCAAGAAAACTAAGGTGAGCATCCATTCTAATTCTTGATGAATATATGTGATCGGATTAGTAAGCAAATTGATTAGTGATGAATGGGAAATTTAATATGTTGCTTACTAAATGTCGTACGAGTAAAGTTCTTTTTATTTATAAATTGGAACCAATAAAGACACATAGAGATCCGCTTCATATTTTTAAAACCTACTCAACTTTGTTGAAGTGACTCATGGATCACTAGGAACCCACTTTTGAAAGCCCACACGAGGTGTTTGTTCCATGTGTAAAACCAACTATAGGTGCACCTAGAAGGGTTTACGATTGTTTTTGGGGAGAGTATGTGATAATAAGAACCATAACTTAATTGATTATGCCGTTATCGATTGTTACATATAGAATTATTAAGTAATTTGCGGTTTAACACGTATATGTGTTTGTACTTGTTATAATTATCTCTCCCTACACTTTATGCTTACCCCATAGAGGCAAACATTTTTAGGAAATTTATAATGGGGTACAAAGAATTGGAGACCGTGGGATCAAGCGTCATTTTCCTGCTGTAGACACAGAGACTAGGCAGTATCAGAGCTTAGTTTAGAAATTGCAAAACCATCTGAACAATTTAAAGGGAAAAATGTAACCAAAAATATATTATTTTAATATGAAAAAACTTGTTAAGTGATTAAAAAATTCCAATTATAAGCAATATACTGAAAGTTAGAAATAATAATTTGCATAAGAAATTGTAAATTAATTTCAACTTCTCGTACCAAACCTCCATAACGACAGTATTATCATATAATACTAGGAAAATAAATTGAAAATAAGAGAACAAAAAGATCATACCACACTGTGAGCATAATATAGTAAATTAAAAGGTTCACAATTTTATCTATATGTCTATGGTATTCAATCCTTATGACGGCAACGTGCAAATAAAACACGGACAACCTGTTTATTTTTCAAAATAAAATAACAGAGAATAAAAAGGTTATAACTAAGCGACAACTATTATAATGAATAACAAAAAAAATTATATTTTAATAGTTTCTAATTTTTCATTACAAGAAATGCCTGCTCTAATATCTACCCTACCTCATTAGTTGCATTACTAAATTAGGAATATGAAAAAAAAAAAAAAAAAATCCAAGATGACCTAGTGAAGGATATAGTTGTTCATTAATTGAGCATTTTATTTTCTATTAAAACTATTGTAATATAATGATATAAATACTGATCTCACAATATAATAGACCAGGTTCTTCTCCTAAGTTATAATATAGTTAGCCAAAAAAAGAACTTTTATTTCCTATGGAGGGGCATAAGAAATTGCGTATTATAAAAAGGAATCGCTCTTCCTTATATATAGGGAAAAAAAATCATTAGAAATAAAACCTTCTAGATTAATTTTAGAGTAAACAAGATATTAGAAAGTATTCGAAAAATGATTATTTTATCACCTCTTTCTTACCTC
This sequence comes from Lumnitzera littorea, assembly GCA_024138015.1. Taxonomy (NCBI): domain Eukaryota; kingdom Viridiplantae; phylum Streptophyta; class Magnoliopsida; order Myrtales; family Combretaceae; genus Lumnitzera; species Lumnitzera littorea. The sequence continues at coordinate 100,377,162 of JAMXBB010000008.1, forward strand.
CAAATATTAAGCAATTGAAATAAAGGTTAACTTTTCATCACTTGTCCTATTGTAAGAGCTCATGATTAAGTCTCTCACATGGGTTGTAAAAGATTATGATACTAGTTTATAGAATTATGGTTATGAATACATTATTAATACAAACTTAGAAACTTTTAGGCTAAGTGGTTGAAATGAAGCTATTAGTGTTTATTGGTTTGTCCATTTACTACTTTTAGCCTAGGGCATTACAAATAGTATTAGAGAGAAGCCTTTGCCAATAAGTGGATAATTTAGGTTTAGCTCCAACTTAGAGATGAGGTCTAAGGAAGGTGGAGAGTGTTACTAGGGTATGACTCTTTGCATGTGTTTAGATTGACCTATAAGTAATGGGATGCCCGAATAATGCACCAAAAATGGGGAAAAGATATTGGCCTAGTTGTAAGTTCTTGCAATGAGGTCATCGCGCGTTTAAGGAAGAGAGATTATAAGAACCCATGGTTAAGTATCCTATATGGGTAATGGTAGGTTGTAATAGTAGTTTATAAAATTATAGTTATGAACACTTTGCCAACATAAACTTAAAACTTTTTGACCAAGTAGTTGAAATGGATCAATTATGGGAAGATAGAAAAAATTTATAGAAAGATAGAAGAAATTTACAAAGTGTACAAGATACCATGTACCATATATATTTTATGGCTACAAATTCCATGGTTGTTTTAAGCCATTACATGGTTGGTTTCAAATCTAAAATTTTAGCAACCTACAAGGTCAGGTATGAGAAGAGTCTTATATTCTACCTAATTTGAACTCGCTTACCACTAGTCACAGCCATCATAAAACTATTATTAAAAAGAATGCAATAAACATATATACACATACATTAGTAAATGATCTAATGAATAAGAACAATAAATATACAAGCTGAATCCTCCAAGAAAAAAAAAATAAAAAATATTAAAATAAAGAATTTCAAAAAAATCCATAATAATATTAGGAAATAGATCTCAATATAAACCTATGATAAATAAACAATCTAGGAGTCTTTTTCCTTTACTAAGAATGTAAGAGTTAATAAAAATATAAAATCAAAATTTAAGAGTACAATACTTGAAAAATGGGGTGAAGTTAACCACTTAGTCGACCAGAAGGACTAGGGTGATCAATTGGGATTAGTCAACCAAGTCATTCAACCAAACTAGGAAGCAAGGTTAAAAAACTCAAACAAAATAAGACCTCCTTACTTAATACTCCTTCTTCTTCCTTTTCTTCCCTCACCACTTGGCACTCCTTCCTCCTTTTCTTTCCTTTTCATTTAATCAATTCTCTCTAAGTTCATTCCCCTTTATGAAATCAAACTCCTAAACTCTCACCATCTCTAAAGAAAACAAAATAATCTACTTCATTTGCCAATTTTAGTCCTCTCTTTAACCATAATTTACTTGAATTTTCTCTCATTACATGATTTCCTATTTAAATATCCTTACTTTCTTATTCTAGACTATTGTTCCCCTACCACCACCACCACCCACACACCCCCCCCCCCCACATGCCACAAATAGTATCCCCATGTTCTCTCTCTCTCTCTCTCTCTCATCACTTCATGTGGTTTTTTTCTCTCTAAGCATAAAATATATGTAACAAGAAACAATGCAGTGAGTAATACACATCACATGTTATATACATGTGTTATATAAATATCAATAAAATATTAACATATATGTCATATGCAAATCACTTGTGCTAATGGATTCAAAAAGCCAAGTCTATATAACAAGTGACGGATAATATCTATTGAATCTTTTTTTATATGTGGCACCTCTCTTTCTCTTGCATTCCCATTTCAATCTCTATTGTATTATTATTATTATTATTTAAATGAAGGAGGAAAATACCATTAAATATACTCTTCAAAAAGAAGAGATTAGATGGGAGCAATTTGATCTTAAAGGGAACCACAAGGCTATAGATATGCGACAACTAATAGCAAACAATTTTCCACATTAACATATAAGGTAAGGTATGACAACTCCTATGCTCATAGAAATGTTTACCTAGGACATAAAATGGATAATAATTTTTCTATTGTTTTAGTTTATTGGAAAAACTGTAGATACCCCATATTTGCACTCCTTAGGTCCATCTCTAGTTTAGGAAACTCTATCTTTTTGAAAAGGCCAAAAATATGAAAAATCTAAAATAAAAAAGGGAAAATATAAAAAAAATTGAAAAGAATGAAAATTACCAAAAAATAAAAAATAAAAAAGACATAAAAAATAAAAATGAGAAAATATTAAAAATTTATAAAAATCTAAAATAAAAAAAAAAAGGAAAAAAAAGGGTAACACGTGTTGCTAAGTGGAACAATATGAGGCTAAGACATAATGCATACATGTTCATTGAGTAGGCACCATGTGACATCACTCATCGAGCACCATGTGATGCCTAATGAGTTAAAGGTTAACCCATCCCTCTTTCTTCCCTCCTTTCCTATTACAACGAGAATGGAGTTCAAAATAATGGCACTACTTTTTTCTTCACAAGTTACTTGATTTCGTATATCATTTGTTAAGTAAAAAATATGGAAATGAAAGCTCTAGAAGGCTTCCTTTTAGGAAAGTACTTTTTTTGAATTATTGTTAAGAAAATTGAGAGAAATAAAAATAATAAATTCGAATCTTAAATAAATACCGATTAATCACACCATGAAAAAGAAAAGTAAATCTAAGTAAAATTCATGCAATAATTTGAAATAAATCTTTATAAAACTGGGAATCACATCCCCCATGAGATAGAGGAATATCAACTTACCCAATTTTTCTACAAAATCATGATCAATTTGAGAAAGAAATGAACAAATTTAAAAAACAAACCTAAGTGCCATTAATGAGTAAAGATTGAATCTTTCTCTTAAAAGGAAGTTTCTTAGGGAGGAATCGTGACTCAACACTATAAATTTGCACCTATTCCATGCATTCAAAGCATCACATTTACTAGAAATTAATTACAAACCTACAGTATGCTAGTTTGTCTCTCTAGATGCTTGTAAGTCGAAAACCCAATCTCTCTCTTCGATTTCTCTCACTTAGAGAAAATCAATCTGAGAAAACTCTTGAGAAGATCCGATTCATAGTTACGAACAAAGCCAAAGCTTTGAATTCATCCAATTTTTTGGGCATTTGATCAATTTTGTGGAAAAAATTTGAAAAAACCATTTTGAAGTTGTTGTGCATTAAGTTGTTCTTTTCTAGAAAAGCTAAAGAGGGAAAGCTTAGGATTTGATCTAAGCTCAATGTCTCAAGAGTCCAACGCCATTAGCTATGCCCTGAGAACCTGTCAAAAACCACCTAGACAAACTAATTTTCTTCTATTGCGTAAATAAGTCTTCAACTTGTTCTTGTGATTTTTAAGCTTCTTCATAAAAAAGAGAAAAAAAGAAAAGAAAATTCCAGAAAAATAAACAAATTGATGTCGAGCTTATTGATTTTATGAATCTAATATGTTTGTGATAATTATTTTATATATCACATGTTTGTATTGACATTAGGTTTAATAAATTAATTAGCATGTTGTTTAGTAGATTTTGAATAATAATGTTATGTTAATTTTTTTAAATGCTTTAATTAACTTGTTAGTATTATGTTAGTATACTATATTAATATATTTTTGCATGTTGGCATAATGTGTCACAATTAAGAGCGATGGTCAAGTTGTGGTAGTAACGCAGTGTAGTATAGTGAAATTTGAGATCAAGCATCATTCTTGATCAAGAACCTTTGATGCACTACCCATGGTGTATCACAATCTTGACTTCAACTCTAAAACTAGTATCAAGTAATAATGGAGTATTTAATATAAATATGGGGGTATACAATTTCCCCTAGCATAAGTCATACAAACCCAATATAAAACAATACTAGCAGTCTATGATACTCAACATACTAAAAGATGTAAATAAACTTAGAGAGTTCAGATAACATTTAGGTGACCACTAATGCTTTCTTCTTTTTCTTATTAACCATTTTCAAGCTAATAAGATTAACCTTGGGCATCCTGTGACTTGACACTAACCAAAGATCCAGCTACAATAACAAATTATAAGGGGGTAAGCTGTAACTACATTGTGAGTAACCTTCTTATCCTACCAACAAATATGAGACAAGTAAGTTAATTAACACACGTATACAATACAGACAAACATATAAAATGCAACATTATACATAGGTTACTGGTAATTGTAGAAAGCAGAGTATTACCTAGGTTAGGAAGTATTTAGGTACACCAGGATTTGGGTCTTTATATCTATTGTCCAAGCATGTTCACCTCTTATTCAATAAACACAAAGCAGTAGACATGGCAAAGCGTTAAGTAGAGGGTAGCACTCCCTAAAGCCAATTAGATCGTAATGGTCAAGGGAAGAACATGGTGTACGATTACGTCTTATAAAGCAACAATAACATATAATAATAATGGATTCAAATGCATAATCTCTCACTCCATTGTGTAGTATTGATGCCCTATACAATAAATGCATAAACATGCAATACATAGCTAGTTTTTATTAATGTGGTGTTGTTATTATTCTAGTTTGCAGGTGACTAACCTAATATATATGATAGACAATCCAAAGCCTTATTTACCAATACAGCATCCAATTTTGTGATTTAGATATGTTATCATTTCTTAGCAAGCAAGTGCATGCAAATCAAACACATGCATATAATCCTAACCCCAAGCACATTCATTTCTTATATATATATATAATTAAATGATGCTCTATACTACAACCATAAGAAAAATAAGATAAGGGTCAGTATATTCACTCTACCATGGAATCTATCAGTCCCAATAATCCTCAATTACATCAAATTCAAAGTGCTCATCACTTGAAGAGTACATTTAAAGTATATCAATATCCTACTTATACTAACTATTTCTACTTTCATGCTTTAGATCCTCGTTTTAACTATTTTCATATCTCAAGCATAGTTTCTTCGTTTTAAATCCTTTTTTAGTGATCTTATAGTATTTTTTCATCATTTTCGAGTTTCCTTTCATTTGGTGAGGTCATTTTTAGGCTTTTGGATTAGTAAGGCTTCAGTTTGGGCCTTATAAGGTTGTAGGCCCATAGTATGAGTTTAGTCGCTTTAGGGCTTGGGTCTAGTAGGATCTTTTAAAGTATTTTATGTGAACTTTTTCTATCAAACACTTTAAATTTTTATCTTAAACTATGGTGTTGCTTTTATGGGGCTTTAACTCATTAAAAAGCATATAATAGATATTTTGAATGAGCTTTAGGGTTTAGCGAGCCTCTTGAATAACTTATTTTAAGTCTTTTTACATAGGATTCAGATCTAGTCATTCACTTATTTGAGCTTTTAAACTTGGGTCTATTGAGGCTTTTTGGGTCTAACTTGCACTTTAAGGTCTTAGATCTGAACCTACTTATATTTTTTGAGTTAAGTCAAACCTTTTCCCTAAATTTAGTTCATTTTATCCAACTTTACAAATCTATTCATGATCATTAAGGTGTCCCTTAATACCATTTTCAATTCATTAATCACTATTTAGGCTAGTTTAGGGTTCTAACTCATCATTAACCTACTTAACTTAGTTAATCAAGTCGTAAACTTAAACCATGCTTAGCACTTAATAATCTTCTCACTAAAAAAATAAATCAAAAGTTACAGATTTAAACCTGCTACAAAATTACTGGCTAACCTAGGGTTTCTAGGGTTTTCTTAATATTCTTCCATACAGCACATGTTTAGTAAGGTTTTTCTTAATCATGACTACATTTTACTTACTTAGGGTTATTTTTTAATACATAATATGTGGATGACAAACAAGATGGGGACTAAGGAAGGGGTGGCATGTTCAAGGATATGAGGGTTTGTGATCCTTCTTGTTGATTCAACATTAAATTATTAAGATACTCAACTTCTACTTGCATACTAGTATTAGAACTTCAACTAAGGTGCCCTTTTGTCCTATCATAACCACACTTGTTTTTTATGAAAACATCCTAAAATATCTAAATCATGGCTGTAAAAAAGTTAAGAGTACTTAAAATGTTAGTTACTAGCATTAACCTGAAAGAAAAACAATGAAAAGTTTAGCCTATATGCTTACCAAAGCTAGGACAGTGACTCTCCTTTTTCAGAGGTAGTTAGCAGTCTTAGGGTATGGTGGCGACATGAGTGGTGGTCGGTAATGTAGGGTGATGTGTGTGGGTAACGTGGCTCTTGGTGGTGGTGGATTTAGTGTAATGGGAGTGGTGTGAGTGAGGGTGGCAGTAAAGTGTGCAAGGAAAGAAAGAAGGGGGTTTCAAGTGGATTTGAGGGACTTTTGGGTGAGAAACTTAAGAGAGTGTTTAGGAGTATTTTCAAGGTTTAGAAAATGAAGAAAATAAGGGAGAAGGGAAGGGAATGGCCAGTGCATGTGGAGGGAAGAGAGAGAGACACACACATATACAAACATAGAGAGAGAGAGAGAGAGAGAGAGAGAGAAAGCTTGTGTGTCTTGCGAAGGGAGCACATGGCTTCTTTTGGGGAAAAGATCTTATCTCCTCAAAGGGAAAATTATTTTAAGGCATCATTAATTCCTTTGTAATTTAGTCCTTAATCAAGTTTGACTTGGTGTTAATTAAGATGTAATGAAGGTTGGTTATTGATTAGAGTTTGTTTAGGGTAATTAATAGTGATTATTCATAATTAGGCTAGTTAAGTGTAATTAGAGCATGTTTAGGGTTTTGTTATGTTTTAACACTATACTTTAGATAGTCTAAGTATTCTATATGTGTGCCTAGAGTTTCCTTAGGGTTTGGCATCCATTTACAGTTATTTGATTTGTATATGTGCTATAAAATTGGGGTTTTAGGTTATTGGTGAGTTAGATTACTTTTGGTGATTGATTTAACCTTATGATTAGGGTTTATTTGTAATGTTAAGGTATTTGCTCATTCAATTAGGGCTTAATAATATTTTTAAGGTTTCGTTATTGTTCTAGGGTTTTGGTTTAACGTTATATTTCATTTTTTTTTACATAGGGTTTCATTATTATGTCCGGGAGGTTTTAAGGACTATCTAAAGACCTTTTCATCTGACTTTGTTTTCGGTTCCTAAAAACCCGTAGTGTCTACAAGTTAATTTAGGTATATTAGTATAGTAATAAGTTAAATGTTTTATGGTTGAATACATTAATTCTTGTTTATAGGCTTCGATGGTGTTTTCAAATAAAGATGGCCTTCCTTTTCCCAAACTTTTTTATAAAATGTTTTTTTTAATAAAAAATAAATAAATTGGCCTTTTCCAAAAGTTAGGAATTTTTCTATGATTTTTATAAAAAAAAAAAAAACTTATTTTTCCAAAACTAATAAACTTTAATGAATTTAATTAACTAACAAAAATTTTCATCAATTAAGAACTATGTGGGCATGACCGACCTTTGTGAATATATAGGCACTTTGAATAGCTCAAAATAATTAAAAGATTATGTTTTTCCCCTTTTCTTCTCCCAAAAAAAAAAAAAGATAAATAAAAGCCTAATTTATTTGAAAAAAAAAACACATTTAAGGCACATTAATCAATTTTGGAAACCACTTAGGTTTTAATAAATTAGCCTCTAAACCTAAATTTTTTATTTCTATTTTTCTAATTTTTTTAAAAAGGAAACCCGTAGGCTAATAGCTAAAATTAAAGTTTATCTACCCATGTGCCCTAATTTCACTTTTTCTTAATTTTGATTGAACAGTGACTGCTTTTTCAAAAGTTTTTCATTAAAAAAAAAAATTCTTAGTCTTGTTGAAAGATTTATATTGAGTAGGCTGGGTTTAGTATAAGTTGAGTTAGGAAAAGAGAGAAACAAAATTTTCAACTCAATAAAAACTAAGTGCATAGCAAAATGGCTTTTCAGCACTATTTAATTTAGCAAATGAAACATGTGTTAAAAGAAAGTAGTTTATTGTAAACAAACTTACAAGTGAAGCTTTAGAGGAGTTTGTTTTATGAAGTTTTCCAATATTTGATGATATTCTAGAAACTTTGAAATCATATGTATCTAGGAGATTGAGCAAACTTACATGTGATAATCAAAATTTTTCAAGCTATTAGATTTAAGGTTTTTGGAAAAAGTTTTTTGACCATAAAAGTTTAAAGTGTTGGTTTATAAGACTAAGGTGGTGAATACTATGCCAACACTACTTATAAACTTTTTAGTCAAGTAATTGAAAAAGGCTGATGAGTGTTTTATTGAATTAATTATTAGCTACTTTTGACTCAACTGAAATGCATACTTGACTTTATTGCAATAATTAGGGTTCATTAAAGATAATTATTAACTCTAAATGGCAACACACTTTTAGCATCTTGAAGTATGAAGTAATTCATGACTTCGAATAAATATTATCAAGAAAAATGGCATTTGAATCCTGTCATGGCAAGTAATTATAGATTAATGGGAATGGTCATATCACTCCATCTAAAATAGAAAATGTAAGTAGTCTCTTACAGAATCATTGTCTTTTAGGCCACTAACGATCATGGTCCATCTATAATGTATTATTTAGTAGGGTCCTATCATGCCGAATAACTCCCATCATAACTTCCTTCTATTTTCATTGTTTTGTTAATATTCGTAACTCATTTCTATTGAATACCTACTGAATGGCCTCATGGCTTAAGCCCCTAATAACTCTATTATCTCAAGTGTACGTTCATTGAACATAATCTAATCATGTATATCATCCTCTAACATGATTTGATCATACGTAAACAAGTCACATAATTTAACTAAGCTGAATTTATATTACATTTGCTTCAACTAATAGGCACATATAGTATGTAGCAAATACCACGTATATGTAGTCCTTGTAATCGTCAATTAAGGTATCAATTTAACTCTCAAACTTGTGAATCATATCAATATACAATGGGAAATAATAGTCAATATACAATTTACTTAAATTAGAGAAGATCATATACTTATTCTTATATCAAGACAACACTTAGTATTTATTATGTAATCCATTTAAGGGGAAATACTTATTTACTTAGGTAAAGTATAAGGTTATACTTTAAGTCCGACCTTTAACTAAGTTGGCCTAATTTAATTTTAAAATTGAACTAATACAACCAAACATAATCAAATAAGTTATTTTTCTCTTTTGTTTACCCAAAAGAAAAAAGGAGTCATGTCCATGACAAATAGGTTCAATTCATTGAACTATTTAGTTCAATTTTACTTAAACTAGTTTAAACAAATTCAACCAATGTAGTCACTTATCTTTTTATTTTATTAATTAACTTTTATTATATTTTTTTTAATTTTTCAATTTACTAAAATATCATTATATTTTTCACAATTTCACCCATAGACACGACTTTCAATGTTAAGCTACTTTGTCGCCTTTTATCCAAGATATTGATTCAAGTTTTCAATCAATCAATTTAATTTGATCTTCATGTCCTTGAGGATTTGATGAATGATAAGAACATATTAAAAGTCAAATGTTTTACTTATGATCAAATCTAGAGTCTTATTCAACAACATAATTTTCCTATTTTTTGTCCCCTTGAGACAACTAAACTTACAATTTTTTTTTTCTAAGAATAGTTTGAATACTTGTTTAAATATTTAAATTCATCCATCCATATCCAACATGATGATTGAACCTTTTAGAAAATATGTAACATCATAACATGCAACTTATGAATCTAGCAAGTTTTGTAATATTAAACACATACCAAATTAAAAAATATATTGATATAACATTTGAATGCATTCATCCATATCCAATCTCATGCTCAAACAATATGTAACATAACATGTAAATTATGAATCTAATACGTTTACAAGATTAAACGCATATCAAATTAAAAACACTTTAAGCCTTTACACGACTAATATCAAAACACTATGATTATTCAAATTCATATTCATTTGACTAATCATGTTCATTACACTCAACTTTTCTCTAAAAATTCCGAAAACATTAAAAACTCACATAGGTACTTCATATCAACCTAAATTTCAATTTCAATGTAAATCATCATCAACTTCATAAACACTTTACTCAACCTGAATCTTTAAGAAACATCTTTTCTCCATTATAATCATTTAGAATCAACCACTAGTCACACTTAAATCCAAACATCATCATTACATGCTCATTGTTTCAATGTACCATGTAAATTCATCAATCACATGATAAGGACATCAAGATCAAAATCACGCTACATAATCATCCTCATCATCACATTCATTCTACCTTACCAATATTTACACCAAGCATCAGCTTCAATTACTATCCATTTAACTCAATTTTATCTTCAAAGGAATAAGTGATTTTTATATTTAGACATTGGTATGATATGTAAATAGATATTAAGTGTCAAAGGCAAAACTTTCATAAGAAAAGATTCAAACATTGGTATGGCATGTGATTAAACATTAATGCCATGGACAATTTGGTTTGGGAAAAATTTCCACTCCCTACTAAATTAATTAACCGTATCTTACATTGCCATAACTTTCTCTCAACAAAAACACTACAATACTTTTCCAAGGAACTTATATCCTTAATCAAGATTCATGTTAGTGAAAGAAAAATTCAACAAGAATTAATCTTTCTTCTATATTTAAGTAAGTCATTCTTTTATCTCCATTTTACCTTTTCCAATTTATATTTTTAGGGTTCTTTTGAGTTTTTGAATAGAGGTGTTATTATTGTTAGTGTGGTGGTGGGGATGCAATTATAATGTAGATTACATCTTGATAGTGTCATGGAGTGGTGTTCAGATGTGTGTTGTATATATACTGTATCCGTATGTACTGTGCAGCGTATGTCTTGTGTATATATGTGTGATGTGAGGCTGTGTATGTATGAGGTGTAGTATGTGTCGTGTATACATGGGTGTGAAATTTTGTAGCAATGGGAAATGTGTGTATGCACGTGAAATTGAAGTGGCAATGTACTTTGTATGTATGTATGTGTAGGGGACACATACTAGGAGTTGTAGGAGTGTTGGTGTTGTATGTGTGTTTATTTTAGGGGGAATATTGAAAAGTTATAGGGAGTGCAGTTTGGAAGCTATATGAAGTGCGGTTTAGAAGTTTAGAGTAGGGAGCAGAGGGTAGAATTAAAGAGAAAGAAGTTTAGAGTTGCGAAATTTATCAAATTCTAAGCTATCATTTATATTTTGAATAGGTACTAGAGGATGTAAGGTCTCGAATCTTTTGAAATAGGAGCTCATGAGATATGTGTTTGTTGAATAAGTGTGTTAGGCTACTGAATATAAACAAGACTAAATTGAAACTTAGACTTAATTTTTGTTATTGGTTGTTCTTGGCTTCAACCACCTACTGGTCGAGTCTAGTGGTGCTAGTAAGGCACCTAGTAATCTTTTGGTGACATTGTCCCTTGTAGAGTCTTATATTGAAACGACCTAAGTAAATATAAGATGGCTTATGGCACTTAGTTGTTAAGGGGTACCCAATACCAATACTATGTAGTGTATATATATATATATATATATATATATATTAGGGATTGTGAGTAACCTTAAGTCTCAAGACATTGGAACTATGATGTTTGTGAGCCTAAATGAAACACTAAAACCATTGTTTGTTGCATTTAATGGTAGTATTGTATGTGTATGCTTGACTACTTCTTGTGTTTTCACACACATGTATGTAGCATTTTGTAATTGGCATTGGCTTACCCCATGGGAATTGTTATTTTCCAATTGCAGGGATAGGTTATGAGGTAGATGATGGGGTTTATGTTCAGGATTTCAAATATAACTATTTATACTATGATGAATAAGGAGAGTATTACTATTTTAATGATGGAGTTAGGGTATCGTAGTTTAACTATAGAGGTAGAATTGAGATTGTGTTTATTTTTATTGTAATTACTTATTAATGAGGCTTATGTGGTTATGGAGTCACCTATTACTCCTATTGATAGGTTTAGTAGGTTTAATTGTTGATAGAGCTTTGAAACTCCAATTGATGATCTAAAGTCCTTTACTACTAAGAGCTATAATGCCTCAAAACTAAGGATGCCACAACTCTTCCACTTGTTGACCTTAGAGCCAAACATGCTAAGGCATACTAAGATCTATATACTTGTTATAAACTACAACCTCAAATATACTACTAAAGGGGATGTCAACCACTCAAACACTATAGCTAAGTATAATAACACGATCGAAAGCTACCATAACTCCACAACTTAAAACATGAAATGACTCTAGATTGTAGCATCCTAATTTTTGGGGTATTACAGTTTTTGGTGGTATCAAAGCTAAATTAAAGATCTCTAAGGAAGTAGGAAAGATGATTTATAGGTGGATAGGATTTGAGTGACTAATGCCTATCAACCCTTTCATTCCAAGTGTAATTAAAGAGGATTAGAGTGATCAACGCCTACCATCCATGTTGGCTTGTTATTTATTGTTTCATTTGTTTACCTATCTCCTAACTTTCCTTTGGGTTGGTTGTTTGTGTTTCCATCCTTAAAATGTTGCCTAGGAGAGCAAGTTCAAATTCTTCTTGACCTCAAGACAACCCAGCTAAAGGGAAGATGCTCAAGGTGGTCAAAATGTATAGGGATGTTAAGGTACTCGAGGAGGTTATAAATTACTAGGTGCATGAAGGCAGCATGATCGGTAGCGGTACAAAGCCTATGGAGGTTATTGTAGTGTAGTTGTTGAATGCCATGAATAATCTGGTGAGTGTCACGGTCCAACAACAAGAACAAATTAGACAAGATGTATAGATGATCCAAGCTAATCCTGATGCTTAGCATTAGGAGAAGCAGGTAATCTAACAACTAGGGATAGACTATTTCCTAAAAGTGGCTAAGGAGTTTGAGCCTAAGCCTGATGATGCCATTGTTGTTAAGGAGTGGATCAGGTAGACAAAGAAAGCTTTTACTATGGTTGAGGTTCTAAATGATAAGAAAGTGGACTGTACATCTTTCATGCTGAAGGGAGATGCATTGAAATGGTAGGATGGCGCCTCATGTGCAAAGCTTGAGGTAGGGGCCTAAACTTAAGAGAGGTTTAGGGATATATTTTTCAAGCACTTCATTCCCTTTAGTGTAAGAGAGCATATGCAACTAGTATACCAGACTCTCTAGTAGGGAAGTAAGACTGTAGCAACCTATGAGGCAAAATTGGATCTGTTGGCCAGTTTATACCCAAAGCTTCCAAAAAGGATGAGTAATCAAGGGTTAACAGATTTGTTCATAGGTTAAAACTCGAGCTGTAGGAGAAGGTTATAGCCTTTTAACTTATGACTAATGCAGTAGCAATTAATAAGGCCAAGTGTTTAGAGTAACTTATGAAGAGGAAGCAAGAGCAGTTAGCTCATAGGGCAAGGGTGGCCTAAGGGAAAAGGCCTATACCAAGTTATGTGGTACTAGGGTCAGATAAAGCAAAGAGACCAATTCTAAGGGTAGTTATCAAAGAGGGTGGAGACAAGTTGGTGGTAATGTAAACTAGACTTATGGCACTGCCAACACCAGTTCAAACAAAAGCAACTACACCACTTGTGAAGTGCATACAATGTTTCAAGCCTTATGAGGTGTCATCATGTAAGTAGGTAATGAGAGTGTGCTTTTTGTATGGGAAGTTTGGACATATAATGGAGGATTATAGAGATTCTATCATCTTATACCAAGGTTTTTGTTATAATTGTAGATAGCGAGGACATTGTATGGCAGATTGTAGGGATATAAGGAGCTAGGCAACCAAGGGAACAACAGTTATGATACCTTAAGCAATTCCCAGAGTGACTTATCCTCAGTAAGCTGGCCTATGATAGAGAGCCCTAGCTCACATCTTTATACTTTAGCACCAAGACACCACTTATGACATAGATACCATGGTAGGTATACTCTTTGTCCTATACCATAGTGTTTATGCACTTTTTGATACTAGTACTTTCCACTAGTGTTTAGCTAAGTCTTTTATATGTGTGTATGGTTTACATGTTTCTATCTTGGATAATTATTTGGCCATGAATACCCTGTTAGGGAGTGGAATGATTTTAAATCGAATTTGAAAAAATGTAGATATAATGGTTGAGGGAAGGGTTTCAAAGATAAACTTATTAGTATTGGAGCTATTAGATTTTGAAGTCATTTTGGGGATGGATTGATTGTTAAAGCACCATGCTGCACTTAATTGTTATAATCGAGTAGTATTCTTTCAACCCCCAAGAGGAGTACCTTTTAGTTATAGAATAGAAACTTAATGGTTGACTTGATGTATTTCATATGAATTGTAGGAAAGGTAAACTATAGTAGCCATAGTAGCAGAAACGAACAAGACAAAGTTAAAGTTACATTTGACATTAGTAGTACAAGAGTATCCAGATGTGTTCCTTGAAGACTTACTGAGTATTCCACCTAACAAGGAGTTTGAATTTAGAATAGATCTAGTTTTAAGGACGAAACCTATTTTGAAACCAGCATACCAGATGGTGTCCACCAAGTTAGTAGAGTTGAAGAAAGTTGTAAGAGCTACAGGATAAAGGCTTCATTAGGCCCAACTCGTCACCTTGAGGGGCTTCGGTATTGTTTGTGAAGAAGAAGGATGGAAGTTTACGGATGTACATTGACTATCATGAGTTTAACTAGGTTACGATAAAAAATAAGTACCCCTTTTTAAGGATTGATGACCTCTTTGATTAGTTATAAGGTATACAAATCTTTTTTAAAGTAGAATTGTGCTTAGGGTATTACCAACTAGAGGTCAAGGCCAAGGCCAACGATGTAGAGAAAAGAGCTTTCAAAACTAGGTATAGGTTGTATGAATTCCTAGTAATGTCTTTCGATTTGACAAATGCACCAACGACGTTCATAGACCTCATGAATTGAGTATTTAGTTAGTACCATGATAAGTTTGTCATTGTTTTTATTGACAACAACCTCATTTACTCTAAGAATAGAGAAGAACATGAAGAGCACTTAAGGATAATACTAGGGAAGTTGAGAGAAGAAAGGCTTTACGCTAAGTTTAGTAAGTACGACTTCTAGTTAGAGCAGATAGCTTTCTTAGGTCATATAGTAAATTAAGATGATATAGTTGTAGACTTAGAGAAAAAAAAAATGTAGTCGTTGAGTGGCCCAAACCTACTATTGTGTCAGAGATTAGAAGTTTTCATGGGTTAGCTAGTTATTATCTAAAGTTTGTGGAGGGCTTTTCTATGATTACTACTCCTTTGACTTAGTTGACTCAAAAAGGGGTTAGGTTCATATGGGATAATAGTTGTGAAGTAAGCTTCCGATAATTGAATGATAGATTAGTGATGGCTTTAATACTGACCTTACCCCACAGTAGGGAAGAGTTTGTTATTTACAGTGACACCTCCATACAAGGGTTAGTATGTGTTCTTATGCAAAATGATAAGGTGATAACATATGTATCTTGTCAACTTAAGCCATATAAGAAAAATTACCCAATTCATAACCTAGAATTAATAGCCATGGTACATACATTAAAGCTCTAGAGACACTACCTTATAGGAGAGAGGTGTAAGGTGTTTAAGGATCACAAAAGCCTTAAGTATTTCTTCACTTAAAGAGACTTAAATATGAGATAGAGGCGTTGGCTAGAATTGATCAATGAGTCTAACCTAGATATTCAGTACCACCTAAATAATGTCAATGTAGTACCGATGCCCTAAGTAGGAAAAGACAAGAAAATTTAGCCAACTTGATCCTACTTAGAGGCCATTACTTAAGCAAATGCACCGACTTGAGTTAAAGGTGTTGACTAGAGAGGTTGGGGCCAGATTGGCAAGTTTTAGGATACAACCCACTTTAATAGATCAAATTAAGGCTGTACAGTTAGAAGATCAAGGGATCTAAGAGATCAAGGGCAAGTTAAGAGTGGGAAAAGCTTTAGACTTTACAGTAGATGTTGAGGGAGTTGTAAAGTTTAAAGGTAAACTGTATGTACTAGCGCTGCTAAGTTTGAGAAGTGAAATTCTTAAAGAAGCACACTACTCCTCCTGTTCCGTTTATCCGAAGGGCACAAAAATGTATAAAGACTTGAAATATCACTATTGGTGGAATAATATGAAGAGAGAAATAGTAAAGTATGTGTCTAGATGTTAGACTTACCAACTAATTAGAATCGAGCATTAGAGGTAGGTTAGTAAGTTACAATATTTACCAATACCAGAATGGAAGTAAGAGCATGCAACCATGGACTTTGTCATTACCTTACCTAAAACTTTAGAAAAAAATAATGCTATATGAGTGATAGTAAATAAATTGACCAAGTCTACACATTTGATCCCCATAAATATCAAGTATCAATTGGGAATGCTCACTAAGTTGTACATTCAAGAGGTAGTAAGATTACATAGGGCACTGACATCTATCATGTGTGACAAAGACACTCGGTTTGTCAACCACTTCTAGAGAAACTTACAAAAGGCTTTAGGTACCAAAAATAGTTTAGTAATTCTTTCTATCCACAGATAGATAGTCCATCAGAGTGCACCATTCAGATTCTAGAAGACTTGTTGAAAGCATGCACGCTTGACTTTAGGGGACATTAGGATAAGCATTTAGCCCTAGTGGAGTTTGCTTATAATAATATCTATCAAGCCACCATTCAAATGGCTCCATTTGAAGCATTATACAATCAAAAGTAGACTTGGACGCCGAGCCAAATCGGCCTTATATCATCGATTCATAGGGTGGGGATAAGGTAAACCGTAACCAATCCGTAAGCTAGCAATTCAAGGCCTGTTTTATAGGCTCATTGGTTCGAAGCCCTTGAACATTTTTTTTTTCTATTCTTTATTTTTTCTTTTTTTTTTCCCTTCTTTTTCATAATTTTTTCCCTTTTTCCTTGTTGATCCTTTAACCCTTTCTTTTTTCCTCTTTCATCCTTCTATAAAGCATACATTAAAAATGGAAAAAAATTAAAATATAGAAAAGTCCTTTACAATATGGATAACTAATCTGATCGAGTAGAATGAATTAGTTAGATGAAAAATATTTTTTACTGTATTTTACGGTAACTTAGAAGATGCCTATGTATTCGCTAATCAAAATTAGACTATCGTAATTTGATTTGGATTTTTAGAAAACCTTTAGTTTGTTGATCAATTCTAAGTTTTGTGAAAAGAATCCAAGTGTACGTGACTATCAAATTTAATTTTTTTGAAGAAAAATAATTCTACTTGATCATAATTTGGAAATACCTAATACTAGTTCGCTACTTTTGGGAAAACCATGTTATTTACTTTTTTTGAATAATTGGGAAAAAACATTCTATGTGATAAAACTTTTTTGGAAAAGAAAACTTACTATATCTCCTCTTGAGATAGTTGTTCATGTTCATGACTAGAAGTGGAACCCGCGACTTAACTTAAGCTTTTATTAAATCGATTCTAGTCACTGAAGTAATCATCCTCCTCACTTGATGTCCTGTATGGTTCTTGTCATCTACAAGCCACCTTGTACCAATCTTCTGTGCAAGTATTTGCCTCAACATTGACAATAGATAAGAAAGCTCGACGTTCATTGACGATTAGGCCTACTATATTAAACACTTACTCAACGGCGACCATTGAAGTTGGAGCAGTGAGTACTTTACGAGTGATGCTAGATTGGAGTAGCGAGTACTTTACGAACGATGCAAGATAAGAGTGGGTAATCCCTTCTGTGCCTTTACCACCACTCTAAAATATTGAAGTCCTTGATGGAGATATTCTCAGAAAACTTGAAATTCATATTGGTATAATGATGCATCTCAAATATTGGTCCACCAAACCATTGCCTTTTCAATTTTTGCGCTAGTAACTGCTTACCCATAAATGAATAATATCGTTCTTTGGTGGGTGGCGAAGGAAAGACTAATGGCTGGCCATCGTATTGATTTTTGTAGTGGTTAAGCATCTCCTCTATGTCAGTCATTGTTGTTGAAACTTCTTGTTGTGCTTCCAAGCTGTATACGTCTTAAGAATTTATTAGATCTTGAATATAACCGCAATAAGTTTTCAAATATACTACTAATAATTCCGTTTTACAACGAGGATCTAGAATAGTTAATACAAGATAAATATAAGGAATGTCTTTATAATAAGTTAACGACTTTAACATCATATTGTATACACATGCATACAGGTTAGAGTCCTTATATGCTTAAAGTAATACACCAAGTATACTGATAGTTAGCATAATAAACAAGTGAACACTAAGCCTATAAACCTGTGAGAAATTCTTAGTAGTATCATAACGAACTTTCAAAACTTTTAGCAACTAGATACATATATCCTAGTTACTAAGGAAAATGTCAACTTCCTACATGTTATACATTGTGAAGTCACATAGCAGCTCGCTGTAAGGAACTGTACTATGCAACAACTTGTAAGTCGAGTTCTAGTGGTGTTACACATCCATCTTAAGCTTTTGGGGCCTCTTCATGTGCTCCATGCAAAAGTTTCTCCACTTTTTGTGAAGGGATGGCCTCTTTGTAATTGTCTTGACATTATTCTTGATTGGAGATATATTATTATGCAAAGTTGCAATGCTATCTTTGATACACAAGTCAAGAATATAACATGTATAATGTACGTGGAAGCACCCCCTGCAACGCTAGTTGATAGTAATTTTGAAAATTAGATATTGATGCAGTATTGGTACTTGTATTATCAAAACCAATAGAAAAAATTTTCCTCACTAATCCATACTCATTTAAGATTTCTTTAATAATTTTATAGATGTTTTGTGCCATGTGTCACTCATTACATACCCTTAAAGCCAATCGTCATATATTAAGTTGCCAATTATCATCTATCTAGTGAACAGTAACACCCGTATAAAAATTATTATGAAAAGGATCTGTCCATATATCTACACATATGGACACATGCGTATCGAGGGAAGCAAACTTACCTGCAAAGCAAATTTATCTATGAGTTCCCTCTTACCTTTATGGTAGAACTCTTGCATAGCTCAAATTAATGTTCTGTAGCTAAGCTATCATAAGTTGGGGTTAAATGTCTCTTGCCCTTTTCAACTTTGCCACTCTAATGCACCTACGTTGAATGACAGATACATGTTCACTAAGTACTGTACTAGGTTATACTAATACCTCTCTTCATCATACCTCATTATTAGTTGACAAGATGAATCACCGCCTCAAGCAGTCTGTTGTTGCATACTATCTATTCCCAATTTCCTAGGATGCTTTGATCTCAAGTGCCTATTAAGGGTACCATATCTCTCTTTCGTTTTCCATGAGTAAGTCGCGTTGCAATAGTTGCAAAATGCCCTCAAGTTCTCCCTTTCATTTTTACCTTTACAAAAATGCGTAGCAATAATATTAAACTTACTAGGTATAGGGGGCTTACTTAAGCTAAAAGGTCTCGAATTGCAAGGCCTATATTGTCCCATATGTTACTCTTCTATTTCAGGAATAATTTATATCTCATCTTCCTCATCCTCAAATATGCTTATGGGGCAACTCATTCATAGGAGTTCAAATCTTACAAGATTGTGCAAGGATACTCATACGAGAAGGTTCAAATCTAGTAAGACGTTTAAGGATATTCATACATGGAGGTTCAAAATTAAGAGGTGGCATGCCTTGATAACTCATGCATTGATGTTCAACGTCAAAGCCAAGAGGTAGTGTATCGCAATAACTCATGCGATGAGGTTTTACATTGAAGCTTAGAGGTGGTGTAACTTTTTCTTCCATGTTCTCAACCACATTGTGTGCCTTCTGGTCATTTAGGTCATACTCATTATCCGAGTACGCTTGAACGTCCTCGAACCGTTGTGGCTCAAACAATGTATTGAAACTTTCAATGCCCTTACCCTTACTTTTCCTACTAAATGATGAACCATACGTCTTACTAGAGAAGGTATGACACAAAAATCTTTCCATAGATGCTATTATTTTTTCTCTTATTTACTATAACAAAGATTTATGAATGAAAGAAAAAAATAATATGTAATACAAAACAAAGGGAAATTATCATGTAGGTATGTGTATGTTAGTATTATTTGCTAATGCAAATGGTTCAGTATAATAGAATGGAGAATTACACATAGATATTGGTGGTTAATAGAAGGAAATATTTCTATGACATTGTTTCACAATTTAAAAAATTTAAAGGTAGAATGGTTAGAGTTAGAGCAATTTAATTTGTTTGTAGAGTAATAATTATTGCATAACAGCACAATTCAATTTATAAAGATCGAGGAATGTGTGAACACGTTGTTTTAATTTGAAAATTCAAATTTTCAATCATTTCGGCATCGCAATTTTTGAATTTTGCAATTTAAAATCTGAATTGCATATGCTGAAAGGGAAAAAGGGTAAGGGGTTGAGGGTAAGGGCAAAGGGAAAGGGGAGAGGAGTGGGATCGATCAATAAGAACAAGCCCCCTTTTTTTTGTGCAGTGATCCTTAAACAGCTAGGTTGAGCAATTCTAACCTAGCAAACCGCCGGAGGCCTTAAGGCTCGCTTAGGCCGATTTATAATTCAAAATCATCCTTTGCCTAGGTTTAGTCAAAAGTGCAGATTGCCAATTCATTCAGACAAAGTAAGTATGATATAGTTAGCAAAACTAGACTTGGTGCAAGAAGCAGTAGATAAGATTAGGTTAATTCGTTAAAGGATGCAAACTGCCTAAAGTAGATAAAAGAGTTATGCCGATAAACAGCATCACCCTCTAGAGTTTTAGGTAAGCGAGGCAACACTACTAAGAGTTTCCTCAGTAAAGGGTATAGTCAAATTTGGTTTGAAGGGTAAGTTGAAATTGATGTATTTAGGCCTTGACAAAATCATGGAAAAGATTGGCAAGGTGGCTTATAGGTTAGAGCTCCCACCACAATTGGAGAGTATTCACAACGTTTTTCATGTGTCTATGTTGAGTAAATATAAGAAACTCGACTCAAATCACAAGGAAGAACCGTACATATAGGTAATAGATTTAGAGTCTCTAAAGTTGCAGCCAGATATGTTAGTAATGGAACGACCGGTCAGGATAGTCAATACTAAAGTACAATAGCTAAAGAAAAGGGTTATTCCTTACGATAAAGTTTAGTGGTAGAATCAATCGAAAAGAGAGGCAATCTAGGAACTTAAAGAGGAGATCAGGAGTAAGTATCTAGAACTATTTGAGGATTTAGGTACATAAACTTTCGAGAACAAAAGTTTTGTTGAAGGGGGAAAAATTGTAAAACCCAAGTTAAAAAATAAAAATAATAAATTAATTAATATAAGGGAATTTAAGGAATAAGTGATTTTTATATTCAGACATTAGTATAGCACGTAAATAGATATCAAGTGCTAGGAGAAAAATTGTCATAGGAGAATATCTAAATATCTGTATGACATGTAATTACACATTAATGCAAAGGGCAATTTGGTCCAGGAAAAATTTACACTCCCTACTAAATTAATTAGCTGTATCTTACATTTCCATAACTCCCTCTCACTAAAAACACTACGATACTTTTGCAGGGAACTTATAGTACTCATCTTAACCCTAAATCCTCAATCAAGATTCGTATTATTGAAAAGGAAATTCAATAAGAATAAATCTTTCCTCTATATTTAAGTAAGTCTTCCTTTTATCTCCATTTTACTTTTTTCAATTTATGTTTTTAAGGTTCCTTTGAATTTTGGAATGAAAGTGTTGTTATTGTTAGTATGATGGTAGTGATGCGACTATGATGTACATTACATCTTGATAGTGTCATGGAGTGGTGTTAGGATATCTAGTATGCGTATATTGTATCTATGTATGCTATGCAGTGTGTATCTTATATGTATGTGTATATGATGTACGGTTGTATGTGTATTAGGTGTAGTGTGTGTCTTACGTGTATAGGTGTGAAATTTTGTGATGTTGGGAAGTACGTATGCATGCATGAAATTAAAGTGGCAATATACTTTGTATGTGTATGTGTGGGATAGTGTGCTTGGAGTTATGGTAGTGTTGGTGCTGTGTGTGTGTTTATTTTAGCAAGAATATTAAAAAGTTATAGGGAGTATAGTTTGGAAGCTATATGAAGAACGGTTTGGAAGCTTAAAGTATGGAGCAGAGGGTAGAGTTAAGGAGAAGAAGTTTGGAGTTGTAGAATTTATCAAATTCTAAGCTAGCATTTATATTTTGAATAGCTACTAAAGGATGCAAGGTCTCAAATCTTTTGAAATAGGAGCTCCAGATACGAGATACGTATTTGTTGAACGAATGTGTTAGGCTAGTGAATATAAACCAGACTAAATTGAAACTTAGACTTAATTTGTGTTGTTGGTTGTGCTTGACTTCAACCACTTACTGGTGGGGTCCAATGGTGCTAGTAAGGCACCTAGTAATCTTTTCATGACATTGTCCCCCATAGAGTCCCATATTGAAATGACTTAAGTAGATTTAGGATGGTTTATGGTACTCAGGTGTTAGGGATTTCCCAACACCAATACTACTTATAATATATATTGCGTATTAAGGGTTGTAAGTAACTTGAAGTCTCAAAACATTGGGACTGTGATGTTTATAGGCCTAAATGAAATATTAAAACTATTGCTTGTTGCATTTAATAATGGTATTATATGTGTGTGCTTGACTACTTCTTATGTTTCACACGCATGTGTATGGCATTTTGTAATAAGCATTGGCTCACCCTATGGACATTGTTATTTTCCAATTGTAAAGATAGGTTATAAGATAGATGATGGGGTTTATGCTGAGGATTTCAAATATAACTATCTATACTGTAATGAATAGGGAGAGTATTACTATTTTGATGATAGAGTTAGGGTGTCATAGTTTAACTGTAGAGGTAGACTCGAGATTGTGTGTATTTTCATTGTAATTGCTTATTGATAAGACTTCTATGGTTATGGAGTCGCCTGTGACTCCTATTACTAAGTTTAGTAAGTTTAATTGTTGATGGAGTTTTGAAACTCCAATTTATGATCTAAAGTCTTTTTGTGCTATTACACTTGGCTGTAGTGTTTGAGTAGTTGACATCCTACTCTAGTAGTATATTTAAGGTTGTTGATTATGAGATAGCAGATTTGTTGAAAATGATGGTTTATAATAGGTACATGAATCCTAATATGCCTCAGCATGTTTGGCTTTAAGGTCGATACATGGTTAAGTTGTGGCATCTTAGGTTCAAAGATGTTACAGTGGTGTAAATCATCAAAAACCATTATTTAATTGATTTTAAATCTCAATCAGTTTCATCCCAATTAATACTTCTAATAACAATTAAACACCATATTTACTAAGTTAAGCTATTGATTATAACTTGCCTTGATTAATTAGTAGCTATAACTTGCTCCTAAACTTGAATTAATCTTCAAATTGATAGATCTACAAAATCATAGCTATGATTGACAAATTTACTTCCCTTAATTCTAGTCTTATACAATTGATATTTTGACATATCTAAAATTTCGTCTCACTTTATTTACTTAAATCTTCTTTAATTACTTTAATTAATTTTTCTTGATTTGGGAGATTTTAACTAAGACTTTTTTTAGCCTCGTTAATAAACTCTATCCTGAATCTCATGTCAAAACACCTTAAATCATTCCAAAGAATAGGCTTACTCAATTGGATATTATCATCGATCTCAATAATCAATTCGAATCATTATTAGGCATAGCTCATTTCCATATTTTCATTTTATTCTATAGCTTATTCTACCCCCTAATGAAAATTCTTTGAAAGAAAATGTAAGGATTTCTAGATTTTGATAAATGCTTCAAGCACGTAGAATGCTACTTAATGCAAATACATTGTAAGGCTGCTGCACTTCCTCCTTGTGCACCCGTACAACTCATGACATCTCAAATTATAGAGTCAGTCTTATTTAATAAATTAAATCTTGTGACGCTCGTTATCTAGCATACCATTTGGCTGCACCATTTTAATCCGTAGTCACTTTGTATTTTAAGTTACATCACCAACATGACCTACCTTGTTAACCCTGCAACTATAAGATTTGATTCAATACGTAGAGTTTAAGGTAATTGATTAAAAAATTAGATCAAACATAAATTATTATAATAATATTAAAAATATTAGTAAAAGTGACTCCATAAGTTTGAATTTAAGAAAATAAGTAATAAAATAATACAATAATATAATATCAAATTATAAGTATATTATCCATTATTTATTGAAAATACGTAAAATGAGTTCCAATAACTAATGAGTTGCTAGAGATAAATTATATGTACACTAAAAATCATATAATAATGTAAATAATATTTAGAAGTATTTACTTCTACTCTATATGTATTTACATGTAGGTAAAAATACACAAAATTATTTAAAATGCTTGAAAAATGCTAAAATAATGCCAAATAATTAGAGAAAATTACAAAAAAAAAAAAGAAAAACAAGAAAAAAAAAAGGAAAAGTAAGGATTTATCTAAAATCAGGTCGTAGCATGTTAGGGTAAAAAGGAAAAAATCAAACCAATTAAAAGAAATCAATTAAGAAGTCAAAATAGGAAGAAGATAAGGCTAATGTCAACTCAAAATTAATGAAAAAATTCCCATGCAGCTCTATAAATACCTAAGCTCTATTAGAAGTTCATTTAGTCAGTTTGGAGTGCAAGAAAATTTGAGGGAACCAAAAAAGAGAGTATGAAGGTTTTTTAAAAAAAAAAATTAGAAAAAAATATACGCAATTAAGGCTTTTAGACTAAACCCATGACCTACAGCTAATTAGAACCAAACCGCCGCTACCAATACACTTTCCCATTACCGCCTAGTATGATCGATAACCTTAGGACCACCATTGGTGACTGGAAGTCCAATGGCTAAGTGAGTTTAATTTCAACTCGATTTTGTTTAATTTATTAAAATTATCAATTTTAACTAGAAAATTATGAAATGTAGTATTTTGATGTTCTTATGTATGTAGATTTATGAAAAAATATTGGTTTAATTCAATTATATCTAGAAATATGTAATGCTTAAGAAACTATGTAAAATTAAATATATTTCAATTTAGAAATAAATAGCTTTAAAAGTATAGTTAAATTGTGAAATCAGATTCGGAAACCAATCCCAAAACTAACCTAGAATGAATCGATAATAAATAATATGTATATATAAAAAATTGAGTTAAATTATAACCTAAAATGTATATATATTATAAGCATATAAATACTAAAAGAGTATTCATATTATAGGAGACGTAGAGACAAGTCAACCTATGACAAGTTAAGTGAACAAACCAAGAATTCTAAGTAAGTCAAGTTCAATACTTAATCCTATTTTGCAGTACTATTTTAAATCACTTGGAGGTTTAAGATTATATATGACTGTGTTTGTTAGTAGTTATATATGCATGTGCTTATGTATTTGATTTCGTGCTAAAAATCTATATTGTGTTTTGGTGATTGATGTGAATTAAATGGTATGAAATTGCTTAATCACCCTATACCATACTTAATCATAACCAATCTAAATACTCTAATTAGAGATGCATTGTAACCCTCTTGGATACCATTAGGATTCTCCGACTAAATACTGATACCTTCGAAAAAGATAACGCTAAATAGTATAATGATTTTTTTTTTTTCATCCTTAGCTGAACTAAGTAATAGAAGAGGAAGTTGCAATAGAGATGAGGCCTATAGTTTGAAGGATAGTCATGGGGAGAGTAGTATCTCCATCGCATAAACCTAGGTATGGTTATGAGCCATTGTATAAACATGAAAACTTCTTAATCTGTATTAGAGCAAGTGAAATTACTTTGATTTCACGACCGGTTGAACTACGTTGTGTGATTGCATTTGCTTGTTGCATTGCATATAATTAATTTTTGATAATCTTGTTTGTGTTTATTATGCATTCATAAGTTTTCAACTTAACTTACTGAACTATGGTTGTTTATATTCATATAGATTTTCTTGCAGGTTCTAACTGATATGCCGCAATATAATTACCCTAAGGTCAGTTTCTTTTTGGAAGTCATGGGGAACGAGAATCAATAGGTTGTACGGTTAAGTCTTTTACTATTATGTTAGTACTTTAGGTTTATGAATTGATTTTGTGATTTGTTTGTTAACAGACTACCATAGTATGTTTAAATTCCTAGGATTATAAGACAATATTGGTATAATTAATTATATATGACTTAAGGTTTTGGCTTTTTATGTAAATTTTAGCTTAAATTTTAATTGAGTTGTTTACTTCAAAAGTAGGAGTTATAGACGCCTTATGTAAATTATATCTATAATAGAAACTGTGAGGTCAATTATTATCATAAGTTGGTTTATAAGGTGGGACTGTTACGATTCTATGGTTTCGAGGCGTAACATACCTTATGCCACCACTTGTACTCATCTAAAGTTAAGAGGAGAGGCTCTCTCTTTGCCTAATAGCTATGATTTGGCTAGTCACTTGCATCCTCATTTTAATTTTCACGTTGTACTCTATTGGTCCTACAATTAACATAACTTTTCTCTTTGATCCAATTCAAATTTTTTAACCATACATGTTTATGTGCAAATGTATGCATGCATATATTATATACTCTCTCATTGAGTTAGTTCAACGATAAAAAGAAAAAGAAAAAAAAAGAAGAAGAAAATTGTGAGTCCATTTGTAAGATATCTTTCAAATTAGAAAGTTTTAGTTTGCTTCTAATTGAAATCACATATCTTTGATAATCAAATCACAATCTCCAAATTATAAATTTATTAATTTTTTACATATCTTATCACATCTCCCTTTGTCTTTCTTTCTTTCTTTTCTTTTTTTTTTTTTTGTTTTTTATGTTGTAAAGGCTTGTGTTTTTGGTAAGTAGTAGCTTAAGCTTGGTCACTATGACCCCTTTTGTGAGGAAGCAACCCTTTTCCAAAAATTACGAGGCTATTTTGTCGAGTTCCTTAGAGAGAGTTGTCTTATGCACCTAGGTATTCTCTACCTATTCACTTATGTTGGTTTCAGGGAGTATATGATTAACAAGGGTTCAAAAGATATTCTAGTTGTAGCCAAAGCTTTATGGAGAAAGCAATAATTTCCTTTTTCTTAAGTACCTGTTAAATGATTTGAAGTCCTACAAATCCTTACCTTGAGGATTCAAGAGAAGATATAAGTGAAAAAGAATTGGTAAATCTTTGTAATATAATTGATTACTCGAAGTTGCATATAATCCCTTTCTTGGAACAAATATGGGGGTTAAAGTGCTACTAAATTTATACCACTCGATATTTCATATGGTTCACAAGGGAAACGAAAATTAAGGTTTACTTTATTTAGTATCAAACCAAAACTATGAGCAAATATAACCATTACATAAATTATAAATGCATGAATATGATATATAAAAAAACTTGACGTTAGGTTTCTTTTTTTTTTTTTCTCCATTATTGTCTTTTATAGCATATTAGCTATTATTTTTCGAACCATGAAGCTTGATGCTATATGAATTCCAAAAAATCTTTACTAATTCAAACCCAAACCAAAATCCATCCTCTTCCATAATAGTTAATCTTTTAAATATATCATTAAGATATATTCAATGACAACTTGGAATGACTTGCAAATCATGGCAGTAACAAACCAATAAGAATACCAAAAAGGGAACAACTTATCTTCTCTAAACATGTCCACCACCCAACCTAACCCCTTGAACCTTTCCTCCACCATTGTTCGACGGAAAAAATGATCAAAACCTGCGAACACTCTAGAAAACAAAATTGAACTGGATCATATCTTCCAAAATCATGTTTCGACTTCCCATTCTGTCAATCCTTTTAAAGAACGATGTGCAGCGATGCAAGGAAATCAATCGTTGGTAAAGGGAGAAGCAATGCATGAAAAACAATCGGCTAAATTGAAGCATCCAAAAATTCAATTCTAATACAAAGGGTTCATATAGGGACAACATGATGCACAACATTCCAGATGCCTATGCAAATTTTTTCTCTTTAATAGATGAGGATATAATTACGATGCAAACAGAGCAAATGGATTTGCAGAGTTCTGATCAAGATCAAAATCAAGAGGAATTCACATATCAATAGGTTAGTGTTAGAACGAAGAACTTTCTTTTCCGAGTTTTGATTTAAAACGTATTTCCCGTGCTTGGAGAAAAGAAATTATCATCGAATTTTTCGGATTATCTTTAGGATATAAATTGTTATATTTCAAATTGAAATTATTGTGGCGCCCTAAAGGCGATTTTAATATGATTGGGTGGGGGTGGGTTTCTATACAGTTGTATTTCAGCTAGAAGACTTAAATAAAATTATAAGGAAGGGCAACCAGATTTTAAAGCATTTGAAGCAAATTTTAACTCTGTTGTAATATAGATTTGGATCTATGAGTTGCCTTTAGAATATTATAATGTGGGTATTTTAAAAATGATAGGAGAAAGTATGGGACCTATACTAAGGCTAGATACCTTCACGGCTCAGACGGAGCTTGGACGGTTTGATAGGTCGTGTGTACAGATCAACACGAACTGGCCTCTAACAGACACTAATAATTGACGGTAAATAAAATATAGTTCACAGTATGAAGGTAATCGTTTATTGTCTTTTAATTGGGGTTGTGTTGGACACTCAATGAGATTATGTCCAAGTTTGATTACAGAGGGTGAAAATTTGGTAACAAAGGAGAGCCGAAATCTAAGGCATTCTGGGAATTGTTGGAAAGAACAAGAAAATGAGAGAGGCAATGTGTTTTCAAGTGATCAGCAACAAACAGAAAAAAGGGAACACGTGGAAGGGATAAAAATACGGAAACTATGAATATAAGCGTGCAAGAAGGAGCTGACCACATGGAGGACAGAAAAATAAAAGGAGACTTATGCAAACATGCAAGTTGTTAAAGAATCATGTGATGAGCATTATTGACAATGGGTGCTAGTTCAGAGAAAATCATCTATCAAGCGCACGCAAAGGAATAAACTAAAAGAAAGTGAAAAATAAGGATTATAGAACATTACTAATAATGAGTTTAAGCCGTCAAAACAAAAACCAATTGTAAGAGCTGGTGGAAGAGTAGATAAAGTTTGCCAAATGGCAAAAGAGAGTCAGCAGGGTATGCAACTGTGGGACCAAGAGAAGAGAGGATTAATTCCGGGAGTAATATAAAATATAGATTACCAAAAGATGAGAGTATTCTGGTGGCGTCCAGGCATAATGAGGGGAACAGTGACACCTCTAAAGCCTCATTAACTGATTCACGTACTGCTCAGGAGTTTATATTTGCTTCTTTAGTGCCTCCACCTTGACAGAAGCAACAACGTAGAATAACCACCATCAGGAAATTAGCTAGGAACAAACACGAGGATAGAGACAAAAATGATATTGCAATTTAGCATGTGGATCTCGCTACCCGGTTTAGAAGAGACTTGGGTAGACAGCAACTATTGGAAGATGTACATGGAAAAGGACAACAATGTGGAGAGAGTCCTAGTGAACTTAGAGGACATGAAAAGGCCACAGGGAGAGATACAACCGGATTATAAAGTTCCTCTTATCAAAGTTGCAATCTCGGAACTAAATAGCACCACAACAATGACAAGGGTAGGGCAGATCATCCAAGCCAAGAAGGAATTTTATGTCATGATACCTGTAACAGTGGCCTCGGAAGAGTTCAGTCCGGACAAGCAAATGGCGTAGTGGGCAAGGACCTTGGGACTGGTAGTGGACCAAATTTTCAGCAGTGCATTGTTGCTGCCTCCCTAGATCCCCGTTCCAGAAACATTCAACCTGAAGAAAGGGATGACTAGGTCGTTACTCTTTCAAAACCGAGAGGAAACTCTGTCTTTGCTAAACACCAAGAGAACACCAGCAGATGTCCACATGGAAATATTGTCACAACTCGCTCCAAATAATGAGGTCATCTGTTATAATATAGTGGCTACACAAATGCACAATAATCTGCAACCCATAATGGAGAGGCCTATTAGAATATTAATCTGGAATGTAAGGGTCTTAAATGCTGACGGAAAGTAGGCAGCTGTTATTCGAGCCATTGAATACTATCAACTAAATGTATTAGCTCTGCTATAAACTAAGATGGACGCTGACTCTGCTTATTTCTTTATTACCTTACTGATCTTGTTGGCTATGCATGTGCTCACTAACAGGATGCTAGGGGAGGCATGTTGCGATTATGGAGGCCAAGAATAATTGAAGTGAAGGTTTTTGGCCAATCAATTCCAGGAGATCCATGCTACAGTCAAGGTTAGTCAAACAAATTTAAACCGGTTTCCTACTATTGTCTATGCTTCTAATGACTTAAATGAGAAGATGGAATTGTGGAATAATATTAGGCAAATTACTGAAGAAATTAATGATCAACCTTCGATTGTGGCTGGAGACTTTAACGATGTAACTCATGAATATGAATGTTGGGGAGGAAACTCTCCTAAGAAAAAGGACTTTCCATTATGTTAACTGTATGAGTGAACGTGGTTTAACTGATATGAGATTTATTGGTCTTACATTTACTTGTCAAATGAACAGAAATTATCTAATTTAGTGCAGCATAGGCTAGATTGTGCATGGTGTAACTCGAGTTCGAGGAGTCTTAACCCTGGGGCCCAAGTATCTCATGAAAGGAAATGGCCTTCTAATCATAAAGCTTTATTGATTAAAACTCATCCTATTATAAATTTGAAAGGTAAATCACGGCCTTTAAGATTTCAACCCATGTGGTTTCTTGAATCTACATGTATATCCCCAGTAAAAAAAACCCGGCTAAATGCTAATTGAGATATTCTTATTACCCTAAATTGTTTGATTCCAAACCTAAAAAGTTGGAACAAAGAGGAATTTGGATTAATACCTCAACAAACGAAATACAACCCTCAAATGGTTTAATACTACTCGTAAAGTAGTTAAAGCAAGAGCCACATTATGTATTAATTAAAGAAGAATGGCAAGGAAATTAAAAGCTTGAGCAAAATGGATCAAGGATGGTGAAAGGAATACATCTTTTTACCATGCAAAAGTTCAAGCACGAAGAGCTAAAAACCGAATTATGGGATTAATGGATGATTAAGGAAATTGGACATTTGAGGAAGAGTAAATTATAGAACATATCACAAATTATTTTCAAAAAACATTTACTTCCCAAAAGATACAATGTTAGGTCTAGTAATCCAATTAAGGAATCATTTTGATATGAGTTAAATGATCATGAAAAGCAGGAATTGAGCAAGCCTTTGCAAAAGAAGGAAAAATTTTAAAGGCTCTATTATCAATTGGCTCTTGGAGGTCGCTGGGGAAAGATGGATTTCACTCCTTTTTCTTCAAGAAATGTAGGGATTTTCCAAGGGATTTAGTTATTCATTGTATTGAAAATATTTTTAGAACTCAAAAGATTCCAAATGTTTTGAATCAAACACAAATCTTCCTTATACCAAAGCATCTGAAAGCAAATATAATCATGATGTTTAGACCCATTGGGTTGTGCATATCACTTTATACAAAATTATTACAAAAATTTTGGTTTTGAGATTAAGGCCTTACCTAAATTCTCTTATTCATCCAATTCAATCAAGTTTTATTCCAGGTCATAAAGCTATAGATAATTATATGTTATAAGAGTTATTATATTGCTTTTAGAAGAAAAATTCTTAATACAGCTGGATGATGATTAAAATTGATTTGAAGAAAGCATGCAATACAATAGAATGGGATTATATTCATTAGGTTCTTAAGAATTTAAATTTCCTAAATTGGTGGATCAAATTGATCATGGAAATTTTAATTTGAAGTAAGTCATGGCATAAGATAAGGTGACCCTAGATCCCAATACTTGTTTATTATAATGGAATTTTTTAGCAAAATGATTGAACAGGAAGTGAGAGCAAAAAGATGGAAGCCTTTTAAGATAGCAAAAAGCAAGATACAACTTTCCCATATGTTATTTGCATATGACATTATTCTTGTGGTAAGTGCAAATACCAAAAGTACAAATGCAATAAAACAAATTTTAGAAACCTTGTTGCAACAATTTGATTTGAAGGTGAACAATCAAAAAACTTCAACACTTTTTTTCTAGGAATACTCCTAACCATGTGCAAAAGATATTATAAGGATATGTCCATTTAAAAGGGTAGAAGGTTTTAATTAATATTTAAGGTATCCTATGAATAATGGTCTTAATCCAAAAGCATCACATATGGACTCCCTTATACATAAAATGTAAAGTAAACTTGAAGTGTGGAAAGTAAGAAATTTGAGTATGGCTGGGAGGTTGGTATTAGCAAAGGCAATGCTGGAAACAATACCAAACTACTATCTGCAAGTGATGAGGATACTTAACAAATCCTTAAGCAAAATCATGGACATCATTCAAAACTTTATTTGGAACGGAGTATCAAATGAAAACAAAGTTTGTTGGATAAATTGGGACTAAACCTAAGGAAAGTGGAGGTTTAGGTTTGATTGATTTAAGTAAGTGGAATCAAGCTTAGGCAGCAAAACGGTATTAGGAATTTATGAATAGGAAAATTCTATGGATTCCGGTACTCAAGGCAAAATATAGGAGACTAAGAAATCATATCTGTGATGAAACCAAAAATACAAGGTCTTTTCAAGTCAAAGATTTTATTGCGTACATAAAGGTGGATTCAATAGGAAAAGCATTATATGTTAGAAAATGAAAATTTTATCAAATTTTGGTGGGATAATTGGGGATTGAAGGGTTCAATTTGACAGCTAGTAGTAGGACCACTTAACAAAGATGCTATAAACTTGTCTGTTAAAGATTGCTTAATAATTGAAAACGCTTGGAATGAAGACAAAATAGGATTCCCAACATCGGATATCCTTGTAGAATATCTTGGTCCAATTTATCTACGACGAGAGGTGGATGATGTTCCTTCCTTTTGCATGGAAGCATGGATTAAAAAATCCTTAAAAAGCTTGTATACATTCTTATTGGAGGGAAGCTCAAATGAATATAGCTAGAGATGGATATGGACTTCAGCATTTCCATCGAAAATAAAGTTATTTTTATGGAGATTGATATATGATAGTTTTCCCTCAATTATAAACTTAAGGAAAAGGCACATTAAGTTAGATGCGTCGTGTCCTTATTGTCAAGATCTTAATGAAGGGACTTGCAGCATGTGTTTATAATATGTCCAGGAAAAGAATCAATTTACAAGAGATGCGAGAAACATTCATACAAAACTCACTAAACATAAATGACCGGATGAAAGTAAACCATTATTTGTCAAAGAATCAAATGAGTTATAATTGATCACCGTGTTCATTTTGCTTTGTTGTTATGTTATGGTATGTTTGGTTTGATCGAAACGATAAATTATTCAAAAGTAATTCATTTGCAGATGTGATACATTATGAAATAAGACAACTTGCTACTGAATATTTGGTGTATATGCGTAAACATGCTAATATAACACAGTATCAAGTGAATTGTTTACAGTGAGAGGCACCAAGAATGAATTACTCTAAGTTAAATACTAATGCTTCAGTTAATCCAGAAACAAAACAAGCAACAATTAGGGGAGTGTTGAGAGATGGGTATTTGAATTTAGGAAGCATGTTGGTTGTATCAATGTGATAAGTGTTGAATTATGGGCTATGTTCTTTGTTATTAAATTATGCCCGCAGCAAGGTTACTTTCATATAATTATTTCCACTGATTTAGCTTTAACAAAAATTTTCTTAACATAAGACACTAATATCAAGTTGAAATATTGCAATGTGATTCATGCTTGTAGGAACGATCCTTACAAGCAGCAGAGTTACTAAATTGAGGCAAAATCAAGGGAGTGTAACAAGGTAGCTGACTGGATTGCAGGATACATGCAAGGAATGAAGCGGGATGAAGTTTTTTGGGATAAACCACCACCACATGTATGGAATTTTTTGGAGGCTGATGTTCTATGTTATGGAATAGATAAGTAGGAAGCTACTATAAATAGAACTAGTTGTACTAGCTCTAATTTTGTTGCTACAGACGAGCAGTGTATGTTGTATAACTAATGTACTTTTGTTTCATGTTAATATATTGAATGAACTTATTTTTATCTAAACAAAAAAAAAAAAAAAAAAAACACAAACCAATAAGAATAACTACGGGAGGAAAAATATTTAATAAATATTACTCACCACATATATATATATATATATATATACATCTTGTGGATAATTAACAATAATATTGAAACATATGATAACATAAGTGATAATTTTTAGAAACTTGATATTTTTACTACTACGTGAACAATAACTATTACGAGCTATATATTAGGTATATATTCATATGATTCGTGAGCCCATTTAAATATCCACGACTTTTCCTATGAACGAATTCGATTCATACGGTGAAATTAAGGCTCACCCTTGCAATGCCTATTTTTCCATGTTCGTGGCTTAAGTAATTACTTCTTCTTGATAGGGAATAGTGGAAGCTACTTAATCTGAAAAAGAGAAAATTATTTGTGTTTTGGAACTTTTACAACAAAATTATCGTATTTTTTTCTTAAAACATGTAGTCCGTGTTTCACTACTATTTATTAATTTTAATTAGAGGCACATGTCAGCTTCTACTTGATTTACATGTAATCAATTTATATAATATAATATTATCCTCATTGAATGGAACAAGTTCAATATCCTTCTTCCTCAAATTTGTAATATGATAGTAGGCAAAGGAAATATATATTACTATTAACATATATTTAATTTAATAAAAGTTAAAAGTTGCAAAAGATTTAAAAAAAAAAAAGAAAAGAAAAGCAGCAGAAATTCTCAAAAAAATAAAGCTATTGATATTGTCGATCGTTTCTAGCCAACTAATGGCAAGGGAGACAAGTGATGGTGGGCAATACCCCACCATGAGGGGAAGTCGCACAATTTGACAGGCTTATTTTGATTTTTTGTTTCTTTCTTATAAAATTTAGAGTGGTGGGTTAATAACCAACTTAAAATGGTGAATCATAGATTGAAGGTTGTTGCCCACCATCCTCTACCCTTTGGTGGCCAGCAGTGACACACAACATTAGTCATTAATAGATTCATTTATTTATTGTGAATGTTTTCTTTTTTCCAATGAATTTTCTGCAATTTCTTTATTAAGTTATATGTATATTTAATATAACATCATATTATAGAATTAATTATTTAAGCACTATCATGTCCCTAATTAAAATTAACAAATAGTTGGGAAAAAAAAAAGGTCATGTTTTTGCAAAAATCCCAAAACGTAGGTCATGTTTATTCAACTTTCTATTTAAAAAATGAAAATTATATGTAAAACCATAGAAATTTAAGCAATAATAATAAGAAAGGATTGAAAAAGGACCACAATCCAATAAGGTTATAAGAATACTTTGAATGTAAACACTTTGAGGAAGCCGAATCCAAGCTGGTTGGCGATATCATGCACTGACTTTTCGATGCCAAGATTGATGATGAATAATGACGTTATTCAAGTAACCACCAGTCAACAATTTAGTAGGTCTGTTTTTTTTTTTTTTTCCTTTTCCTCCTCTCTTTTGATAGAAAGGGCCAAGCATCTACTGCCCATGCATTAACATAAAATCATCTCACATAACAGAGGTCCACAATTTAGTGGGTCTTTTTTTTTTTTCCCCTTTTCGTCCTCTCTTTTGATAGAAAGGGCCAAGCATCTACTGCCCATGCATTAACATAAAATCATCTCACATAACAGAGGTCCACACAGTACACATAGTGGGGAACCTCGGAGTGCATTGCTCCCCTGTAATTAGGGCCAGAAAAATGATCATGGTAAACAAAAGGCAACAGGCTAATGGGAGGATTTGAAAGACTATTTCCACAGCTGCCTCATTCCTTGATTTCCTGCAAGCTGGTGTGTCCCACTGCTTTGGCTTTTCTATTTACGAAAGGCAGTTGGATATGTTCACATCAGGATAGACTTTCCTTAACACACGAGAACAACCGGAAGAAATTTAGTTACTCAACCTGCTTTTGCTGGAAAAATCTCTACCTGTTCTTCTTACCATCAAGATACTCCTATTCTTGTTTGAAACGAAAAATCATAAATATATTTATGTTTAAACATTTAGTCCACTCTAGCTTGCTCTTCAAATAATACATTTTAGGGTGTCCTTTTTAACTAAATTAAGTTTATTGAGAATAGGACTTCAGAAATTTATCTGTATTACATAGCTGAGAAAGAGAAGCAATCGACTAGGTTGCCTTGGAAAGCCAATCCGATCGACGAAGTGAGCATATTGGTCAATCGACTTAAGTGCCTGATTGATTGCCTCACATATTTGGTCGATTGAAAATTAGTCAATATAGTATTTTTAAGGTCACCCTTTTTCTTCGACATGTAATCTCTCCTAACTTAGATTTGAGATTTTATTTTTTTATAAAATCCCCCTCTTTTGTCAGCTATCATATTATAATTTTTGAAAAGGAAGGAATCGAATATAATTTATCTCATTAAAATATTTAGTGTTCATACTATTAAATTATAAAGATTTAGCGAATTTAAGAATTAAAATTATGATCCCATGAAATATTTTATCAATTGTCTAGCTAAAATTATTCCTATTATCTCACTTTTCCAAACTCCATTTATGTTTTTAGATTTATAATTAAATTCAAGAAATTCCCTATTTATCATGAGTTTTTAAGTCTAGTTTTAGAAGTAGTCTTCAAGTTTATATTTTGATATCAAAACTATTTAAGACATGTTTTTTTCTTTTTTTAATTCTCGTATTGCATAATGGTAAAACTAATTTGATACTCCTCTTCTATAAGCTTATTTCTGTGTGTGCATGTGCGTATTTTATTTTATTTTTTTACCACAAACCTATTTTTGTATTTGATTGGTAAAATTTCTATTTCATGAAATTATTATAGTTATGAAATGAGGAAATATAATAAAGAGTAGCTATCCTTTGAATTTTTTTAATAACATATTTTCTTATGTATATATGAAACCTTAAAGAAACTATAAAGAATTATCTTTACTTCTCCGTTGCACTCCATTAGAAGGGGAGCTCTATTCCTACTTTTTATGCAACTAGCGTTGAAATATGGCTTTCATATTTTTAAGTCTTTGTTCTATGAATTGAAAATAAAAATTTAGGCTTTTGAGGATTTGACTGGACAATATAATATTTGATTTTCCCCCTTCTCCCTATGACGGCAATCGGTTTCTTACCAAAGCACATTGTTAAAAAGTCATAAGGTCCTATTTATAGATCTTTGGATAAGGTTTACATGAGTTATATCTTAAAAAGCTTTTTAAATGTAATTCAAATATCCTCACTAATTGTTGTATTAAAGGTTAATGATTTGCTCTTTTCTTTATTAACGTTTCTTAATAAATTCCTCTTTCCATTATTAAAGATTATAAATAAATTTTCATTTTCTATATTTAGTATTATTCCTTTTTGAATATATGTGTCTAAGTTTCGAGTTTATAATTTATATTACTTTCCGTTGTATTATTATTTAGATCCCCTTTCTAGTTGCTTTAGTAGAATGCCCATTTAAGGGTTGAATTTATTTTAAATTATGACTTATCATGATTGTAATTTCATAATCTACTGACTCCACACTTTACTTTATCTTGAGGGAGCTATTATAAATATTTAGAGCATTTTGGCATAAGGAGATTGTACTATTTATTTTTATTATTATATTAAGTCTATATAGTTTATTCGATTTCTAATTTCGTGTTGATTCACGGTCTTTTTCCTTTTTCTCTTTTTTTTTTTTTTTCCCTTTTCCGAGATTTCTCTTATCACTTAAGCTCATTAAATAATCACTGATATTTTCATGTAGTGCATCTTAAGGTTGTCCGTACCTTATCACAATAAACAGAACCACATGGCTTGCCATAGAATAGTCTCCTTCCACGTTAAAGAACACAGTTAGGGTGAAAATTAAACAAAGTTCCCACGTAGCTTCTTAAAAGCTATGGTTGACCTCAAGTCAATGGTTTCATACGCGTAACATAAGAAAGACTTCTTATAATCTTTTTTCCAAGTCGGGTGAAGCATTTTTCTTTTTCTTCTTTTGTCTTTTTCTTTTATTTATAGTCAAGGCGATATTTGTTTGAACGTAAAAAAGTATTGGGAAATCGTAAATTAACTATTGACAACAATAGCACTCCACTGGGCTAGTCACCCATTGATGTCCCACTTCAGTCTCTTTCATCTGTTTTTCTCCATTTTTTTTTCGCTTTTTTAAATCTCCAGCGGCAGAGAATTTCGCTTGCCACAGAACATGATATTAGTGTTTTACGTTTCTGCTTTCCTCAACCCTCCTTTCCTGTTGCCAAGAACCATTGACTACGTTTCCTAAAACAGAAAGCCGATACGGTTTTGATCATCTCACGCCTAACATGGCGATTTCTAGTAGCTTTAACAAGATGGAAGAGGTTCTTCTTCTCTTACTACTGCTCCTGGCCTTCCTCAACACTTACAGTATTGAAGCTGCCCCCACTTACCTATATAACACTTGTGACGGCGGTAACTACACTGCCACCAGCA
Organism: Lumnitzera littorea; assembly: GCA_024138015.1. NCBI lineage: Eukaryota > Viridiplantae > Streptophyta > Magnoliopsida > Myrtales > Combretaceae > Lumnitzera > Lumnitzera littorea. The sequence continues at coordinate 100,415,652 of JAMXBB010000008.1, forward strand.
CTTACGGGAAGAACCTAAACACAACACTCTTTTCCCTGTCAGCCATCAACAGCACCAACGCCATCGCCACTGGGTTCGCAAACACCACCGCTGGCCAAGCCACACCGGACAGCGTATATGGCCTATATCTTTGCCGGGGTGACGTTAGCCCAGCTGTGTGTGGCGATTGTGTAAAGACAGCATCCCAGGAAATAATCCGAAGATGTCCTGGTAATAAAGTTTCAATCATATGGTACGATGAGTGCCTGTTGCGTTACTCCAACTCGTATATATTCGGCTCTGCTGCAACGGAGGGTGGTGTTACCATGTACAACACAATGAACGTTACCGATCCGGATGAGTTTGGTCAGTTGGTTGAGAAAACAATGGGTGAAGTGGCTCAAGATGCTGCTAATAGTGACACCGGGAAGAAGTTTGCGGTGGGGAAGGCTAACTTCACGAGCTTACGCACGCTGTACACGCTCGCACAGTGCACGCCAGACATAGCAGCAGAGGATTGTAACCGCTGCCTTGTACAAATAAGTGGACAACTTCCATTAGATAAGCAAGGAGCGAGATTCTTGGCACCTAGCTGCAACGTCAGGTTTGAGTTGTACCCCTTTTATAATGAATCTGCCGTGCCTGCTCCTCCACCAGCACCACCACTGGTTCAGCCTCCTTCTCGCGCTCCTCCTCCAGTAACAAGTAAAGGTAATGATAGATCTATACTATTGAATGATGTCCCATGCCAGATTGAACTAAAAGAACTTTATTTCTGTTGCCGCTTGACATGAACTTAATTGTTATAATACAGATTTCAGCTACAGCCTTTCTAACTTGCCTCTCATAATTAATATTTATTTAAATTTTTCATTCAATTCATTCCTGCTACCCTGCTCTAATTTCAAATCAATTGTAACTGTTGAAGTGAAATCCGTCATAGCAATCATTAACATTTTTCATGACCATTGAACAGTTGGCATAAATGTTTATAGAAGTATTTCAGGCTGAATTCCTGGCAAATAATGGCGATTGGCATCTATTATGTTCTTGAAATAATGCTTTACATTATGAAGCACATAAGTTAGGGAAATCAGGGGGAGTGGATTTTGATGATTTCTGATAATGAAATAAGTTAGACCATAGCACAAAATTTACTGGGTCTCAATTTTCAAAATTTCACTATAAAATGAGGCTTCGTTTCAAAACTAACCTAATTATCCGTGCAGGAAGAAAGATGTCAACAGCAGTTATTGTTGCCATTGTGGCACCAATCGCAACTGGAGTTGTGTTCATTCTCGTAGCATGTTGCTTCATTCGAAGAAAGGCAGCGACAGAACATACCATCATAGGTCCAGATGATAGTGGTAAGCAGCACGCCTCATGTTTCATGCTCGTTAAACGATCTTCATTCTTCAGTTGCCTTTCTTTGCAATTGCAAACCGCAACTTGTATAAAATTTAATATGATTTCCCTTTAGCAGGTATGGAGGACATGAGCAGTGCCGAATCATTGCAATTTGATTTAAGCACAATACAAGCCGCCACAAACAATTTCTCTACTGACAACAAGCTGGGTGAAGGTGGATTCGGTGTGGTTTACATGGTAAATGATTGTCTATATCCCACGGCTCACATACCCTTTGGTTAGAAACAGTCAATCATAGGATTACTTGGAAAAAAAAGAGACTGTGCATGATTATTTGAGAAAAAAAATGCAGGGTACTCTGCCAAACGGAAAAAGGGTGGCTGTGAAGAGGTTATCACGTAGCTCAGGACAAGGTGCTGATGAATTTAAGAATGAAGTTGCAGTGGTTGCAAAACTTCAGCATAAGAATCTTGTGCAGTTGTTTGGATTTTGCTTGGAAGAAGAAGAAAAGCTTCTGGTGTATGAATTTGTGCCCAACAAGAGTCTTGACTACTTTTTATTTGGTTAGTTCAATAACCAATGTATCTAAAGGCTTAAACTTTTAGATTAGCTTACTGTGTATGTAATGTTTATTATATTATAGGAGTAGGAAGTCAATAATTACGATCTATGGACACTCATTTATCCTCAATTTAATTTAGTGGCAACAGTTTAAAGCCATGTAGAAACCGATGATTGCTTAACATATGAAAGACCGGATTTAGTTTCTACTCAAGAAAAACATCATTTAGATGATATTTAGTTCATCTTTTGAGATCCTATCAAACTAGTCACTTAGATAACATGTCTTTCTTAGTAAGTTCTCCATTACGACCTTATAGACCATTTCTCAGTGCCGATCTTGTTTTATGCAGATCCAGAAAAGCGAGTACTATTAGACTGGAATAGACGCTACAAAATTTTGACAGGCATCGCAAAAGGAATGCTTTACCTTCATGAAGATTCCAGGCTTCGGATTATACATCGTGATCTCAAAGCTAGCAACGTTTTACTTGATAGAGAGATGAATCCAAAGATTTCTGATTTTGGCATGGCAAGGATTTTTGGAGTGGATCAAACACAAGGAAACACAAGTAGAGTAGTTGGCACATAGTAAGTTCAATCCCTATATTTTGCTTGATCTGAGCATGTGTGTTTTGATCTTACCATCTTTCTGGGTTGTAGTGAGACAACAAAAGTTCTGGAAATTTTTCCCATTTGCAATTCCACTTTGAAATAAATGGATTCTTAAATTACTACATTTGATTTGCAATTGATTGATTACTCCATCTTGTTTTGTTTTTTCTCCAAACAGTGGTTACATGCCTCCGGAATACGCAATGCAAGGTCAGTTTTCTGTAAAGACGGATGTCTATAGCTTTGGAATATTGCTTCTGGAAATAATAAGTGGTAAGAAGAACAATTTTGTGGAGCAGTCTGATTGCACCGAGATTCTTCCAAGCTTTGTAAGTTGAATTTCACTATTCTTTTCACATCCGATCTTTACAATGGGGACAAAGGTTCGAGAAGTTTATGGTGATTTATTGAAATTTCTTGCTAGGCTTGGAAACATTGGAGAGATGGTACGCCTTTGGAAGCAGTAGATCCACTATTAGGAGATTCTCTTCAAACGAGTGAAGCTATTAGATGTATTCACATCGGCTTACTATGCGTTCAAGAAAATCCAGCTGATAGACCTACAATGGCTACAATTGTTCTTATGCTTAATAGTCAGACTGTTTCCATGGCGGTGCCTCAAGAGCCAGCATTTTTCTTTAACACTAGGACAGGGAACCCTGAAATGATGTATTCAAAAGCTTCAAGCTCCGATCAGTCAACTTCCAAATCAACACCCTTATCGGTAAACGAGGTATCCATCACCGAGTTATACCCACGATAGAAGTAGACATGTCCTGTTTCTCAAGATAGGTCGCCTTGCTTTGGACAAAGTAGATAAATGGTTCACCGAGCTTTTCAAACCAATGCTTGGATGGTATTGAGAAGGAGCAAGTTTCCAACTCTGAAGATAGAAAATATTCCAACATCCTGCTTCTTAATATTATAAAGTTTAGCATTTGTACGATTCTAATGGTATTAGCAATGTTTTTCCTTTTTTTTTTTAAAAGAAAATAAACTTTCTTGTTTAGGTACAGAACAATATTGATTTGAGTATGTGTTTGTCTCATGAAAGCGCTTTTCGAATATTTTTATGTTTATTATAATCAAAGTATAAAATTACTACGAGATTTCATTATAGTACTTTAGAATTGATTTTAGATACTTAGTGGCAAATGGTGGAAGAGATCAATATTGGTTGGCAACAATGAACAATTATGGAAAATATTGATTGATAAAAAACATGACGAAAATGGTTTCCTTTTTTTTTTTTTTTTTTTGAGTACATAAATATGATTTTGGGGGAAAAAAGGCATCTAAATAGTTTTTCTTATTTTCCAATGATGGCTAACTGTGGCAACCAATTACCACCTTGTCTTTCACAATCACTTACCACTTAAAGTTTCTGTTAAATATGTTTTTACTAATATTATTATAATGATATTTAATAATTCCTAAATGATCCATTGTTAAAACTCAATACATCTCCCATGATAGATAAGGGCATGGAAGATGAAGAATTCTGTTCAGTACTAATCACCAACCAGCATAATCAATTTTTTTTTTTTTTAAATAATCAATCATATTTTATATCGCTTACATCAATTTCCAACTTAGCTAAAATTTAACAAGAATTCAAGAATGGCCACATAAACAAATCAACAAGTCATCATCAGTATCCTTCAAACTAGTATCTGTTGATGAAGTAAAGAAAACTATTATGTCCGTGTCTGACGTGCATTTTGGTAATTTTCTACTGCCTCCACATCCCCTGAAAGTTATCGAACCCATGTTATAATCATCGTTGCCAACCGAGTACTGCTCAAATGATGCTGAAGTCCAAAGGGTAAGTACAAGGACAAATAAGCAATGCTTACTTTATTCGATGTTATCAAGAATCACCGCCTTTTACAGCACTTGTTAGTGTAGTCATATAAATATATATATTTAACTTCAGTCCATGTATCGTGTCCCTAGCTTAAAAGACGTGACTTATCTGCCACAAACTCCTAAATACAAGTACCACAATCTAAGATGGCTAGTCATAACATTCATTGTATATTATATGAAGGACTGTAAATTGATTTATTTTTTCAATCAACAACTCTTCATGCGATATAAAAGATTATTATTATAATTAACAATCTAGAGTTAGGTAGATGTAAGTAATATCATTACATAATTATGATTACAATATTATTAAATTATAATTAACACATATTTAAGATAATTACAAATAATAAGTCTGTAATACTTTAAATTACAAACTAATAAGACTTTACATTACATATTAAGGTTTAGAATCTAAATACATTAGTATAAGTTTACTCTCATCACTAATTTTACTCTTACATCAACCCATTGATGAACTGCTAACCTCGAGCATCTTACGGCCCGGATCCACAAACAAATTGCCTTACACAAGCAAACTACAGAAGTATAAGTTAACTAACTTAGTAAGATATTCTCTCAACAATACAACAAATAAGTTATACAATAATTTAAATCAATCAAATGAATGCATAAACAATTAGTATACCATACTAATACATGTAAATGACTAGATACTATATGCAACTCAAATTTAACACTCTCCAAAGTTAGGATTGGAGATACATCGGCACTAATTAGATCTAGGTATCATAATAGAACTTACATAACAACAAAACTCCGCATTTCGTATTCAAAAATATAATGGTATATCTATTTTCAAATTTAGTCAAAACTTAGTTCTACGTATGGTTATAAGTAAGTTTACACAACCCTCACTTACCCTTAAACGAAGGCATCTAGATTTGACTCTTAGTTGGGTGGTTGGCGCCTTTAACGCCTAATATTCCCATAGGCCAAGGTAAAGTTATATCGTATGTGTGAACCATACGAAAACACTATAATCACAAATAATCAACCTATATATGGCCTTTTGCTATCTCTGTGTGATATGACGGCCGTAATTAGTTACGCAATGCATGATTATACATGTTTTAATTTAGTTCATGTAAGTCAAATGATATTAAGTCATTCAAGTCGGATAATGTTAAGTCATTTTAATCAATGATCAATAAAGTCATAAATAGATCAGTTCCTATCAAATTTACTATGCAGCAAACATTATAGTATTATACTTTAAAGTAAATTCACTAGTGATAAGCAGTATCACACATAAGCATATCTCAACCTCATGCAACATTTCAATTATTAATAACAATTTATATTTACTATTTACATACACAAGTATGTACAGAATCATTAAGAATACTCGCTCTAACATCCTCAGAGTCAAGGATCATAATAATCAGCTAGTAAGTTGGTGTCAATATTGTGATCACTTGATATTAAGGGAATATGAAAAATAGTAAACGTAGGAATTAAATAACTAAACTAGTATTGTATTTTGTACTGTCTACTTAAATTAGCTATTTGATTATATAGATTATCGATTTGAGCTTTTTACTTAATCATATATAACTTTTTTGATTTAATTCAAATTTTTATAAACTTATAATCCATTTTTATCGTTTTCGAACGTACTTTCTCTTAACAGGGTCCATTTTGGACATTGTAACCCGTAGTTTTAACCGTGATATAAAAATATTACGAAGTTAATTATTTTGACTCAAATAATTATAAAATATAAGTTTTTCTTAGTGTAATTATGATTTTTTTTACTTATTTAAATAGTATATTTTGTAATTTTCTTATTTTAGGTCTATTTTACTATAATTACCCATTTTTACTAATTTTTACGGTTTAAGACTTATTAATTTAAATTTTTCTACTTTATTACTATCATGCCTGAATTTTCGATTTTTTTAAAAATTGATTTCCCCATTTCCGATTAATACTAAATTCTAACCCATTTAATATTAATCCTCGACTAATAAAATTGCAAAATTCTGGATTTTTATTTAGAAAAATTTTTAGAGTCGCCACCCGACTGAAATTGGCAAAAAAGAAAAATCGTAATTTATTGGGTGGATTGATATTGATTTAGCTACTAGTCTTCGATTTCAATTGAATATAAAATAGAGGATTCCGAATTCGAGGGCTAACCTATTAAACCCTAACAGATACTACTATCTATTTACCAAAATTAGGTTTATTCTTCAAATTATAATATTTTTTAATAAAAAACACCAAAAGAAAAAAGAATTTAAGTTTCTACGTATTTTATCGTCACCTTGAAAGTAACTACATACACGTTAGTTGGGATCAGACGATCGTAGTTCTTTCTAAAAACTTTAGTATGTTGGTTTATTTTAATTTTTGAAAACCATCCGAGTTTACCTTATCATCAATTTAGTTTTTCAAAAAGAATCTAAAGAGCCCTAATTCTCGAATGCTTTTACTTTTATAAAAACTCTTTAAAAGTCCTATTTATTTATTTAAAAAAATAGTTTTTTTTTTGTTTTCTATGTGAAGAGTCCTAAAAAAAAAACTAACAACTAAACTAATATATATATATATATATGATATAATTGACTAACTAACAAAATAATAATAATATAATAATAAAAATAAAAATAACTAAACAAATAAGAAAAAAAGAACGGAACCTTGCTTATTGTTTAGCTGTTGTGTCCACTGTACAGTAATGATTGACAATTTATGTACAGAGCTCATCGGCAATTGACAATGACAAGCTTAGTCACGGTCAACAGTGGATGGAGCAGCGGTAGACATCGTACAAAGTGTATCGAATGTCAATGGCTAGCTTGGATGTGTAGATGCTGCTATGGCATGGAGTTGCTACTATTGTTGGCAACAATGGAGCATAGAATAGTGATTAATCGGCATTGGTTCGTGGTCTTATTGTTGGACGGATAGAAGAGAGTGGCTCGTTAGTCAGCATACGAATGACTGAAGTTGATCAGTAGCTTTATGTTATGGACTAATCGAGTGATTTACAGCAGGCTGTTTATGTAATCTGCAGTAAAGTTAGATGGTAGTGTGTTCGAGTCTGATGGTGTTGAGGAGTGGCCACAATAAGGCTGATTAGTGATGATGAAGGGGTTATTGTATAGTCGGTTAGGAATTGTCGTGTTGGTGTCGTGATTAGAGATTAGATTTACTGTTGCACGTGGCTTGGATGAGAGCTCTTGGTTCTGAATCGGGTAATATGGTTATAAACTGTTGTGGATTGGTCTAGAAGTGTTGTTGTTGGTGTTAAAGGTTCGGTGGCCATGTGTTCAAGCGAAAGTGGAGTGAGATTATGAAGGGGGATGCTTATTTCATTGACGGTTTGTACGTGTGAGTCCTCAGGCGATGGACAGTGTTGTGGCATTGTGTGTAAGCTGGTTAGTGGTGTTAGAGTCATGGTCTGGTGCGTGTAAAAGGAGCTCGCAATTGGATCACGTCGAGGCATTGGTGACAAGCAATAAGCCGTGCGGGCAGTATGGTCGACATCAATGGTGTGGTTGATTTAGGTACAACAAATGAAGCACTGCGATCATTAGACTTGTGAAGTGGGTATGGTGGGCTACTACAACGTGTATGGAAGGATTTTTGTTGTGAGCTGCTGGAGTTATGATGACAGTGGAATGTGATGTGGCATTTGTTTTAGTCACTTGTTCAACATTAGCGAAGGGCATTGGTTAAAGATGAAAAAACTGATTTTCCTTTTTGGCATGTGTATGTATTTACAAACCAAAATCAAATCATATCATATCTGTTATATCTAATTTGATAAAAATTAAATTAAATCCGAATTTTTTAATAAAAATCAAACTAGATTAGAATATTCTCTAACGATTCAAATTTGAATGAAGAAGATTTGATTAGATATGATCCTACTTATCCATCTTGCTTTTTGTAAAAAATAAAGATAAAAAACATAGAAAAATAAAAGATACATAATTGTCTAGCGAGATTTGAACTTGTGATCTCAAATTAACTCCATATCACATACTTAAATGTTTATCCATTAAGTTATTGGCCTGTACTTTGATTTTTAATACAATTGAATTATACTTAAAACACTTGACTCACTAAAATAATTATTTAAACTAAGCTAAAACTAAAATTATTTTCTTCCTAAAAAATCTTTGTAATTTTTCTTTTCTCATTTTTTTTTTGGTATTTTCATCATTTGTCAATTTTTATTATTATTTTTTATTACTTTTTTATTATTTTTGAGTTAGAACCTTTTAAAAAAAAAAAAAACTAAAACTAAAACTAAAACGATGACTATTGAGAGGCAAAAAATCGAGTGTCTATAACTGCCTCTCTTTTATGGTGAAGTTTGAGTAAAACTTTACCACAAAGATAAAAGATGCACCGTTTTTACCTCGAGATAACTCTATCCTAAGGGATACTACGACTAGCTAATTAAAGATTTGACGATGATAAGCTTGAAACAAAGAATCACGAGGGTAGTGCCCTTGTGGGCTAGCAAAAACCCTAAAGAGAATAATGAGAACTTGATTGTGCCCCAATGAGCTAACTAACCATAATGGTCAAAGCGCTCCTTGAGCTGGTTAAGATTGAAAAATAAATCGAGAAAACTTGGTTATACCCTAATGAACTAACTAACCAAGACGAGCGAAGCGCTCCTTGAGCTAACTAAAGCCCTAAAATGGATGAGATGGGTAAGCTCTCCTAGATCTGGCTAAACCCTAAAAATGAGAAAACTTGGTCGTACCCTAATGAGCTAGCTAACTAAGGTAGTCAAAGTGTCCTTTAAACTGGCTAAGACATAAGGATAAGGAAACTTAGTCATGTCCTAATGAGCTAACTAACCAAGGCGGTCAAAGCGTCCTTTGAGCTGGCTAAAATCTAAAGGTGAGGAAACTTGGTCGTACCTTAATGAGCTGATTAACCAAGACGGTCAAAGCACCCTTTGAGCTAGCTAAGACCTAAAGATGAGGAAACTTGGTCATACCCTAATGAGCTGACTAACCAAAGCGGTCAAAGCACCCTTTGAGCTAGCTAAGACCTAAAGATGAGGAAACTTGGTCTTGCCCTAATGAGCTGACTAACCAAGGCAATTAAAGCGCCCTTTAAGCTGGCTAAGTCTTAAAGACGAGAGAAGTTGGTCGTACCCTAATGAGCTGACTAACCAAGGTGGTCAAAGCACCCTTTAAGCTAGCTAAGACCTAAATACGAGGAAATTTGGTCATGCCCTAATGAGCTGACTAACCAAAGCAATTAAAGCGCCCTTTGAACTGGCTAAGTCCTATGGACAAGGGAACTTGGTTGTACCTTAATAAGCTAACTAACTAAGGCAGTCAAAGCACCCTTTAAGCTGATTAAGACCTAAAGATGAGGAAACTTGGTTGTACCCTAATGAGCTGACTAACTGAGGCGGTCAAAACGCCCTTTGAGCTAGCTAAAACCTAAAGATGAGAAAACTTGATCATGCCTTAATGAGCTGACTAACCAAGGCGGTTAAGGTACCCTTTGAGCTGGCTAAGACCTAAAGACAAGGAAACTTGGTCATATCCTAATAAGGTGACTAACTAATGCGGTCAAAGCACCCTTTGAGCTGGCTAAGACCTAAAAATGAGGAAACTTGGTCGTGCCCTAATGAAATGACTAACCAAGGCGGTCAAAACGCTCTTTGAGTTGGTTAAGTCCTAAGGACAAGGAAACTTGGTCATACCCTAATGAGCTGACTAACCAAAATAGTCAAAGTGCCCTTTAAGCTGGCTAAAACCTAAATATAAGAAAAACTTGGTTGTGTGCTAATAAGTTAGCTAACTAAGGAGGCTAAAGCACCCTTTGAGTTAACTAAGACTTAAAAATGAGGAAACTTGGTCGTACTCTAATGAGCTGACTAACCAAGGTGGTCAAAGTACCCTTTGAGTTGGTTAAGACCGAAAAATGAGGAAACTTTAATTAGGATAACGCTTCTTGAGCTTGCTAGATCCCTTGAAGAAATTATGAGTTGGGCAACATTTTGTGAGTCGAGCAACTGGAAGCTTAAGAAACTTTGGATTGAGAGCATGCTCCATAGCTGGCTAGCTCCCTAAGAGATTATAAATTAGGACCATGCTCTAGGAGCCAGTTGTCCTAGGAGTTTTTTAAGAATTAAATGTTTTTAGAAATCAAACTATCATCCTTAAGGGGAGACCAAATGCAAATGCAATGTTTTATAGAGCTTAAAACCACTTACCTAGCTTTAGCGATAGTTCCCAAAAAGTCAAATGTTTTCTTGTGCAATCTGATTAGAACCAACGATCTTAATCCATTCCTCTACCTCTTCTTCTTCTTGCTCTTCTTCTTCTTTCTTTTTTTATCTCTTCTTCTTCTAATTTTTCTTTTTCCTTTTTCTCTCTTTTTTTCTTTTTTTCTTTTTCTTTTTTTTCTTTTTTCTTTCTTCTTTCTTTTTTTCTTTTTTCTTCTTCTTCCTTTTTTTTTCCTTTTTGGAAAGCAATTTAGGCCTAAAACAAATGCACATATGCTATACTTAAAGACGCATTCAAGAAGGTGTCTTTAACAAATGAAGCATCTTCATCTCTTGAGCAAAGATGTCACGTCTTGAATTTTCGGTCCAACTTAATCGGTTCTCCATGTAAACCTCTATTCTTAAGCAGGTTTCTACTTATGTACCACCCATTACTCTTCCTGAACATAGCCCTATCTTGAAAAATAGAAAACAAATCTCCCTTCTTGGGGGGTGAACCATAATAAAGTATTAAAAGAATTTTTATCAATAGACATTGTTCCAAGTTAAGTATTTATTTTTTCTTGTGTTTCTTGTGTATAAGGTTTATTTAGATAGAGTGACAAGTGGGGACTTTTAGTAGATTGAGAAAGGGGCAAAAGATATTACCTAATGTCAATGACCATTAGGAATACCAACTTTGCATGTAGAAAATGAAAATGAGATCTCAGTAATACTATGATTGTTTGCATTTCATAATCTAAGCAAAAATTCTATTGATTTTTCAAGGGTAGTACATTTTTAATGAGTCAAGATTTACTGGGTTTTTCAAGTTTGGACCATCCATTTGAGATAGGATTACAGCTCCCCCAAGTAATACTTTCTTGACAATGTAAGGCCCTCTATAGTTCAGAGCAAACTTCCCCTTCGAATCATGTATATTAGGCAATTTTTTCCTCAGCACCATGTCCCTTTGCTCAAAACTTCAGGATCGCACTTTCTTGTTGAAAGCCTTGGCAATTCATTGCTAATAACAGATGTTGTAGCATAAAGCTACCAACCTCCTCTCATCAATCAGATTCAACTGCTCAATTCACTTCTTTATCTAATCAACCTCATCTAATTGGGTTTCTGATAGTATCCTAAGAGATAGGATCTTAACCTCTACTGGTAGTACAACCTCCATTGCATATACCAATGAGTAGGGGGTTGCCCCTGTTGATGTTCTAATAAAAATTCAATAGGTCATGAGTGCAAATGGTAACATCTCATGCCAATCTCAATATGTGACAACCATTTTCTTAATAATTCTTTTGATATTCTTATTGGCCACTTCCATAGCTCCATTCATCTAAGGCTGATAAGGGATAGAATTTCTATGAATGATCTTGAACTGCCGATACAACTCCGACATCAATTTATTGTTTAGGTTTGTACCATTATCAGTAATAATCATCTCTAGTATACCGTATCTAGCTAGTATGTCTCTCTTAATGAACTTGACCACTGCTCCCTTCGTCACACTAAAGTAAGATGAGGCTTTAACCCACTTAGTGAAATAATCAATAGCTACCCATATAAATTGGTGCCCATTAGATGCCTTTAAAGTGATTGAGCCAATGATGTCTATCCCCCACATCAAAAAAGGCCATGGTGTAGATAATTTATGCAATTCTTGAGGTAAAGCATTTATCTTGTTCGCATAGATCAAGCACAAATGGCAATGTCTAACATATTTGATGCAATCTGCTTCTATAGCCATCTAATAATATCCCATCCTCATGATCTTCTTGGTGAGTATGTAGCCATTCATGTGAGAGCCACGTGCTCCTTCGTGCACTTCTTTCATTAGTACCTTTACCACTTTCTCATCTATACAATGTAAAAGCGTACCGTCAAGTGATTGTCAGTATAACATAGACTCGCTTATCAAGTACTGAGCAACCAATCTTCTTATTATCTTCTTATCTTTCTTTTCGGCATCGTTGGGGTATGTTTCATGTTGCAGAAATATTTGGATGTCATGATACCAAGGCTTTTTGTCACGTGAACTTTCCATTGCCAAATAGAAAGCTGGCTTTTCTTCAACTTCAATCTTAAGTAGCTAAATCTCTATTGCTCTCAATATTTGGATCATAGATGCTAAAGTAGCGAAAGCATCAGCGAATTAGTTTTGAACCTTTGGCACATATGCGAATGTAATTTTTTCGAACTTGGCTATCAACTCGGCCAAGTGTTGGTGGTAAGGTACTAATTTGGGGTCTTTCGTCTTATACTCACCTTGAGCTTAGCTTATGATCAACAAGGAATCTCCATACACCTCTACTTCCTATATCTCCTTAGACAATGCAATCTTGAGTCCAAAAATACATGCTTCGTGTTCTGCAATATTTTTAGTACACAAGAAAGCCAGTCTCATAGCTATTGGAAATTGTGTACCTTCAAGAGACACTAGAATTGCCCCAACTCGACATCCAGACACATTAGCCACTCTGTCAAAGAACATTTTCCATCTTGAGGGCTTCTCAACTACTTCACTATCAGAATCATTTTCTGCCGCTAAGATAATTTCATCAGGAAACTCAACTCATGCTTCTTGAGGGGTATCCTTAAAGGGACTCCCTATTAACTAATCTATTAAGGCTTACCCCTTGACTGAACCTTGGCTCATATACTTAATGTCAAATTCTGTTAGTAACACCTGCCACTTTGAAACTCTACTGATGAGAGCTGGTTTTTCTGCTAAGTACTTCAAAGGATCGAATTGTGTTATCAACTTAATTTGATAGTAAAGTGTATATTGTATGAGCCAATGCATAACCCAGACCAATGCACAATAGATTCTTTCGACTTCCGAGTATTTTTACTCCCCTTTTGTGAACTTCTTGCTCAAATAATAAATGGCTTGCTCTTTCCCTTCTTCATCCTTCTAACCCAGCACAGACCCTATAGATTCGGGCAATATGGTCAGGTATAAGAACAATGGCTTTCTAAGCTTAAGAGCCACCATTACTAGTGGATTCATAAGGTATTCTTTAATTTTTGTGAAAGCCTTTTCGCATTACTCATCCCAGTTGATCCTTGCATTCTTCTTTAACATCTTAAAAAAAAGGTGGCATTTGTCTATTAGCTGCAATATGAAGTGGGCTATGTAATTTAAACACCCCAATAATCCTCGTACTTCTTTGAGCGTACATAGAAGAGGTATGTCAATTACAGCCTTAACTTTATTAAGATCGACTTCAATTCCAAACCCAACAATTTTCTTGACGTCACTCCAAAAGTACACTTCTCTGAATTCAACTTCAACTAGAACTTCCTCAATCTATTAAATAGCTTCCTTAGGTTTTCTATGTGATCTTCCTCTTCCTTGGATTTCGCAATCATATCATAAACATACACTTCTATCTCTTTGTGCATCATATCATGAAAGATCACAACCATAGCCCTCTGATACATTGCCCCTGCATTCTTGAGCCCAAATAGCATCACCTTATAACAAAATGTACCCCCAAGTCGTAACAAAATTTGTCTTAGTCTTATCCTCTTCAAACATCCAAATCTGATTGTATCCCAAAAAACCATCCATGAATGAGAATAGATGATTTCCGACCGTATTATTCACTAAGACATCAATGTGAGGCAATAGAAAATTGTCTTTAGGTTTTGCCTGGTTGAGATCCCGAAAGTCTACACAAACTCTGACTTTCCCATTCTTCTTCATTATTAGAACAACACTAAATACCCATTCTAGGTAATCTAATACCTCAATGAATCCAACTTTTAGTAGTTTCTTAACTTCTTTAATTTTCAGCAAGACGTTAGGTTGAAATCTCCTTAACTTTTGCTTTTTTGGTTTGGTGTCTTCTTGTATGGGTAAACAGTGAACTATGATCAATAGGTCCAACCTTAGCATATTCTCATATGACTAAGCAAACACGTCTTGATATTCAACCAACAATATAATCATTTCTGTTTTTTGTTTCTCTTTTAGATTCCCTCCAATTTTTAGATTCTTAGGATCATTTTCATCCCCCACATTGATTATTTCAATCAATTCATGAATAGTAATTCTACCCAGTTCATGTTTTTACCATTCCTCTTATATATTACTGTGCTCATCGACATCACTTCCGACAACTAACCCAATAGGGCCAGACACAATATCAATATTCTCATTATCTACCTACACGAGGTATTCCTGGTTTTTGCTTGGTTAATTGGATCTAGGCAAAGCGCATAAAGAAGACTGTATATAACCAAAAGAGAATTGAAACACAACAAATGAAAGAAATGAACTGAGATTTTATTGAATGAATGGAAGTGAATCACAAATGAGATAAAGGCCTAATTAATATTTTTTTGAATGAAAGGTTTGACGATACATTTAGAATGATGACTATTGAAAATAAAAATTCAAAAAATACTGACTAAGGGTCACCCTTTACCCTAGGGAAGACCTATTACCTTTCGTCAGGATGAAGAGCCAGTTATTCAAATGGTGCTGGGACTTAGGCAAGCTTGTTGATCATTCATTAGTAGATTATAGGGCTTAAGTCTCTACCCGTACGAATGTCTCCACTAGTAGCGGGAAGGTCATTGGGGCATGGTATGATCTATCGCCTCTCTTGCCCTTCGCTTGTTTCTTTTGGAATTCTTTTGGAATTCTTTTGCTAGGGTGGGGTTGCAGCCAAGACCATAGGTACCAATTTCGCCTTCCCTAAATTCTATTCTTCTGTCTTCTTCTCTCTCGAGACCAGTAATCATGCTTACTTCTTGAAACATCTGTAAGCCTAACACTTCTTGCCCTTCACTTCTTATATAGGGTATGGCCGTTTCCTTGTAAATTTCATAATCTTGATCTCCCAGAATTGTAATCACTTAGCCATTTGAGATAAACTTCAGCTTTTGGTGCAAGCTCAAAGGTATGGCCCCTGCTGCATGAATCCAAGGTCTTCTCAAGAGTAAGTTGAAAGATCTTGGAATGTCCACGACCTAGAATTGAATAGTGAAGTGCTGAGGGCTAATAAATCTATCTCCCCTATATTCTCTCTTTTGAATCCATCAAAAGCCTTGACTGTTGTGGAAGAAGGCCTAATTGCAAATGTATCGATGTCCAACAAATCTAAGGTAGCAAGTAGACAAACGTTCAGTGATGATTCGTTGTCAATGAGCACTCTAGTAATGATTATATCGTTACTCCTTACCATGGTAAAGAATGGTTTCGTATGCTTGTTCCCTTCTTCGCCTAATTCTTCGGCTGAAAAATAAATTTGAGTCATGGCGAGGACGAAATTAGTGACTAGTCCCATCTTTTCAGTTAGAATTTCACAAAGGACCTTCACATCCTTAATGTACGAAATAAAGCTTCCCTGTGCGGTTCAGATGTGATCAACAAGCTCATCAATAATATTTATGTAGGAGTCTTACTGAGTTAGTCCATGATCTTATACTCACTTGATTGGATCATCTTGGTAAAGGCTAATAGCCCTTCAATGTATTCGGGCATCATTTTATCATTGGATTGCCCTAGTGTGGCTTGCCTCTCATGCTCTTCTCTTGGGTGGTAGATCCTTTCCGATTAAGTGATCCCCCTTACCAAAGGACATGGTTTCTCTTTATTTACCAGGTGATAGTTAAATGGGGCAACCTTGTCATTTTTTGGTGCCAATGGTACGTGAAATGTATACCTCTTCACTTTTAGAGCCTGATTGTTGGTATAGAACTCAAAAACCTTAAACTTCTTATCTGAATTAATGACATTGATGGTACAGTCATAAAAAATCGTACCAATCATCAGCTCGTGGTTAGGTAAGGAATTATTATTAACATTAGGAGCCAGAGCTTCTATAAAATCTAACTGCATTGTACCTGTATCTATTAGGTCCTGAATTTTGTTCCTCAGTCTCTAACACACATTAGTCAAATGCCCTACTTACCCATAATGGTATTCACACTTTACTATAGGGCCAAAGATTCTCGATCAGTACCAATCACTAGACAGTTCATACCTTATCAAATTATCTTTTCGCAACTTCTCGAAAACTTAACTTAAGGGGATCGATATCTTGGTAAATTGTCTAAAAGTCCTATTAGCCTGAGGCTGGTCCCTAAGTTATTGCTAAGTCGAAGGAGGATTCGTTCTAAATGTAACTTGAGCATTTGATCTGGCATTTGAATTTACCACGCTGGTTGTGGGTTCTTTAGGCTTGTTGCCAGCTGGTCCAGGACCAGATGACGACACCAATGGTCTTCCATCTGCTGGCTCTTGAAGCTTGCTGGAAGAGACGTCACTTTCAATCCTATACCCTGCTGTTACTACTTCAGCAATACTAGACGAGGCTTGCCCCATGAGATGGGAGAAGTAGGGCCTTTCTAAGGTATTAATGAAAGCTGATGTGAGCTCCTTCTTAGTAGTAGGAGTAGAGATTCTTGTAGCTAAGGACCTCTACCTTTGGGCATATTCTTTGAACGATTCATTATTCTTCTTTCACAAGGTGACTAGATCCATCATAGTCGGAGCAACTTCTACATTGAGCTTATATTATTCATAAAATGCCCTAGCAAGTTTCTCCTATGTATTTATCTAGTTCAGATCGAGCTGGGCATACTAAGTTAAGGCCAGTCCCATCAAACTATCTTGGAATGTCTGTACCATGAGCGAATCATACTAAATGTATTTACCCATCTTCCCGATGTATAACCTGGTATGAAGCTTGGGGTAGCCCGTCCTATTATACTTTTCAAATTCTAGTACCTTAAATTTCTCAAGGTATGCTCCAATGTTGTATGTAGAAAACTTAGTGATCCTTGCCTGTTCAAATCCATCATACCTTGTAAGTGATTTCATCTTTTCTGCTATCTATTACATTAGTTTCTTTTCCAGTTCTTTCAAGCTATCTATGCTAGGCCCTTGGTTAGCTAGTTTTAAGGCCACATAAGTATCAGGTTCGAAGGTCAGGTTGACTTTCGAGTAGACTCCTTCTGACTCAAATGGGTCTTTTGGATATCCATGCTTTACTTCAGAAGCCTGCATATTCTTCCTATAATGGGCCTTAGAGCTTTCTTCATTAGTCAGTGCTATAGCTTGCAACAAAGCGATGCTATCTGCTAAGAAACTCATTTGTTCTACCATCTTCTCCATGGCCCTTTCTATGGAACAGAACCTCAACTCAGAGGGATCATTGATCTTGGGTTCTCTGTCATCTCCTTAAGTAGTGGCCATCCTGGTTTGGGAACGGGTTCTAATTGAACTTTTTTAAAAGAATTGACATTTGGGAGCTATCTTGAGATTTTACCCAAATTGTTAACTCAGTAAAAGGTTAGCATATATTACATTTTTCTAAGAAAAAGTTATTAAATATACGAATGTAGGATGTACAGCACATGAATGTATTGAAAATTAAGAATTGACAAAAGACCTTTAATGTGGCAAAACATAACTAATTTTTATTAATTTTTGCAATTGTGAAGCTTTACATCACTTATTCTATTTAAAAAAGGAATCCTAAAGAAGAAAACATTAAAAGAGTCTAAAATCTAAATTCTAATCTTCTTATGGCTAGTGAGTTCATCTTGAGTCTTCTTCCTCTTTCGGATCTTGGGAGCCTCCTCTTTCGGATCTTGGGAGCCTCCTCTTCTGTCACGCCCCGAAGCGGCAGAGTCGTAACAGCCCCGCCGTGTAAACCACCCTAAGATAGAAGTTGGCCTCACAACCGCTATCCTAGACCTGATCTACACAAGGCGTCCACAACTAACCCGCTTTGAAGAAGACAATTTGTAATTTAAATAAATCGTTTACCTATAAAAGTGAGGAATTATATATATGTTATCATTCAATTATTGCAGTTAAAGTTTACAACATTTCTCTATAGTATATTCCTTAGTTATTACATCACTCGGAAATGAAAAATAATTCTAAAATAAAAACTTAGACCTTAAAATATGTGTTTATTCTTCAATGTTTTTCCTCACTCCCCAGGATCCAGCAGTTGCTAGCTTCTGAGTAATTAGTTGCCGCTTCTTAGCCAGCACCTGCACGACGTCTATAGGGATGTGAGCAACCACAGCTCAGTAAGTAGGGACGGAGGACTTAAAACTATACCATACACACAACCAGGTTTTCAATCACTTATTAAGTGCAATGCATGTGCAAGCAAATGCCATCGCACGACGTTGTCCGGCCCGTCGTGAGATTAGAGAAATTGCGCCCGCTCTAATCCGGGTTGAGGAGTTACCGTTAATGCAACAGCTCACGACCAAACCCAAGCTTGTGTAATGGAGACCTTGCTCCTCCCGCGACTACCTTCGAACCACTGTCTTCATCCCCGCCGCGACCTCCTCTCCTGTCACTTAGTTCGACTGAGGATGAAGAAGGGACCATTTTGCAATCCTGCGCTATCCCTTCCGAAGGGGTCGGTATTTGGCCGGAGAGTCCTAAATCCCCTAATGGGTTGCCATGCATGTTCGATTATGATTACTGGTCGTATATTTAATTAGGTTCAGTTTAGTGTGATCAATCATTACATACAATTCATACAGTGTGTACCAGAGCAACAAACAAAATCATGGCATCACCCATAATCAAGCACATGCATACATTCAACTACCTAACAAGCACAACCAAGCATAATCTTAAGCCTCCAAAAATACAGCAACGTATTAATCCCAACTTACCTCGACTCCTCGCTCGCTCACTCGAGGTCCGATTTGCTCAGGCCATCGCCGGTTATCCCTATAACACGAACGTGGTTTCAGCTTTTCATATAATTGTTATAGGTTCGTTTTATCCTATAATGCTTCTTGTTAGGTTTTGTTTAAGGTTTAATATGCCCAATTATTTAGGTATTAAGTCTTTTACAATCATTCTAGGTTTGGGGTTAGGTTCAGGTTCGGTTTTCGCATCGATTTCTAAACCAGGTTTTTAGTTCGATTTTTTTTTTTTAAGTAGCGTTTTATATTCCAACCCTAGAAATTAGTTTCAACCCATAATGTGAAATTAATCACATTATTTCCCGATAACCTAAATACCATCACTACCCTTTGTCAGTGTTTATTTTACTCAGTACACTTAAATCCATATCAGTGTACCGAATTCACTCCTAATGTGATAAATTTTTACATTTTTTCATATAATTCCATAAATTCAAGTTTCCTATCAGATTTATTGTGCATTTTTATTATTCTCAAAATATCAATTTTTATTATAATATTTTATGTTTATTATATTTTCAATAATTACACATTATGTATTATTGCATATTATGCACATAATGCATTTCTAATATTTCTATTACCCTAATTACCATTTCTAAACACCAATTATTATTTCAAAATGTCTAAATCCATCCTAAATCAGATTTTACTCCAAATTTCCCTAATTTACAAAATTAACTATTTTTTTTTCCTATTACTCATTTATTACATAATTAACCTAATAATTACACCTAACACCCTAAATGCTACATGTATCATACTCCATCAGATTTCCACATCCTAAACCATATAATTATTCACTAAATCAGAAATTAATCATTTAATTACATAATTAACCCTAAATCACCTAATTTTACCATCATTTTAGGGCTAAAAATTAACTTAAAATTTTAGAAAATTAATTTTAAAAAAATGGCTTCATAGCAATGTTCTATGTCACATGAGCATCCTACAAAAAAATTTTGAGCCCCAAACTACATCCCTAAGCCTATTTAATTTCCGGTTTAATCATGCTCGGTTTTGAACAATTTGTTAAGGACCCTATATTTCCAGACATAATTAAACTAAATCAATATTTTTCCCTAAATCTACATACAATAAAACCTTAGAATAACAAGTTTCATAATTTTCTGAGCAAAATAACTAATTTTACAAAATTATACAAGAATTGGGCTGGAATTTGAACTCACCGGTTCGGGTGGCTCCGGCCACCGCGTGCCGCCGTGGCCTTGTCGGCCGGCCTGGGCGTTGCCACCACCGTGTGGTGGTGGTGGCCGTCTACTCTCAGCTCCTCGTTTGATGTGGGTTCCCTTTAAAACCCCTAACTGCACAGTTTTTCTTATTTTTTTTTTATTTTCTGAATTTTCTCTCGAATTTCCAACTCTCTCTAATTTTCTCTGATTTTTATCTGTCCAAATGTGCTCTGTAATTTTTCCTGCTATTTATAGACTTTTTTGTAATTATTATGCATTAATTTGACAAGATTTTGTCAACTTTCCTTGATTTTTGGCTTTTTGTTTGTCCAATTCTTATTGGATAATTTTTCTTTTTCTGATTTGCACCTGCCACGACCTTATCTTGAGTCATCTTATCATCTTCTTATTTTTTCTTATTTTTCCATAATTATTTTATATTTTTCTTTAATTATTTGCTTAGTTTTCGGCCAATTTTAGTAATTACGCGTATTTTTATCTACACGTAAATACATGTAGGGTGCACGTGAACATTCCTAAATATTATTTTGGTCATTCTAAAATTTTTAGTATACATATAATCTATCTCTAATAATTTATTAGTTATTATATTACACTTTTTGCCTTTTTGGTAATTAGCAGTTATTATGCTTAAAATTTGAAAATTTTATAGTCTCTTATTTTACTACTTATTTTCTTAAATTTAAGTTTATAGGGTCATTTTTACTGGTATCTCGTTAAATAGTTTATAATTTGGGTGTGATCGGATCCTTTAGCCGATCGCCTTAAACCTTGGGTTCTAAGTTCAATCTTACAGTTACTTGGCTGAACTTTGAGGCTTACATCTTCCTTGCCCTTGGTCCTTTTCAACTATGCTTCTAATGCCTTTATCCTCTAATGATATTCCTCGCAACGATTCTCTAGCTCTTGCTCTCTTTTACTCGTTTTCTTAGGTTCAGCTTTGGTTTGTACTTCTTCCTTTTCCTTTATCTCTTGCATATCTTTGAGCTTCTTTAGTTGGCAATAAAGTAGTCCTTTAGTTGTCTGGCTCCTACCTACTATCCCCTTAGTGGTAGGGGTGGTCTTTCTTGTGCATCAAAGAGCTCGGATGCTTAGGAGTTGGCTACTTTGTCAGCTACAAACATGCTGGGGTTATGAAAGTCTAGTGAGATAGCTTCTAATGAAGGTCTGGGGATCATGTGTTCAATGAGTCCATTGGTTTGGACATATCTAATATAGAGCTTGAAGCTAATTAGGGGCATCGCCTTGAAATCTTCATATCTTCTTATCATTTCCTTGCTTACAAAACACCTAGGCGTCAACAGTAACTCTTTTGCTTTCATACTCTAAAAGTATTGGACCTAGTAGTAGCTAGCTATATTTTCTAACAACTCAATTCTTTCTTCAAAAGACTTAATGCGATCATATTACTGGGTAAACTCAACCCAATTAAAGTCAAGTTGGTAACTTCTTATGTGGCTGATGAACCAGATTGTGAGTAGAACCATGTTGGTCTTCAAATCTCCTTGTTTCTTCTTCTCGAGATGATTTAGTGACCGGATTTGCTTGGCTAGGAGGGCTGGGACATATGATTTCTCTTCAAGAAATTGGGTTATGATTTCTACAATTCTGAAGTAGACTTGGTGTCTATCGTCAGGGAATAAGATAGTATTGAAAACCACCAATATAAGAGCATTGACTCGATGCTGATGCAATGCTTCCAAATTTGCATTAAAAACCTCCCATTCATCTCTATGCTTTTATTTAGTAAAAAACCAGTTCATGACATCCTCTAATCAAATGGTCTTTCCTTGATTTAGAACCCAGTTTATCTCGGTTTTTCTGATTCCCTACAACTTGTTGAAGATCTTCGATGCTACAGCTTCCAAGTCTAGGACGTAGATATCATTAGTGATTGTAGGGGCCCACAACAATTGGGCTTAGCTAATGTAGGCCCATATAGAAATTGACAGATTCGGGCTCCTATAAGTAAACTAAGGCTCGTACAAGAGTGATATTCATGGGGATCTTCTGTAAAGAGAGGATGGGCTCAATCTTATTCTTAATAAACTCCTACTTATCTAAGTTGAAGCGTCGGAACCATGTTTGAAGCAGTATTTGAGGCTAATATAGTAGGTGAACGTAAATTTCTTTAAAGGGCTCTTAACTTGATTTAGCCATGCCTATGTAAAAAAAAATCAAAATTACAATTCCAACCTATTTTAATCTTTACACAGAATTATTACAAACTATTTACAAGGAAATATTACAATTACAACTTCACAACTGCCTTTATCCATTTAGGTCTACCACATCACAAGTTCTTGTAATTTTTTTTTTTTGAAAAAAAGTTTTCATGTAATGCAAAGGGTAGATTCTAAAGGTCTTCAAGTTCTATAACCACCACATTTTTTCAAAGCAATAGTTCTGTAATCGCATCTAAACTTGAGTAGGGTAGCCTAATCGGCCCTAGAAGGTAATTGCCCCATAACATCCGAAACTTATACAATGGCCTTCCTCTTAAGGTCCTAAGACGACCTGGTTTTGACTGTATCTACCATACATTTATGATGCAAAAAAATAAAAATAATGTAAACCCCCAAAACTACCCCTTAAATAAACTGCAATAAAAAAAATGTTAGCAAAAAAGAAATAAAATAAAAAAAAATATAAAATGACATACCTAAGTTCTTTTTTTTTTATTTTTATTATTTCATCTTTTTTGTTTTCTTTTTTTGAAAAATAATCCTATTTTCGATAACTTCTAATAGTTAGCCCTCTAGCATTCCTAGTAGAGTCACCAAACTGTCGAGCTTGAATTTTCGGTTTTCTTTAAAATTGATTTCCCCATTTCTAATTAATACTAAATCCCAACCCATTTAATATTAATCCTTAACTAAAGGAATTGAGAAATTTAATTTTTTATTTAGAAAAATTTTTAGAGTCACCACCCGACTAAAGTCAGGAAAAAAGAGAAATCGTAATTAATTGAGTGGATTGATTATAATTTAGCTACTGGTTTTAGATTTCAATTGAATACAAAACAGAGGGTTTCGAATTCGGGAGCTAACATATTAAATTCTAATGAGTACTACTATTTATTTACCGAAATTAGGTTTATTTTTTAAATTAAAATATTTTTTAATAAAAAAACCCAACAGAAAAAAGAATTTAAGTTTCTACATATTTTATTATCGCTAGAAAAGTGCTTACGTACTAGCTAACCAAGATCAGACGATCATAGTTCTTTTCAAAAACTTTAGTGTATTGGTTTATTTTAATTTTTGAAAACTAACCAAGTTTACCTTATCATCAATTTAGTTTTTCAAAAAGAATCTAAAGAGCCTTAATTCTTGAATGCTTTTATTTTTATAAAAACTTTCTAAAAGTCTTATTTATTTATTTAAAAAAAATTTTATTTTTTTTTTTATTTTTATTTTTTGTTTTCTATGTAAAGAGTCCTAAAAAAATCTAACAACTAAACTAATATATATATATATATATATATATATATATATAT